>JAKCOZ010000045.1:3004539-3390804 GCA_022605955.1 Rallus limicola | reverse complement strand
TTTCCTTTCCTTTCCTTTCCTTTCCTTTCCTTTCCTTTCCTTTCCTTTCCTTTCCTTTCCTTTCCTTTCCTTTCCTTTCCTTTTCTTTTCCTTGAAAAAAAACACTGTTCTAGCCTGGATTTTTCTGTCTTTCTGCTTAAAATAAAGATGGAGATTCAAGATTAAAATATCATGTGGCTGGACTGAAAAGAAGGCAGTGTGTTTGGTGGGGGAAAAAACAATGAGGCAAAGAAAGGATTACTCATTTTTAGGCTTTTTCTTCAGCCACTCTGCCAACCAGATATACTAAAAATAGATATTATTCTTTAGAAGTATTTGCAAAGCTGTAGTACTCAATTAAAACTCTCTGCTTAATGGACTGGAATTCAATTTAACACCACTGATGAGGCCCCTAAATCCTTACCTAACCTGAGGCGTTTGCTGAGGCGTCTCCCAGCCTTCCCTGAAGGGTCATATTCTGCTCTCCAGCAGCTCAGCTCCCTTTTTAGTCACCCACCGTTGTGGGTTTGGGTGGCTGGGTTTTGATGGGTGCTTCTGCAAGGAGTAGGGAGAAGTTTCCTGTAGGCCCCACAGAGGAAACATCAGCCAGGTTCAAGGCTGGGCCTACTGCTGACCAAGGCCGAGCCTGTTAGTGTCGGGTCACAGCACAGTTGGGAATTCTATTTAGGAAGAAAAAACCCTCAAGCAGCTGCTTTTTGCCCCCAGAAAAGGGAGTGAGAAGATCTGAGAAACTCTGCAGGCACCAAGGGCAGTGAAAAAGATGGGGAGGGGGTGCCCCAGGTGCCAGAGACAGAGATTCCCCCTGCAGCTCCTGGAGAAACCCATAGTGGAGCAGGTGTCCCCCCCTGCAGCCCATGGGAAAGGCCCAGACCCCACCTGCGGCCTGTGGAGAGGCCCCAGGCTGGAGCAGGAGGAGAGAGATAAGAGATGACTGATGACTCTCTGATTCTTGGGGCCCCTTCCAACCCAGACCAGTCAATGATTCTATGATTCAACAGCTTCAATACCATGTTTTCATGATGATGTTGATTTGTGCAGAAGCCATTAATTTAACAGCAGCTTTCTCATCTCATTTTTATTTCTCTTGCTCTCCAGTCTTAATCCCCATACCTTCTAAACAAATAAATTAATATGAAGATTTCTGGAGCTCAATATCTTTACGACCTTCAAGATACTCCTTGCAAACCATGGATAAATTGGAGTCTGTGAAGAAGGGAGGGGGGTTGGGGGGAGATGCTTTAAGAGCTGGTCACACTTATTACCTGTGGAAGATGCTGACTTGTTGCTTTTGCAGATTGAAATTTGGGATTGTAGATTTTGTATTGTATATTTTTCTGCCTTGGGAATTAAGGTTGCCTCGTTAGGAATTCTTTGTAAGGAATTTTTAGGATAAGCATAGTGTTGCTAAAAGAGAATTCTGGAAAGAGTTAAAACCCTGACTGAGGTTGGAAGTCAAAAGAAATGCTGCTCAAAACTGACAAATTACCACATCAACAGTGTGGAGTTTTGATACCATCTAAACTGTATGAGCTTTTAAATTCCTCAACCCTAGGCCTTTATCAGTTACTGGGAAAGTTAAAGATAAAGGCAAGTACCTGCCAGTTAGCAACTGTCCCAGACAAAAAGGGATATTTAAGTGTTATTTAAGTCCATACATACTAATTTTCCTCATTAAGGGGGAAACAAGACCTCACTAACAGGAAACATGAATCTGCCAGACAGACTGTTGTAAATGAGGCGCCTCCATTGATGCCAAAATAACTTTCAGTAAACTTTCAAAATAATTTTCAAAGATGGGGGTGGGATTTCACACAGGAATAAGGTCTAAAAATGGAACAAACTCTGCCCAAGGTGTGCCTACTTTTGGGTCACCTGCTCTTGGCAAGGACGTAGAATAAATGAATTACTGCTTCACTAACATGTCTACCTCCTTTCTTAAGGACTATTTGGCATTTCTAACATTACCCAACTGGGTGTGCATAATAAATGAGATGTTGCTTTAATTCTCTGATTGTGAAATCATCTCTCCCTGGCCTTATCTCCACTCCTGAGCTTCTCAAGATCTATTTTCTCCCCTTGTCCAGCTGCAAAAGGGGAGTGACAGAGCCATTTTGGTAGGCCTCAGCCCTCACTGCCAGGGTCAAACCACCACACCGACGTGAGGCACTTCAAAGCTCAGACACACCAACCACACTTTCTATGAAGGCAGCTTCATTCCAACATAAAACCTTTGGCCTTGCTTGCTGTGTCAGGGATTAGAGAAGTGATTTATCACACAATGCAGGCAACGCAGCTTATCGCCTTAATGGCTGCTCCACGCACCGCACCACAGGAGTCCAATTCTTTCCCCCCCCCGTCTCTGCTTTGATAATACCCTATTTTTTTTATTTTTAATTAAAGATTTCACTGATGCTTATTCTAAATAGGCTCCAAATGACTCCTACGGGCTTCTGTGGGAACGGAAGCAATGGCAAAGAAGGGGTTTTTCCTTCCTACAGCTGCTCAGGCGGGAAACTCTTCCCTCACTGGGAGGGAAGAGGCATTTCAAAGGCCTAGGCCGCAGTGGAGGTTTAACACACACCTTTGCTGCTCTCCCAAATATTGTGAAGGAATATTGAGAAAGCCACACAACCATCCACAATCACAGAATCCCAGAATAGTAGGGGTTGGAAGGGACCTCAAGAAATTATCAGGTCCAACCCCCCTGCCAAAGCAGGGTCCCTAGGACAGGGCACACAGGGAGACATCCAGATGGGGCTGGAATCTCTCCAGAGAAGGAGACTCCACACACCCCTAGGCAGCCTGGCCCAGGGCTCCCTCACCCTCACTGGGAAGAAGTTCTTCCCCACATTGGGGGGAACTCCCTGTGCTCCAACTTGAGCCCATCACCCCTTGTCCTGTCCCCACAGCCACTGAGCAGAGGCTGCCCATGTCCCCCTGGGTCCCACCCTATTGATCCCCAGTGATCAGATCCCCTCTTAGGCTGCTTCTCTCCAGGCTGAACAGCCCCAGGTCCCTCAGCCTTTCCTCACAAGGGAGATGCTGCACTCCTTTAATCATCTCCCTGTCCCTCCTCTGGCCTCTCTCCAGGAGATCCCTGTCCTTTTTATCCCAGGGCAGGCAGTTTTGTGTCCCTCTTGCTGAGCCCCAGATTTGCCAAGCCCAGACTTACTGAGCCCCAGACTTGCTGAGCCCCAGACTTGCTGCACCCCCAACTTGTTGAGCCCAGAATTACTGAGCCCCAGACTTGCCAAGCCTCACACTTGCTGAGCCCCAGACTTGCTGCACCCCCAACTTGTTGAGCCCAGAATTACTGAGCCCCAGACTTGCCAAGCCTCACACTTGCTGAGCCCCCAAGTTGCTGAGTCCAGACTTGCCGAGCCCAGATATGCTGAGTCCCAGACTTGCTGAGCCCAGACTTGCCAAGCCCAGACTTGCTGAGCCCCAGACTTGCTGAGCCCCAGACTTGCTGCACCCCCAACTTGTTGAGCCCAGAATTACTGAGCCCCAGACTTGCTGCACCCCCAACTTGTTGAGCCCAGAATTACTGAGCCCCAGATTTGCCAATGCCAGACTTGCTGAGTCCTTCATTTGCTGAGCCCCCAACTTGCCAAGCCCAGATGTGCTGAGCCCCAGACTTGCTGAGCCCAGACTTGCCAAGCCCAGACTTGCTGAGCCCCAGACTTGCTGAGCCCAGACTTGCCAAGCCCAGATGTGCTGAGCCCCAGACTTGCTGAGTCCTTCATTTGCTGAGCCCCCAACTTGCCAAGCCCAGATGTGCTGAGCCCCAGACTTGCTGAGCCCAGACTTGCCAAGCCCAGACTTGCTGAGCCCCAGACTTGCTGAGCCCAGACTTGCCAAGCCCAGATGTGCTGAGCCCCAGACTTGCTGAGCCCCAGACTTGCTGAGTCCTTCATTTGCTAAGCCCCCAACTTGCCAAGCCCAGATGTGCTGAGTCCCAGACTTGCTGAGCCCAGACTTGCCAAGCCCAGATGTGCTGAGCCCAAGACTTGCTGAGCCCAGACTTGCCAAGCCCAGATGTGCTGAGCCCCAGACTTGCTGAGCCCCCAACTTGCCAAGCCCAGATGTGCTGAGCCCCACTTGCTGAGCCCAGACTTGCCAAGCCCAGACTTGCTGAGCCCCAGACTTGCTGAGTCCTTCATTTGCTGAGCCCCCAACTTGCCAAGCCCAGATGTGCTGAGCCCCAGACTTGCTGAGCCCAGAACTTGCCAAGCCCAGATGTGCTGCGCCCCAGACTTGCTGAGCCCCAGACTTGCTGAGTCCTTCATTTGCTGAGCCCCCAACTTGCCACGCCCAGATGTGCTGAGCCCCAGACTTGCTGAGCCCAGAACTTGCCAAGCCCAGATGTGCTGCGCCCCAGACTTGCTGAGCCCCCAACTTGCCAAGCCCAGATGTGCTGAGCCCCAGACTTGCTGAGCCCAGAACTTGCCAAGCCCAGATGTGCTGAGCCCCAGACTTGCTGAGCCCAGACTTGCCAAGCCCAGATGTGCTAAGCCCCAGACTTGCTGAGCCCCAGACTTGCCGAACCCCCAACTTGCCGAGCCCAGATGTGCTGAGCCCCAGACTTGCTGAGCCCCAGACTTGCCAAGCCCAGATCTGCTGAGCCCCAGACTTGCTGAGTCCTTCATTTGCTAAGCCCCCAACTTGCCCAGCCCAGATGTGCTGAGTCCCAGACTTGCTGAGCCCAGACTTGCCAAGCCCAGATGTGCTGAGCCGAGACTTGATGAGCCCAGATGTGCTGAGCCCCAGACTTACCCAGCCCCCAACTTGCCAAGCCCAGACTTGCTGAGCCCCAGATTTGCCAACCCCAGACTTGCTGAGTCCTTCATTTGCTGAGCCCCCAACTTGCCAAGCCCAGATGTGCTGAGCCCCAGACTTGCTGAGCCCAGAACTTGCCAAGCCCAGATGTGCTGCGCCCCAGACTTGCTGAGCCCCCAACTTGCCAAGCCCAGATGTGCTGAGCCCCAGACTTGCTGAGCCCAGAACTTGCCAAGCCCAGATGTGCTGAGCCCCAGACTTGCTGAGCCCAGACTTGCCAAGCCCAGATGTGCTAAGCCCCAGACTTGCTGAGCCCCAGACTTGCCAAACCCCCAACTTGCCGAGCCCAGATGTGCTGAGCCCCAGACTTGCTGAGCCCCAGACTTGCCAAGCCCAGATTTGCTGAGCCCCAGACTTGCTGAGTCCTTCATTTGCTAAGCCCCCAACTTGCCAAGCCCAGATGTGCTGAGTCCCAGACTTGCTGAGCCCAGACTTGCCAAGCCCAGATGTGCTGAGCCCCAGACTTGCCGAGCCCCCAACTTGCCAAGCCCAGATGTGCTGAGCCCCAGACTTGCTGAGCCCAGACTTACCAAGCCCAGATGTGCTGAGCCCCAGACTTGCTGAGCCCAGACTTACCAAGCCCAGATGTGCTGAGCCCCAGACTTGCTGAGCCCAAACTTGCCAAGCCCAGATGTGCTGAGCCCCAGATTTTGCTGAGCCCCAGACTTGCTGAGCCCCACACTTGCCAAGCCCTTCACACCTCCCCATCCCATCACCCCAAAAATCCTCCCATTACCACATCTCAAGTGTTGTTGGGAGCCATGAAGTCCTCACCCACGGCTCCATCACACCCAAGGAGAACATGGACACGGCTCTGCTCTACCACCTCTCCTATATCTGACAATACTTCTGGAACCTGACACAAGTTAAGACAAGAACCATCTGTATCAGATGTTAATGGCAACATCTCCTGGAGATCAGGAAACACCTTGTGTCTCTGATTTCACCTTCCTCCTCTTCACACTCCTTTTTTATTCAGCTCCCATCTCCACGCGCTTAGACTTCATTCATTTTTCATGGAGCTCCTTACCAGCTCCTCATGCAGCCTGAACTGCTCCCAGGCTGCCAAGATTGGAAATCTCCTTTCTTTTAAACTTAGCTCACAGCACATTTACCCTTTCCAGATCTTTCCAGCACTAGTTTTTAATCCTGTGGTGTCTCCATCATTCTGGTGAGCTTCCACAAGCTCATCTACAGAGGGTTGGGAAGGGCTGCACCTCATCAGGCAAAGAGAAACAGATGGAGGTTTAGATATGTCAATTGGTGGCCCAGCAAAACACCAGCAAGGATGTCTTTTGATATATGGTCTCCTTAAGTTCAGAGATCTGGCCAGGCTGGATCCATGGGCTGAGCCTAACGGGATGAGGTTTAACAAGGCCAAGTGTAGAGTGCTGCACATGGGACACAACAACCCTGAGCAGAGCTCCAGGCTGGGGGAGACTGGCTGGAGAGCTGGCAGGTGGAGAAGGACCTGGGGGTGGTGGGTGACCATCAACTGACCATGAGGCAGCAGTGTGGGCAAGGAGGACACCACCATCCTGGCTGGTGGCAGACACAGTGTGGCCAGGAGGTCTGGGGAGGGGATTGTGCCCCTGGCCTGGGCACTGGGGAGGCTGCAGCTGGAGTGCTGGGGCCAATTCTGGGCTTCTCAGCATCAGAAGGACATGGAGGTCCTGGAGAGAGTCCAGAGAAGGGCAACCAGGCTGGGGAAGGGGCTGGAGGGCAAATCCTCTGAGGAGCAGCTGGGGGTGTTGAGGCTGGAGAAGAGGAGGCTGAGGGGAGACCTTCTCCCCACCTCCCCTGCCCTGCCAGGAGGGTGCAGAGAGGTGGGAGATGGTGTCTTCAGGAGCTGGGCCAAGGGGCAATGGGCTCAAGCTGCCCCAGGGCAGGCTCAGCTCAGCTGGGAGGGCAAAGTTCTTCCCTGCAAGAGCTGTCAGGGCCTGGCCCAGGCTGCCCAGGGAGGGGGCTGAGTCACCTTCCCTGGGTGTGTTTAACAGAGGGGAGATGAGGTGCTCAGGGATCTGGTTTAGCTTAGGATGGGAATGGTTGGACTTGATGATCTTCAAGGTCTTCTCCAACCTTGGGATTCTGGGATTCAGAAGAACCATAAAGATATTTATGGTTGGGCTGCAAAAAGCCACCCATTTAAACCATAGGAAGAGAAAGCTATAGAGGATGGACCCATACTGGGGCAGCTGGGGAAGACCTGAAGCCCTGTGGGAAAGGACTCATGTAGAAGAAGTTGGTGGAGGACTGTCTGCTGTGGGTGGGACCCCACGGTGCAGCAGGGGAAGGGGGTGAGGAATGCTCCCTCCTGGCCAAGAAGGAGAACATCTCATGAGGAACTGACCCAAACCCCCATCACCCCCAGTTCCCTATCCCTCCCTGTGCCACAATGGGGAGAAGAAAGGAGGAAAATCATGGATGAAGTTCAGTCTGGGAAGAAGTGAGGGGTGGGGGGAAGGTGCTTTAAGATCTGGTCCTACTTCTCATCACCCAACTCTGGTGTCACTGAGGGTGCAGGGCAGGGCCATCAATTAGTTGAGGTTGTTTTATTCCATGTTGAGCCTGTTCTGCCCATGACACTGATTGTGGGATGATCTCTTCTTGTCCTTATCTCCACTCCTGAGCTTCTCAAGATCTATTTTCTCCTCTGTCCAACTGAAAAAGGGATTGACAGAGCCACTTTGATGGGCCTCTGGCCTCCAACCAGGATGAAACCACCACAATCTTACATGGAAGGTTTCCACCTCATCTAAACCCCAGATTTTCCACGTGATGGAGAGAGTCTTCCAATAAAGACCAGGTGAGGGATGAGGGTTGGATGAAGGATACCCCCAAGGCATGAAACCAAAACATCAATTCAGTTGAATTCAAATGCTTCTTTTGGGCTTTTATGTGCAATGGAAGCCTTTGTTCTTCCCCCACCACCACCACCACCACCACCCTGGGGAGATGGGATCATGCTGGGTTCATTTCTGATTGAACTATATGAGGGAGATAAATGACCTCAGGTTTGTGCTGGTGGTAGCACCATCAGTACCAGCACCATCAGTACCAGCAAGGTCTGAGGTGCTTGTTTATGAGTCAGAGAATCCCAGACTGGACTGGGTTAGAAGGGACCTCAAGGATCACAGAGCTTCAAAAGGCAGGGCCACCAACCTTCAGGCCTGGAGCTACATAAGGTTGCTCTGGGTGCCAGCCAACCTGGCCTTCAACACCTTCAGGGATGGAGCATCCTCTGGGCAACCCTTTGGAGGGTGGCAAAGGGTATCAGGGCAGCTCACTGCCAGCTCTCTTCTCCTCTTAGGTTGACCTTCATCAGGAACCCTGATATTCACATTACCTTTCCTCTGACCCTCCTTTCACCATACCCCAGAAACAGTTGGGTGTTGTTCTACCATCCCCATCTACCCAACACTAACCCCTTCCCCAACAATAAGCCCACCACATTTTGGAACAGATGAAACCCTGAGGTCCAGCAGATCCCCCCATCCCCACAGCCTGACCTAAATGACTCAACAGAAAACTCAAGATTTGGGGATTCCACTGGGTTTTTTTTTATCCATGATGGGATGTTCTTGCCTCATTTTACCAGGTTTCAGTGCTTTACAGAGCATGGCTGAGCTCCATGGGTGCCACCCCAAGGTGAAAGACACCTTCTGGCTACAAACTTGTGACACAAAAATTGGCCCAGTGCTGGAAAAAACACATTCCCAGTGCTAAATCCTGATTTTTGGTGGGTTTTTTTACTGGTTTCAGCAAAAGTTCCTGTAAATAATTATCTTTATTAGTACAAAGTAAGGACTTACACCCTCACAAGGTGTTGACTTGGATGTGCAGTACCAACACAAGGGGGTTGGGTTAGGTTCCTGGAGGTTAAAACCTGTTTTAATTGGGTTTCTCCAAAACCCAAAGGAATTTGCTCACTGTCCTGAGAAGTTTATGGGATGTTTGTATAGATTGGGGGGGGGAGGTCTAAGGATGAAAATGCAAATAGCTCTTAGCTGATTGCAATTAGGGCTTTCAGTTTGGCCAGCAGCCATGAAATCTTCTTAGTGCCATGGGAAAGACTGGTCAGGGAGTTGAAATTGGAGAGTAAGAGGAATTCTTGGATAGATCTCCACAAGATGCCTCACAAATTTATGATCCTAAGTTGAGGAATAAAGAAATCATCGTGTCAAAGGTTTGCATAACCAAGATGGCTTCTGCAGGCAGCAGTTAGAGCTCTCAGCAGGCCCCAGGCTGTAAATATCAGTCAAATCAAGGCCAAAGTTGCTGCTGACCAGGGCTGAGCCCATCAGTGATGGTCAAAGTGACTCTGTGAATCACACAGAGGAGAAAACAAACTGCAGGCAGAAGCATTTTGCCACTGGAGAAAGGAGTGAGAAGATCTAACAAGCTGCATGGACACAAAGGCCAGGCCCAAAAGAGAGGGAGAGGGGAAAGAATGAGGCCAGAAAGAAAGATTCTCCTGCAGGTTGTGGTGAAGATCATGGTGGAGCAGGTTGTCCCCTCACAGCCTATGGATGAGGACAGGGAGCAGAGACATCTACAGCTTGTGAAGAGATTGATCCACCCCTCAGCAGGTTTGCCAGGGGAAATCTAGGCCTAAACCATCAGCCCCCATGGAAGGGAGACCTCCTGAGAGGCCTGTGGTGAGGAGATGACTCCCCAACAGAGAGGACTCACGCTGGAGAAGTTCATGGAAGATTCTCTCACAGGGGTGGGACCCCACAGTGCCATAGGGGAAGTGTGTGTGTGGGGGGAGAGGGGGGGAATGCCCTCCCAGTTAAGACAGGAGACATTTTGGGGGGAGAAGAAGGGAGTAAAATCATGATGAAGTTTAAGTCTCCTAAGAAAGGAAGGGAAGGGGTGGGTGGGGAGGGGAAGGAGTGGGTGGGGAGGGGAAGGGGCTTTAAGACCTGGTCACACTTCTCATTCCCCACCTCTGGTTCACTTGGGTGTGTTAATTGTAGGAGTAATAAATCACTTTTCTTTCTTTTCCTCTGTGCTGAGTCTCTTTTGCCCATTGGACTAATTGGAGAGGGATCCCTCTCTTGTCCTCATCATGACTCCTAAACCTCCCAATATCTAGTTTGTCCCCTTTTTGGCTGAAAAGGGGAGTGAGCAAGCAGCTTGGTGGACATTTAGCCACCAAGCCAGGGTCAAACCACCACATATAGTTGAAAAAAAAAGAAACAAAAGCAAGAAAGAATTTCATATTAAGTCTTATTTTAACCTTCCTCTCAGGGGGTTAACCAAAACAGAATTCAACATGGTTATCAAACCTGAAGAAAGATGCATAAAACATAAGATGAGGAGGCTTTGAGGAAAGGCAGATCTTTCCTTGAGCTCTTTTTTCTCTCATCACTCAGTAATTTGAAGTGAAGAAAGTGCTCTTGGCACTGTTTAGCAACAACTCATCAATCTTTTCTCAAGGAAAGTCAAGTGGCTCCTCACTCCAAACCAAGCTTGGGTTTTGGAGAGGCTGCTTTCTTGTTTTGATTTGGAAATTTCAACTCAGCCTGCCTTGAGTTTTTGCCTGTAGAGGAGCGTAGCAGGTTAGGTAGAGCAGAGGAGGTGGTAGATGAACAGGTCCCCTTGCCAATCTTCCCTGAGATAATTAATTAAAGTCCCTCATTAAAGCAATTGTAGGAGCTGGGTATTGTTTCATCTTCTTTCACAGAATCCCAAGGTTGGAAAAGAGCTTTGAGATCATCAAGTCCAACCATTCCCATCCTGTGCTAAACTAGATCCCTGAGCACCTCATCCACCCATCTCCTAAACACCCCCAGGGGTGGGGACTCAGCCCCCTCCCTGGGCAGCCTGGGCCAGGCCCTGACAACCCCTTCCAAGGAAGAACTTTGCCCTCCCAGCTGAGCTGACCCTGCCCTAGGGCAGCTTGAGCCCATTGCCCCTTGGCCCAGCTCCTGAAGACACCATCTCCTACCTCTCTGCACCCTCCTGGCAGGGCAGGGGAGGTGGCGAGAAGGTCTCCCCTCAGCCTCCTCTTCTCCAGCCTCAACACCCCCAGCTGCTCCTCAGAGGATCTGCCCTCCAGCCCCTTCCCCAGCCTGGTTGCCCTTCTCTGGACTCTCTCCAGGACCTCCATGCCCCTCTGATGCTGAGAAGCCCAGAACTGGCCCCACCACTCCAGCTGCAGCCTCCCCAGTGCCCAGCCCAGGGGCACAATCCCCTCCCCAGACCTCCTGGCCACACTGTGTCTGCCACAAGCCAGGATGGTGGTGTCCTCCTTGGCCACACTGCTGGCTCATGGTCAGTTGGTGGTCACCCACCACCCCCAGGTCCTTCTCCACCTGCCAGCTCTCCAGCCAGTCTCCCCCAGCCTGGAGCTCTGCTCAGGATTGTTGTGTCCCATGTGCAGCACTCTACACTTGGCCTTGTTAAACCTCATCCCATTGGGCTCAACCCATGGGTCCAGCCTGAAGATCCTCCCTACCCTCAAGCAGCTCAACACTTCCTCCCAGCTCAGTGTCATCCCCAAACTCCCTGAGGGAACATCCCATCCCTTCCATCCAGGTCACTGTTGAACAAAACTGGACCCACTTTCAGAAAGACCCTGGAATCCAAGCATAATCCCACAGCTTCTCAATACAGCCAAAACCTTTACCTAAGTGGATAGAGCAGATTAAGGAAATTTAGGATTGGGGGGGGGGGGCTGACAGAGCCAAACTTACCCCAGACAATGGGGAACCCCAAGGCTGTTTAATCCTTGGCCAAGCCACAGGTGTATGGAGAAGCACAGGCCGTGCCCTGAAGGTTCTTCTCCTAAACACTGGCTTATGTCTCATTAATAGCAAACAGACCATGAACTTTGATTTTAATCTAAAACTCCTTAGTCATAGCAGTTGCCATTTAATGACTGTTAAAAGCAATAAGATTCTAACAAGCAGCTTCTGATGGCGGCCATCTTGGCATTATGGAAAGGGCAACGGCGGGAACCATCGCGTGCCGTGGTGGGAGGGTTCCTTCTTCCCTTCATCCCAACCAAAGGGATGTAGGAGGACTTGGTTTTAACAACCCATCTTTGAGCAATTCTGCCCAACCAGCCTTTCAGCTACACTGTGGTGGTGGTTTATCACCACATCTCATCCTTAGGTAGAACTGGGAAGCCCTCCTTCACCTGCTGAAGACCTCCAGCTCATTATTGCCTGCTGAACTCGTTAGAGGGAGAAGAAAGAGAAGGTGGGTTGGGATTTATGAACCACCTCCTACTAATCTTGTTGTATCAAAACCTAAATTGGGGGTTTTTTTGGGTTGTTTTTTAGGGTTTTTTTTCCTGACACAGCCTGAACTTTTGTTCCTTATTAAACACAAATCCACCTCAAAGGTTGAAAACTCAAGGCAGCTTGCTTTTTTTTTTTCCTGGTTTTGAAGCCTGAGGAAGGAGAAGGAGAACAAAACCAAGACAAAAATACCACCTTAGAAACTTCCCTTCATTGATTGTGTCAGTTGAAGAGCAGATGTAAAAGAAGACTCTGATCTCAGATGTGTCTGGTCATGGCAAAATAAGATTGAAGCAGGAAGAGTGGAAAAATAAGATTGAAGCAGGAAGACTGGAAAAATAAGATTGAAGCAGAAACAGCTGCTTTAGGAGGTCTCCAACTATTAGTGAGGCACAAGTGGTTGTAAAAATGTTGAAGATTTAACTAGTTTTAGCAAAACCAAGGAAAATAAGGAGTTGGTTCAGTCCCAGAGGATAGACAGGCCTTGGTGAAAGCCCATGAAGCAATAGATCAACAAAGGTTTTTCTTCTCTAAGAACCTCTGATCTTTCAAAGGAACATCTTTGGACAGATCACCTTTCTGTGGTTACAGTCCTCACTTCAAAACACCTGGGACAAGGAGCTGCCAGCCAAGGATCCCTTAGGAAAATCCTAAGACATAAATCAGCAGAGACAGGCCATTTCCTAAGCCAAGAATCAAAGCAAAGCTAAACACTGCTAATGGCCTCCTGAACTGTCATTTATAAATGAACAGCAGATTAGGCAGTGAGAAAACCCAAACTCATAAACCAAAATCAACAGCACCCAAAGCATCCTCTTGACAGCACCCATGGGATACCCAAACAACGAGGGCACCCACGTTTCTGCTTGAGAGCTGGCAGGAAGAGAAGGACCTGGGGGTGGTGGGTGACCATCAACTGACCATGAGCCAGCAGTGTGGCCAAGGAGGACACCACCATCCTGGCTTGTGTCAGACATAATGTGGCCAGTAGGTCTGGGGAGGGGATTGTGCCTCTGGACTCGGCATTGGTGAGGCCTCACCGTGAGTGCTGGGTCCAGTTCCTCAGCATCAGAAGGACATGGAGGTCCTGGAGCGAGTCCAGAGAAGGGCAACCAGGTTGGGGAAGGAGCTGGAGAGCAAATCCTCTGAGGAGCAGCTGAGGGTGTTGAGGCTGGAGAAGAGGAGGCTGAGGGGAGACCTTATCACCATCTACAACTACCTGACAGAAGGTTATAGAAAGGTGGGCGCAGGTCTCTTCAGCCAGGGGACAGGAGCTGGGACAAGGGCCAATGGGCTCAAGCTGCCCCAGGGCAGGCTCAGCTCAGCTGGGAGGGCAAAATTCTTCCCTGACAGAGCTGTCAGGGCCTGGCCCAGGCTGCCCAGGGAGGGGGCTGAATCCCCACCCCTGGGGGTGTTTAACAGCTGGGGAGATGAGGTGCTCAGGGAGATGCTTTAGCACAGGAACACTTGGACTTGATGATCTTCAAGGTCTTTTCCAACCTTGTGATTCTGTTACCCTTCAACCCCAGCTGTCACAGCTCTCACAGACCACTCCAACACTCAAAAACACCATAGACCCAAAATGCCCTAGGCCTGAAACACCGTAGGCCCAAAACGCCCTAGGCCCAAAAGACCTTAGGCCCAGATCTCCTAGGCCCAAAACGCCCCAGGCCCAGATCTCCTAGGCCCAAAATGCCCCAGGCCCAGATCTCATAGACCCAAAACGCCTCAGGCCCAAAATGCCTCAGGCCCAAAACACCCCAGGCCCAAAACACCCCAGGCCCAAAATGCCTCAGGCCCAAAACACCCCAGGCCCCGATCTCCTAGGCCCAAAACACCCCAGGCCCAAAACGCCACAGGCCCCGATCTCCTAGGCCCAAAACGCCTCAGGCCCAAAACACCCCAGGCCCAAAACACCCCAGGCCCAAAACACCCCAGGCCCAGATCTCCTAGGCCCAAAACGCCTCAGGCCCAAAATGCCTCAGGCCCAAAACACCCCAGGCCCAAAACACCCCAGGCCCAAAATGCCTCAGGCCCAAAACACCCCAGGCCCCGATCTCCTAGGCCCAAAACACCCCAGGCCCAAAACGCCCAAGGCCCAAAACGCCACAGGCCCCGATCTCCTAGGCCCAAAACGCCTCAGGCCCAAAACGCCCCAGGCCCAAAACGCCCCAGGCCCAAAACGCCTCAGGCCCAAAACACCCCAGGCCCAAAACACCCCAGGCCCAGATCTCCTAGGCCCAAAACGCCTCAGGCCCAAAATGCCTCAGGCCCAGATCTCCTAGGCCCAAAACGCCTCAGGCCCAAAACGCCTCAGGCCCAAAACGCCCCAGGCCCAAAACACCACAGGCCCAAAACACCACAGGCCCAAAACACCACAGGCCCAAAACACCCCAGGCCCAAAACGCCCCAGGCCCAAAACGCCCCAGGCCCAAAACGCCCCAGGCCCAGATCTCCTAGGCCCAAAACGCCCCAGGCCCAAAACGCCCCAGGCCCAGATCTCATAGGCCCAAAACACCCCAGGCCCAAAACACCCCAGGCCCGAAACACCCCAGGCCCGAAACACCCCAGGCCCGAAACACCCCAGGCCCAAAACGCTACAGGCCCAAAACGCTACAGGCCCAAAACACCCTAGGCCCAAAACACCCCAGGCCCAAAACACCCCAGGCCCAAAACACCCCAGGCCCAAAACACCCCAGGCCCAAAACGCCTCAGGCCCAAAACACCCCAGGCCCAAAACACCCCAGGCCCAAAACACCCCAGGCCCAAATCTCCTAGGCCCAAATCTCCCAGCCCCTGTAATATCTGCAGTGAGTTGAGCTTTGGGATTTTTAAAATGCAAGCCCTGTGATAAATCTTGCCACGCTTCCGCGGTCTCCTTATGACAGTATCAAACAGAGATCTGCTTCATGTATTACCACCGTTTCGTGCAACCTAAATCTACTCTTCGAGCAGCAGCGCTGCCATAAACACAGGTATCAGCGAATTCATTCTGTATTACGACCGCCATCAATCTATCAGGAGTTGGCAGGCACAGAAGGACCTGAATTGTCCATAAAGCACCAGTGCTTAAAGCTCTGAAATCTCAGTACTGTAAAAATAGAAAATAAAAAGCAAGCTGGGAAATGGTGCAGGTCAGAAATCCTCTTCTCACCTCCCCCCCTCAACTTTTGAAGGGGGGAGGGTGTTAAAAAAGCAACCCCCAAAGCTCACAAGGCAAAGGAGTGTAACAATTCCCTCTCTCTGCAGAGAGAGGCAGCTGACAGATGGACTAGGCTGTTAAATGTCAGCATTATAATTCAAACCCTGAGCACGAGCAAACAGCTTCAGTCCTGGGCCTCCTCACCTCAGCCCATTAACTGCCTGTGTGTCTCACCACCAGGATTCAACCACCTCCAAGAGCTTCTCCACTCATCCCACGGGTTCTTGGTATCTAAGTATAGCGACCCATTCATCATGAATTCCTCATGCCTGGGATATTTAGGCTTCTCCTTCTTCAAGATTTAAAGACATGAGGCAGGGAAGCAGAAAAATATAGAGTGGGATGCCAAAAGCTCTATCTCTAAATCACTTAAGGGCACAAGTTCTCATAGTGATCACCTCCTACATCTCCCAAGCGCTGCCAAGGTACCGATAACCCCACCCAAGGCCACACATCTCACTAAATAATTATTAAATGATCTCTGAGCCTTCACTTCATGCCAACCTTTTTGGGCAAGGGTTCTGATTTTTGACATGATCTCATTTCCATGCTTTCTATATTAAAATCCCCATTTCTTTCAAGGGGTTTTGGTATCAAAATCTCCTTGGATTGCAACCCATCACCGAATATCACGGGGTGGCCCCCCTCAACAAAGAGATCCTCTGGGGAAAGGTGGAGCATAACAACACCCCAAATGAATCAAGTGTTATTTCAGAGGTGCAGAAAGATCTCTTCACAGCCTTTCCATACAACCCCAACTTAACATCTGGGTCTGTTCAATCCACAGGAGGGAATCTAGAGTTGAAATGGGGAGGATGAAGGGTTTCCGGGCTGGCTGCGTTCATTTTGGATGAAGCAAAGGTGTGATTGCATCTCATTTGACTTCACCACCAGCTCAGTGGAACAAGAGGGGAAGTTAAAAAAGAAAAGGAGCAGTTAAGGAGGAGAAAAACCTAGGATTAGTTTCCTTTTAAGCATGGAAACTGCTGGAAAAAAAACCCAGCAGACTGCTTTCATCATCACCACCGCCACCCCGCTTCGTCTTCTACCTCAAAGAAATGATTCCTTGTCAGGCATAAATGGTCCTGCTTCACTGAAGGAAGTTGAGTCTCCTTGGGGTACAGTAATGAAGCAAGAAGGAAGATGCTGATTGCCTGGGACAGCTGAATTGGATTATCAGACCACAAAAAGCACCCACACAATGGGGGATAAAACCCCTACCTCTGACAGGTAGGGAGGAGGAGATTAGATGGTCACAATACCTTCTCCATCTCAGCTCTTTCTTATTCCAGGAACCTGTTTTGATTGTTGGGAGCAGTTGAAATTCTTCCCCCAACAAAGAGTTGTACCTCATGTACAACTACAGGTTTGGGGGAGACTGGCTGGAGAGCTGGCAGGTGGAGAAGGACCTGGGGGTGGTGGGTGACCATCAACTGACCATGAGGCAGCAGTGTGGCCAAGGAGGACACCACCATCCTGGCTTGTGTCAGACACAGTGTGGCCAGTAGGTCTAGGGAGGGGATTGTGCCCCTGGCCTGGGCACTGGGGAGGCTGCAACTGGAGTGCTGGGGCCAGTTCTGGGCTCCTCAGCATCAGAAGGACATGGAGGTCCTGGAGTGAGTCCAGAGAAGGGCAACCAGGCTGGGGAAGGGGCTGGAGGGCAAATCCTCTGAGGAGCAGCTGAGGGAGCTGGGGGTGTTGAGGCTGGAGAAGAGGAGGCTGAGGGGAGACCTTCTCCCCACCTCCCCTGCCCTGCCAGGAGGGTGCAGAGAGGTGGGAGATGGTCCCTTCAGCAGATGGGACAAGGGGAAGTGGCCCCAAGCTGTCCCAGGGCAGGCTCAGCTCAGCTGGGAGGGCAAAGTTCTTCCCTAGCAGAGTTGTCAGGGCCTGGCCCAGGCTGCCCAGGGAGGGGGCTGAGTCCCCACCCATGGGTGTGTTTAACAGCTGGGGAGATGAGGTGCTCAGGGATCTGGTTTAGCTTAGGATGGGAATGGTTGGACTTGATGATCTTCAAGGTCTATTCCAACCTTGGGATTCTGTGTGTCAGATAGAGAAGGACTCACACCTCAACTGCAGGATCACAAGAGCATCATGAGCATCTCAGCACCACCACACCATAAAGGTGCTCCAGCCTCCCACCATGACCTTTCCTAACAGGGCTACAGGAGCACAGGAGAAGGGTGAAAAGAAGGATCTCCTACTTTAGGGTTTAGATCTCCTTTGCCACGTGTCCTAAAAAGACCCAGGAGGGAAACAAACAGCATCTTTCCAGCTTTTTGGAACCCAAAGGACATGGAAAGGCTCTCTGGAGGATTGAGGAACCCCTCAAGATCCCATTTCCATCACTCTAGATATGGTCTATATGTGCTCCACCAAAGGCATGATTTATTCTGGTATCTCAACAGATGATGGACCCATCCAACCCAAACCTCACCCACAACAGATGATGGACCCTTCCAACCCAAACAACTCTCTATAGATGATGGACCCATCCAACCCAAACCCTACCCACAATAGATGATGGACCCTTTCAACCCAAACAACTCACTACAGATGATGGACCCATCCAACCCAAACCCTGCCCACAATAGATGATGGACCCATCCAACCCAAACAACTCTCTACAGATGATGGACCCATCCAACCCAAACCCTGCCCACAATAGATGATGGACCCATCCAACCCAAACCCTGCCCACAATAGCTGATGGACCCATCCAACCCAAACCCTGCCCACAACAGATGATGGACCCTTCCAACTCAAACCACTCACAACAGATGATGGACCCATCCAACCCAAACCCTGCCCACAATAGATGATGGACCCTTCCAACCCAAACAACTCTCTACAGATGATGGACCCATCCAACCCAAACCCTACCCACAATAGATGATGGACCCATCCAACCCAAACAACTCACTACAGATGATGGACCCTTCCAACCCAAACAACTCACAACAGATGATGGACCCTTCCAACCCAACTCAAAATAGATGCTGGACCCTTCCAACCCAAACCACTCACTAGAGATGCTAGACTCATCCATGCAAACCAAAGTCTGAAGGAACCACTGCCCATGCACCATCCCCAATCTAAGGAGATGATGTTCTTCTCCACAAAACCAAATAAATCAGAAGCCATCACAGCTCTATGGACCCAGAGCTGTAAGATAACCACGAGGTTGCACCTGAAAAGCATCTTGCACATCCACTGTGCAGCCAAATACGAGTCAGGACCAGTTGACCAGAGAGAAGAGCACTCAGAGCACTTCAGAGATGAAGCTCACAGTGATTGCCACCCTCATCAAAGAGGTGATGACACTGATTAAAGTGGAGATGGCTCCTTGAGAAGAGCCTGCTTCGAAGGAGAACAATTAGCAATTAAGTCTTCAACGAGCAAAGCAGCACTCATGGGCTAAATGAGTGCCAGAAGTTGTGGGGAGCAACTTCAAGGACCTGTGAGGACAGCAAAGTGGCAGCAGCTCCTCAGTCATGTGTTTCTTGAGAAGAAAAAAATCCATTCATGGAGGCAGCAGATTCTCTCTTAGGGAAATGGGTGGTGATGGAAAAATGAAGATTCTGGAATAAAATGTCTAAGAAGATTTCTTGAGTGGGGCAGGGAGATTGAGGAGCAAAGGTGGGGAGGAAGAAGAAAAGACCTTCCTGAAAAGGTCTGAAGTTGCATCAGGGGAAGTTTAGATTGGGTATTAGAAGGCTGGAGCAGCTCCCCTATGAAGAGAAGCTGAGGAAGTTCAGCCTGGAGAAGAGAAGGGGCTGGACCAGGCTGCCCAGAAAGGGGGTGGGTGTCCCATCCCTGGAGGTGTTCAAGGCCAGGTTGGATGGGGCAACCTTGTGTAGCTCCAGGCCTGGAGGTTGGTGGCCCTACCTGTGGCAGGGGGGTTGGAGCTCTGTGATCCTTGGGGTCCCTTCCAACCCAGCCCAGTCTATGATTCTATGATGAAGATGAGGTAGATCATCACCATGTAAGGATGGTTTCAGCCTTTATGGTGTTCACCTTCTATTTATGGCATCATCTTTTGGAAGCTACCAGAGATATTAACAGCAAAACCTTTCCATGTAGCCACATCATTTTTGAGCTTCCTAGAAAACAAGATGAAGATAAAAATCCTCCCTTTTCTTTGTCCTGGAGAATATGGTGTCTTCTAGAAGGAGACTTGCTACACATTCTCAGCAGGATCCTAGTTTAATTAGTATGCAAGTGAAACACCAGGAGGTAACGACCATGGAGAGTCTCTTGTCATCCCTAATTTAGACTGAGAGGGAACAAATAAGGGAGGAACACAGCCAGCCTCTTCTAATCCCTGAGGAAAAGCCCAAAAGGAGAACTTGTTGATCTTGCTCAAGGGCTGGACCTTCAGTAGTCCAACCCAGTGGAGCTGAGGCCTACAGAGGGCCTATGGGAGAGCTGAGGCCTACAGAGGGCCTGCGGGAGAGCTGAGGCCTACAGAGGGGCTGAGGCCTACAGAGGGGCTGAGGCCTACAGAGGGCCTGCGGGAGAGCTGAGGCCTGAGAGGGGCTGAGGCCTACAGAGGGGCTGAGGCCTACAGAGGGGCTGAGGCCTACAGAGGGCCTGCGGGAGAGTTGAGGCCTACAGAGGGGCTGAGGCCTACAGAGGGGCTGAGGCCTACAGAGGGGCTGCGGGAGAGTTGAGGCCTACAGAGGGGCTGAGGCCTACAGAGGGCCTGCGGGAGAGTTGAGGCCTACAGAGGGGCTGAGGCCTACAGAGGGCCTGCGGGAGAGTTGAGGCCTATAGAGGGGCTGAGGCCTACAGAGGGCCTGCGGGAGAGCTGAGGCCTACAGAGGGGCTGAGGCCTACAGAGGGGCTGCGGGAGAGCTAAGGCCTACAGAGGGGCTGAGGCCTACAGAGGGCCTGCGGGAGAGTTGAGGCCTATAGAGGGGCTGAGGCCTACAGAGGGGCTGAGGCCTACAGAGGGGCTGCGGGAGAGTTGAGGCCTACAGAGGGGCTGAGGCCTACAGAGGGGCTGAGGCCTACAGAGGGGCTGAGGCCTAGGCCAGGGAGGGCCAGGCCCAGGGGAACGGCCTTCAGCTGCAGGAGGGCAGCTGGAGAGGGGCTGGGAGGCAGAAATCCTTCCTGAGGAGTGGGGAGGCCCTGCACAGGGTGCCCAGAGAAGCTGGGGCTGCCCCTGGATCCCTGGCAGGGTTCAAGGCTGGGTTGGATGGGACTTTGGGCACCCTGGGCTGGTGGGGGGTGTCCCTGTCAGAAGGAGAGGAGAAGGGGAGAGAGGGGAAAGGGGAAGGGGAAGGGGAAGGAGAAAGGGGAAGGGGAAAGGGGAAGGGGAAGGAGAGGAGAAGGGGAAGGGGAAGGGGAAGGGGAAGGGGAAGGGGAAGGGGAAGGGGAAGGGGAAGGGGAAGGGGAAGGGGAAGGGGAAGGGGAAGGGGAAGGAGAAGGGGAAGAGAGGAGAGAAGGGAAGGGGAAGAGAGGAGAGAAGGGAAGGGGAGGAGAGAGGGGAAGGGAAGGGGAGGAGAGAGGGGAAGGGAAGGGGAGGAGAGAGGGGAAGGGAAGGGGAGGAGAAGAGAAGGGGAGGAGAGGAGAAGAGAAGGGGAGGAGAGGAGAAGAGAAGGGGAGGAGAGGAGAAGGGAAGGGGAAGAGAGGAGAATGGAAGGGAAGGGAAGGAGAGGACCATGACAAAGCCTCTGCTGACAGAAGAAGAGCATTTCTCCTCCCACAAATGCAGGAGTCTGATTAAGAAAAGCAGAGGGGGGGAAAGGATCTGTCAACATTTTAGACAGCACAGACTCCCAGGACCCTGCCCAATCCATCTTCTTTAGTAGCCTCCACCACCACCTTGATAACTTTATCTCCTCTGCTTGCAGCTGCTCCTGGAAATATCTTCAGCAGGAAGCTTATTTTTTTTGCCTTTAGAGAGAAAACACTATGGAAAACACAAGATAAAGAGAGACTTTCTTCTGTCTGTCAATTCTAAATGCCCTTAAAGATCTTGTGAACTTCAAGGTAGGAAGGGTTTCAATTGAAATGCCAAGTGCAAACCCTGTCTGGAATGTTACATCCCCAACAAACAAAAGGAGAAAAGATTTTTTTTTGGCAAGGGTGTCCAGAGCTGTCTGGTTAAATAAGCACCTGAAGAAAAAAAAAAGAATTAAGAAGATGGAATCATTTTAGAGATGGACCAACAAAGTAAATACCCTTCCAGAGGTCCAAAAGTGGAGAGCTAATACTGGAACAACTCAAAATTGGGGGAGGGAGATGGTTAAGAGAAAAACAGGATTATTTTTAGATACAGAGATAACCTGCCAGGTTCAAGGCATCTTTTTTTTAGGGCTATTTAACAGTTTCTAGAGCTGGAAGGTCTTCAAAGGAGATGGGGAAAGCTCAGGCACAGCCTACTCCTCAGGTTGGCAACTAAGGTACTCTGGCAGTAAGGGAGAGATGTGTCTTCACACAGCTTCTCCAGCAGGAAAAGGAATTTGGACCTTGATTTCATAGAATTCCAAGGTTGGAAAAGATCTTGAAGATCATCAAGTCCAACCAATCCTGTCCTGGGCTAAACCAGATCTCTGAGCACCTCATCTCCCCAGGATGGGGACTCAAGACCCTCCCTGGGCAGCCTGGGCCAGGCCCTGACAACTCTTGCAGGGAAGAAATTTGTCCTAATATCTGCTCTGACCCTGCCCTGGGGCAGCTTGAGCCCGTTGCCCCTTGGCCCAGCTCCTGAAGACACCATCTCCCACCTCTCTGCACCCTCCTGGCAGGGAAAGGGAGGTGGGGAGAAGGTCTCCCCTCAGCCTAATCTTCTCCAGCTTCAACACCTCCAGCTACTCCTCAGAGGATTTGCCCTCCAGCCCCTTCCCCAGCCTGGTTGCCCTTCTCTGGACTCACTCCAGGACCTCCATGTCCTTCTGATGCTGAGGAGCCCAGAACTGGCCCCAGCACTCCAGTTGCAGCCTCCCCAGTGCCCAGGCCAGGGGCACAATCCCCTCCCCAGACCTACTGGCCACACTGTGTCTGCCACAAGCCAGGATGGTGGTGTCCTCCTTGGCCACACTGCTGGCTCATGGTCAGCTGGTGGTCACCCACCACCCCCAGGTCCTTCTCTGCCTGACATTTCCAAACCATTTCTGTGGGGGACCATCTTTTCCATGTCCACCCAACCTCCTTGAGCCACCCCATGACCTCTTCAACCCACGTATGGGTTAAGGTAAAGTGGGTAAGGGAGTGAAGTGGTGTTGGGTAAGTCCTCTGACCCTTGGCCTCAAGGGAAGAAGATGCAACCACCAAGACTTCTTCACATACAGCACCCCCAGGATACAATTCTCCATGCTCCCACCAATCAAGGAGATGTATTTGTCTACTGTCATATAGTTGGTGTGCTCATTAAAGGGGAAAATAATCAACTTCATGAATACCTGAGTGAAGAAGCTTTCCTTCTCCACCTCCTTATGGGTGAGAACATGTTCCTCATCTAAACCAGGACTTTCCAAAGATGTGATTTCCAATCAGAACTTTTATTTCCTTTATTATCTGGAATATATATATTTTTTTTAGTCAAATAAAGGAAACTCAAGAAGAATTGAGACAAGTTGAGATTGATTTTTTTTGTTTCCTAATTACAAAAGGAACCTGAAGCCAAAACCAACCACCAGCAGATGGCTATTTAATTAAAGTCATTCCTCCCTAAAGGAAGCTTCCTCACAATGACTCCAACTAAATAAGGTTCTGGGTGTTGCTGAGCAGAAGAAAATTAGATGAGGGGCTAATAAATATGCAGGGAGGCACCCTGAGCTGTAGGGAAGCTCCTGGAAGGATGATGAGTTTGTAGATAGAGGACAAAGAGAGAAGGTGCCTGTGGATATAAAGAAGAGATAAGGAAGGTGGCATTGAAAATGCAAGGCCAAAGGAGGAGTGAAGATGTGTGCCAAGACAAGAGGAGAGACAATTGAGCTGCAGGGACATGAGAGGAATGAGTAATGAGGAGATTTGTAGAGGGGTTGGGTTTTCTTGGCTCCTGGTTGCAGATCAGTAGTGGGAAGGATTCTTCTGCCTTGTAAGGTGGTGAGGAAATCCTTCACCAGCTTCTCTAGAGAAGAAGATTCATGGGGAGAGGAGTGAGAGGAGGAGAAGTGGGAGCTTTGGATGTATCCCAGAATCCCAAGGTTGGAAAAAGCCCTTGAAGATCATCAAGTCCAACTGGTCCTGTCCTGTGCTAAACCAGATCTCTGAGCACCTCATCTCCCCCTAAACACACCCAGGGGTGGGGACTCAGCCCCCTCCCTGGGCAGCCTGGGCCAGGCCCTGACAGCTCTGCCAGGGAAGAACTTTGCCCTCCCAGCTGAGCTGAGCCTGCCCTGGGGCAGTTTGAGCCCATTGCCCCTTGTCCCATCTCCTGTCCCCTGGCTGAAGAGACCAGCACCCACCTCTCTACAAGTAGCTGTAGGTGGGGAGAAGGTCTCCCCTCAGCCTCCTCCAGACTAAACATAGAATCCCAGATTGGTCTGGGTTGGAAGGGACCCCAAGGATCACAGAGCTCCAACCCCCTGCCACAGGCAGGGACACCAACCTCCAGGCCTGGAGATAGACAAGGTTGACCAGGGCCCCAGCCAACCTGGCCTTCAACACCCCCAGGGATGGGGCACCCACCCCCTTTCTGGGCAGCCCCTGCCAGCCCCTCACCACTCTCTCTGGAAAGAACTTCCACCTCAGATCTCTTCTCCCCCTTCCCTCCTCCAGCTTCACCCCATCCCCCTTGTCCTGCCAGGCTCTGCCCTTGGAACAAGCTGATTCCCCTCCTGTTCCTCTGCTCCCTTCAGGGACTGGCAGGCTGCAATGAGGTCCCCCCACAACCTTCTCTTCTCCAGGCTGACCCAGCCCAGCTCCATCACCCTCTCTTCTTCACAGGGGAGCTGCTCCAGCCCTCTGAGCATCTCCATGGCTCCTCTGACCCCTCTCCACCAGTTCCTTGTCCTGGGGCCCCAGCTCTGGATACAGGACTCCAGCTGGGGCCTCAGGAGGGCAGAGCAGAGAGGGACAATCCCCTCCCTGTCCCTGCTGGCCACCCATCTTCTGATGGAAAATGAGAGCTCCTTATTGAAGGCTTTGATTTGCTTTGGTCATTAAAAATGAAGGAATGAAGCTCTTTCTGGGGGCAGCACTGTCTGGTTTTCAGCTCAGAAATGGGCACTTGGAGATGACAGCACCCTTGAAGTGTGCTTTGGTCATGCCCTTGAAGTTCAATCTGCAAAAATCTTGGTGACTAATCCATGTCACCACCAAAATTTGAGCTCCTTTTGATCATGAGTGGTGGGAGAAAACCTTTGGAGAAGCTCAGTCCAGCTTGCTTTGCTCAGGCACAGCAGCCAAGAGGAGAGCTTGGTCTTCAACCTTGTGTAGCTCCAGGCCTGGAGGTTGGTGGCCTTGCCTGTGTGGTCTTTTCCAACCCAGCCCATTGTATGATTGCTCTTTTTATGAAGAGAGGTTTATCACCTTTGTAAACCACTTGGAAATCTGAGTGCAAAGTTCTGATTTCAGGGCAAAAAAGACAATTCCAAGCAAGAACAGCATGGAGAAAGCTGCTGGGGAAAGGGGGTGTGACATCACCCTTCATAATTAGACAGCAAACCATCAAGGAAACAGGTTGGAAATTAAAATTAAAAGGGGGAAGGAAGAAAGAAAAGGATAAATTAAGCTTAACTAACAAAAAAAAACCCCTACCCCACCCCAAAACCCCTTTCAAAGCCTATTTGGTATTGTGTTTCAAGCAGGCAATGATCTTAGCTGCTAATTCAGTGTGCATCATCCACACCCTTTTCTTAATGCTTTTATTCAGGAAATAAAAGCTAAATTAACAGTCCCAGGGTTGTTTTTTTTTTGATAGGCCCAAGGGACAATGTGACAGCTAGCTTTGATTTATTGTCACTTCAATTGGAGCATTTCCCTCAAGTACTCTCAGTTCTTTGTGCAGAAGAACTACTGCAGAGGTGTAAAGTAGTATTATTATTAGTATTACTAGTATTATTAGTAGTATTATGCAGAAGGTTTGGAATGTGGTACAATAAAACTCAGTGGCTGGTAAAAGTGGTTCCCAGAAAAGCAAAGCTTTACATCAAAAATGGTGTCAACTAATGAAGTCCCCATAGGAAAAGGAATGATTGGCTTGAGAGACAGCTTTGGATGAACCTCTAAACCCTTGAATCATAGAAGCTAGGTTGGAAGGGACCCCAAGGATCACAGAGTTCCAACCCCCCTGCCACAGGTAGGGCCATTCAACCTCCAGGCCTGGAGCTACACAGGACCCCACCATCCAAGCTGGTTTTGAACACCTTCAGGGATGGGGCATCCACCCCCTCTCTGAGCAGCCCCTTACCACTTGCTCTGGAAAGAACTTCCCCCCCCTAAGATCTAATCAAACCTTTCCTCCTAGACTGGGCTGGGTTGGAAGGGACCCCAAGGATCACAGAGTTCCAACCCTCTTACCACAAGCAGGGCCACCAACCTCCAGGCATGAATCTACACAAGGTTGCCCAGGGCTCTAGCCAAGCTGGCCTTCAACACCTTCAAGGAGGGGGCATCCACCACGTCTCTGGACAGCCTGTTCCAGCTCTTAACCACTCTCTCTGGAAAGAACATCAGGAAAATGCCACCAACTGGCTTTTTTTTCCCCTCTCCCTGGTAATAATTCCCAGGAAAGCTGCATTTCTAGTAGCCCCTCCAAGAGATTCCAACCCAAACTCCTTCAGTTGCTCATTTGAGAGGTGATGCAGGGTGGGATGAGGGATGTAGCAACCACTCCCTAGGGCATCTCCCAGCACAGGATGCTTTCCCAACAACCACCTTCTTCCATTTGCACTTTATCCAGGTTTTCTAAGGACCAAGTGGAACCACACAAGGCTCTCAACTCCCCTGATGAAGTCCAACCCATTTAGCTTATGTGATATGAGGTTCCTTGCCTATTGATTAGCTTGTCCACAAGCGCTGCCTCATTTATTACAGCTTGATTTAAGCAGACAGAGCGTGCTAGAAAGGTCACTCATTTTTATCCTTTCCTAGCAACCCACCACCCCCAATTCCATTACTCCTATTTCCAAATCAATGCTGTTTTACTTTTCCCTTCTGAGCTTTGCCAGAGCTGGGATCGATGGAGCTTGTTCTGCCTTCGGTGTGTGAAACATTGCTCAGACACTGGTGCCAGGGAAAGGCTGCTCTGCTCCCCTTTGCTCAGATGAAACCAAGCAAGCTGCCTAAGGAATGTCACATTTCAATCATGGAATCATAGAATCATAGACTGGTCTGGGTTGAAAGGGACCCCAAGGATCATAGGGTTCCAACTCCACTGCCACAGGAAAGGCCACCAACTTCCAGGCCTGGAGATACACAAGGTTGCCTCCCATCCCCTGGTGCAACACACTCCTGGGTGGACTTGTGACTTCCCATCCCCTGGTGTAACACACTCCTGGGTAGACAAGCTACCTCCAATCCCCTGGGGTCTCTCCTGGGTACACCTTCTACCTCCCACCCCCTGGTGTAACACACTCCTGGGTGGACCTCTTTAGCTCCAATCCCCTGGGGGTGTGTGTGTGTGTGTGTGTCTCTCCTGGGTAGACCTGTTACCTCCCATCCCCTGGTCACTCCTGGGTAGACAAGCTACCTCCCCCCACTGGTATGACGCACTACTGGGTAGACCTTCTGCCTCCCATCCCCTGGTGTAACACACTCCTGGGTGGATCTCTTACCTCCAATCCCCTGGGGTAACACTCCTGGATAGACCTGTTACCTCCAATCCCCTGGGGTAACTCTCCTGGGTAAACCTGTTAATTCCCATCCCCTGGGGTCACTCCTGGGTAGACCTGTTAACTCCCATCCCCTGGGGTAACCCTCCTGGATAGACCCGTTACCTCCAATCCCCTGGGGTAACTCTCCTGGGTAGACCTGTTAATACCCATCCCCTGGGGTAACACTCCTGGATAGACCTGTTACCTCCAATCCCCTGGGCAGACCTGTTACCTTCCATCCCCTGGGCTCTCCTGGGTAGACCTGTTAACTCCCATCCCCTGGGGTAACACTCCCGGATAGACCTTTTACCTCCAATCCCCTGGGGGGTCTCTCCTGGGTAGACCTGTTACCTCCCATCCCCTGGGGTCACTCCTGGGTAGACCTGTTGCCTCCCATCCCCTGGGGGGCTCTCCTGGGTAGACCTATTACCTCCCACCCCCTGGAGTCTCTCCTGGGTAGACCTGTTACCTCCCATCCCCTGGAGTCTCTCCTGGGTAGACCTGTTGCCTCCCATCCCCTGGGGGGGGGGCTCTCCTGGGTAGACCTATTACCTCCCACCCCCTGGGGTCTCTCCTGGGTAGACCTGTTAATGCCCATCCCCTGGCGTAATCCTAGATAGACCTGTTACCTCCAATCCCCTGGGGTCTCTCCTGGGTAGACCTGTTACCTCCAATCCCCTGGGGTCTCTCCTGGGTAGACCTGTTACCTCCAATCCCCTGGGGTCTCTCCTGGATAGACCTGTTACCTCCCACCCCCTGGAGTCTCTCCTGGGTAGACCTGTTACCTCCAATCCCCTGGGGTCACTCCTGGATAGACCTGTTACCTCCCACCCCCTGGAGTCTCTCCTGGGTAGACCTGTTACCTCCCACCCCCTGGAGTCTCTCCTGGGTAGACCTGTTGCCTCCCACCCCCTGGAGTCTCTCCTGGGTAGACCTGTTACCTCCCATCTGCTGGGGTAACACTCCCGGATAGACCTATTACCTCCAATCCCCTGGGGTCTCTCCTGGGTAGACCTGTTACCTCCCACCCCCTGGAGTCTCTCCTGGGTAGACCTGTTACCTCCCATCCCCTGCGGTCTCTCCTGGGCAGACCTGTTACCTCCCATCCCCTGGGGTCTCTCCTGGGTAGACCTGTTACCTCCCACCCCCTGGAGTCTCTCCTGGGTAGACCTGTTACCTCCCACCCCCTGGAGTCTCTCCTGGGTAGACCTGTTACCTCCCATCCCCTGGAGTCTCTCCTGGGTAGACCTGTTACCTCCCACCCCCTGGAGTCTCTCCTGGGTAGACCTGTTACCTCCCATCTGCTGGTGCAACCACCAGAGGGGAAAGGATGTGCAAATCCCTCCTTCCCTTAATGAGCCATTTATTAATTAACCTCTTATTATACAAACGACTAACCAGGGCAACCTATGCTGAGTCAGAGAGCACATCAGACCTCTAAGAGAGTCTCTTCATTCAGAGCTAAAAGCAATTAACTACTCACCTCCCAAATATCCATCCCAGTTCACCTGCTGCAATCCAAGATCATCCAACCATTCCCCCTACAACCTCAATTACTCACTAAACCATGTCCCTAAGGACCTCATCCAACTTCTCCTGGAACACTGTGAGGGATGGTGACTCCACCACCTCCTTGGGCAACCCCTTTCAACGCCCAACTGCTCTTTCTGAGAAGAAATTCCTTCTCATTTCTAACCTGAACTTCCCCTGACACAATTTCCAGCCATTTCCTCTTGTCCTACCAGTAGTTACCTGCAAGAAGAGGCTGAACCTCAGCTCCCCACAACCTTCTGGCAGGGCAGGGAAGGTGGGGAGAAGGTCTCCCCTCAGCCTCCTCCAGGCTCAACACCCCCAGCTCCCTCAGCTGCTCCTCAGAGGCTTTGCCCTCCAGCCCCTTCCCCAGCCTGGTTGCCCTTCTCTGGACTCACTCCAGGACCTCCATGTCCTTCTGATGCTGAGGAGCCCACAACTGGCCCCACCACTCCAGCTGCAGCCTCCCCAGTGCCCAGGCCAGGGGCACAATCCCCTCCCCAGACCTACTGGCCACACTGGGTCTGCCACAAGCCAAGATGATGGTGTCCTTCTTGGCCACACTGCTGGCTCATGGTCAATTGCAGTCACCCATGGTACCTGAACCCTACTAGGATGTTCTCCAGCAGTCACAAGCCAGGCACTACATTAAAGTCCTGGCATGGAAGGTCCCTTCCAAGGTCCTAGGAGAGTGTCAGAGGTGTTCAAAAGAGTCCTCTTGCCTGGAAAGGAAGCTCCTCTTCCCAAGAGACTGGCACTGCTCCAAATCACCTCTGGAAGGCCACCTATCATCTTGGCAAAGTGGACACCACCCTCACTGTCCTCTGTCTCTCACCTCCCTTTCACCAACTCCAAGGCCCACGCAGTCATAATCTCAATTTCCCAACAAATTCCTTCTCAGTTACACTGTCAGAAGCAGGAACCACCTTACACCAACACACACCACCTGGTCATCACCAACACCTTCCCCAAACATCTCCACAACTTCAGGAACCACCCTTGAATCTCCAATCAGGAGCCACAGGGAAAAAGCAGCAGCTGATTCATCACAGAAGCCTGGGCTGAGCAATCACAGGAGCTTTTTTTAGCCTTAGATTCAGTGAAACCTACTTAGTAATAGTGATAAATTAATAATAAATGGCCTCCAAACATAAAAATTCAGCTGTAAAATCATTTAGTAACAAGCTGAGGAGGAGATCATGGTGAATACCAAGTAAGGGGAAAGGAACTCTTTGAGATGCTAGGAAAATATCCCTTTGGTGATTTACCCCAAAAACAATCCAGGAAAGGAAACCCACCATGGGGTTTGCAATGATCCATGAAGGATCTGGGTTGGTTTCCACCTTTTTTCTGGATATCAACATTTCCAGGAGTTACATCTCAGTTGGGAAATGAAAGGTATAAATATTCCAGCAGATCTCACACACTCTATTTACTACGACTTCAGGCAAGGTGAAGGTCCATTCTTGGCTTAAACTGCATGTTCAGTAGGCTGCTGCCTCCAGAAATGGCACAAAATCCCAGCTGGAAGCTGGTCACAAGTGGTGTCCCCCTGCTGACACTCCTGACTCATGGTCAGTTGATGGTCACCCACCACCCCTAGGTCCTTCTCCACCTGCCAGCTCTCCAGCCAGTCTCCCCCCAGCCTGGAGCTCTGCTCAGGGTTGTTGTGTCCCATGTGCAGCACTCTGCACTTGGCCTTGTTAAACCTCATCCTGGTAGGCTCAGCCTATTCATCCAGCCTTTGCAGATCCCTCTGAAGACCCTCCTTACCCTCAGGCAGATCAACACTTCCTCCCAGCTCAGTGTCATCCCCAAACTCCCTGAGGGAACATCCCATCCCTTCCATCCAGGTCACTGATAAAGATGTTGAACAAAACTGGCCCCAGCACTGAGCCCTGGGGGACACCACTCATGATGGGCCAGGGAAGAAGGTGGGGAGGAGGCACCTGAGGTGCCTGAGAGAAAGATGCCCCTGAGCCCCTGGAGAAACCCATGGTGGAGCTGGTGTCCCCCCACAGCCCATGGAAAAGGCCCAGAACCCACTTGCAGCCTGTGGAGAGGCCCCAGGCTGGAGCAGGGGGAGACATACCAAAGATCACAGAATCACAGAACATAAGGAGTTGGAAGGGACCTAGAAAGATCATCTAGTCCAACCCCCCCTGCCAGAGGAAGAGCACCTCAATTAGGTCACATAGGAATGTGTCCATCTGGGTTTTGAATGTCTCCAGTGAGACAGAAGATGCTGTGACCCACACTGGAGCAAACCCCTGCCCATGGAAAGAGACAGAGACACTGAGATGAGACAGAGACAGAGGCCTATGCTGGAACAGGTCTGCTGAGAAGGAGAGGTCTGTGACCCCATGGAGGACCAGACTGGAGCAGTCTGGGCTTGAAGGACTGCACCCCATGGAAGGACCCACGCTGGGGCAGCTGGGGAAGAGCTGAAGCCCTGTGGGAAAGACCTCATGTTGGAGAAGTTCATAGAAGACTGTCTGCCATGGGTGGGACCCCACTCTGGATGCAGCAGGGGAAGGGGGGTGACAAATGCCCCTACCAGCTAAGGAGGAGAACATCTTGTGAGGAACTGACCCAAACCCACATCCCTGTCTCCCCCTGTGATGCCTGGGGGAAGAAGGGGGAGAAATCCTGGGTAAAGTTGAGTCTGGGAAGAAGGGAGGGGTGGGGGAAGGTGCTTGAAGATCTGACCACACTTCTGATCACCCAACTCTGGTGTCACTGGGGGTGCAGGGCAGGGCCATCAATTAGATGAGGTTGGTTTATTCCATGTTGAGCCTGTTCTGTCTGTGACACTGATTGTGGAATGATCTCTCCCTGCCCTTATCTCCACTCCTGAGCTTCTCAAGATCTATTTTCTCCCCTGTCCAGCTGAACAAGGGAGTGACAGAGTGACTATGGGAGGCCTCTGGCCTTCAGCCATGACTAAACCACCCCTCCCAAAAATGCAGCTCAGGAAATGAATTCCATTGAGAAAACAGGATACAAGGAGAATAACATTGAGGAGGACACAAAGAGAACAACACTGTGGAGGATGCAAGAGCCTTCTATCCAGGATGAGCAACATGTGCCATTATATTGTCAATAATCACCAGATCTTTATTATAAGATTGGCTCTAATTTTAGGGGTTTCTGGCAGCAAAATCCTTCTGCAGTTAATTTGACTCAGAAGAAAAAAAAAAAAAGGCATTAAAACTTGATTTCATTTTTCTAAGCCCAAGATCTGGAGATCATCACCCACCACTTGTTCAGTTAATACACCGCTCAAAGATGAAAGGACAGAAGAGCTACTGCTAATTAAAACTCTGGAATTTTTGTGATATGAGCCAAATTCAAGTCCTCCATCATTTGCCTTATTCATTATCACATCTTGGATTAAAAAAAAAAAAAACAAAACAACCAACAAAACTCATTTAGCTTGCTGGAATTACTTTGAATTTTCTTGTAGACACTGGTTTTATCCTGCCCTTTTTGTAGTATCTGCCTGGAAGATATCTATCTATCATATATATCTATATCTATATATTTAGATATATATCTATATCTATCTATATATATATTTAGAGATAGATATATGAACCTGCTTTGACAGGGAGGTTGGACCTGATGCTCTCTTGAGGTCCCTTCCAACCCTTATGATTCTCTGATCCTATGAATCATAGAATCATCAAATGGGCTGGGTTGGAAAGGGACCCCAAGGATCACACAATTCCAACCTCTCTGCCACAAGCAGGGCCACCAACCTCCAAGCTTGCATCTACACAAGATGGCCCAATCAAAGTAAACCCAAAGCTTATTCATAAATACTCTGGAAAGGCCTTATGAAAATTTTAAGGGCCAAATCCTGCTGGTCTCCAAATACAGGTTGTCCTGAAGCAACATGAGCTCCCAGTGCCTGAGTCGTGCAATCTTGGTCTCCACTGCCTGCAAACTAATGATTCCTGTCTGAATCCATCCCAGGCATTGATTTCCAGTCTCCACTTCTGCCTGTCCATCACTGCAATCAAGGTCCTGCTTAGGGGAAAGCAATTTATTGCTAAACTCACCTCAGACAAGTAGCAGAAATGGAGGCCTCTCATCTACTTTCCCCATCTCTCACTGTCGAATCGATTCAGATAGATTTTCTTTGATCATTTTTAGCTTATTGTCATCTTTGTCCTCTGTGATTTCCACACTGTCCCATGACATAAAGCTCAAAGTCAAAACATACCCACAGCCCTTTCCGTCCTGTCACCCGCTGTCCACAAAGTTGCTTGTCCCTTCAATCTTTTCACCCCCTGGACAAGGTTGGTTTATGAATCTAGATATTCAACAGGAAGATTTAATCACCTATAAAGGCCCACAGGGGATATACATGGCATCCATACTGTTCTATACATTCCCTGATCCTTATCCATCCAGTTATCCTCACGGTTCACCCAGCGCTGAGCAGCAGCGGCGAGGCCTACTCGCCAGCTCTGTCTCGCTAGGCCTTTCAGATAGGCCGTGAGACCCTTAGCCAGCCCTGGTGGGGTCAATCTTCCCTCACCAACCACTTAGGAGGCAGAAGAGGGTCTGACAGGGAAATCCAGTCCCTCTAATTTGGTCTCTAGCATGCAACTGAATGCTGGTGCCTACTGAAGCGGTCAGCAGGCTGAAGCCTTTCAAGGCCCCCCTGGGGCCAGCCTGCCTGTCTCGCTCAGAGCGCTAACTTGACAGACACGATTTGGTCTTTCAAGTAACCTCATTTTTTCCAGTGACTGAAGAGGGAGAGTTAGAAGGAGCATTTCTTTGGGCACCTCATATTTAGGGGGAGGTAAAATACCCAAGGGAAGCAGATGGGTTTTGGAGCTGTGCTCCCACAGCAGGTAGGTGCCCCAAGTTGGATGACTCGGGCCTATTGTAACCAGTGTTTAAGGACAGTATCCACTGGAAGAAATGATGCTCACAAGAAAGCTGAAGCCATTCTCTCTCCCTTCACATCCCCAGGGGTGAAAGCAGAAGGCAAGTGGATGGGGGACAAGCAAGTATGTTGTGTCCCTAAATAGTCTGTCTCTAGCTGAGGCCTAACTTTGCCAGGGAGAGCAGCAAATCCTCATGAGAAATGTAAAGCAGGAATAAAGACAACGCACGTATTTATTGTGCACTTGATTTACTGAAGTATCTGACTTTGTGTTCTGGCTTCAAGGACAAAGCTTCTTTTAAAACAAAAAAAAAAAAAAAGGGAGGGGGGGGGGGGGGAAAGCCAAAGCACTCCAGTCAACTGAGAGACACTTCAAAAGCCTCCATATCTCCCTGAAACCAGAAACGTTTCTCAGAGTTAAGCCCCATGGATGCAAGCTTCCTTTTCAAAATAGCCTTTGGATCAACGAGGTGGATCTCAAGAAATCCCCACAAATAATCCAAGAAGCAATTTCCCCTTCCAAACCATGCTCCATTTCTCACCTTTGGAAGCAAAACCCAAAGGGTTTTTCTCCTTGAGAAGTCATTAGATCTGGTTTAGGATGCAAGCTCCTCAGAAGCACAACGTTCCTTTCCCCAACTGCTCTATCACATCCTTCTGAACATCAATAAATGGGAAGTTTTAGGAGAATATTCCTATCACTGGGGAAATATTTTTTTTCCCATTTCAAAAGAGTGCAGGTAAATCAAGGCAAGAACAAGATTTATGCTGCAGAAAAGTGTTGAAAAGCTTCACAGCTCCCAGAACTGACATTAGGAGTACAATGTTCATGGTCCTCAACAAAAGAAACATCTGCCCATGCTTGATAAATGCCCATAAGCTTCATACTGTATTTATTTTAAAGATTTTGGGGATGGATTCAACTCATAGATAAATCATTCTAGCCAACATAACCTCCCAAGCCCACAGGAGGCCACATAGCCAACTCTTCAGGGAGATAAATTCCTTTCAGGGAGACAAATTCCCTTCAGGGAGTCAAATTCCCTTCAGGGAGACAAAGTCCCTTCAGGGAGACAAAGTCCCTTCAGCACCACCAACCCAAAAAAGCATTTTGTCCTTCTGGTATTATGCCCAGTGTGACATGCAACATCCCCTGGACTAGGCTGCCCAAGGAGGTGGTGGAGTCACCATCCTTGGATGGATTTAAAACATAGGGAGATGCAGAGTTTGAGGGACATGGTTTAGGGGTGGTTTTAACAAGTTGGGTTGACAGTTGGGACTTGCTGACCTGAAAGATCCCTTCCAACCAAGACAATCTGATGATTCTATCTGAGATGGTTCTGTCTAGCATCTTATCTTTACTCCAGAGGTGCATCCTTCCTCACCTCTGTGGAATTCAAGCATCCTGAATTCCATCCTGATTGTTAATTCACATCCCAGTGCCCCCCATTTCCTAAGGGACTGGTCATTCTGGGAAGTCATCCTCCAAACTTTGTATTATTTAGTTTGTTGTTGGAGAGCAGCGTAGGTAAGAGGGACCTGGAGGTCCTGGTGGGCAGCAGGATGACCATGAGGCAGCACCAATATGCCCTTGTGGCTAAGAAGGCCAATGGCATCCTGGGGTGAAGAAGGGTTAGAAGGGTTAGGTGGTCAAGAGAGATCTTTCTCCCCTTCTACTCTGCCCTGGTGAGACTCCACCTGGAATTTTGGGTCTTCTGGGCATCCCCAGTTCAAGAGGGACATAGAACTCCTTGAAAGAGCAGAGTGCAGGGCCACCAAGGTGATGGAGTGGAACACCTTCCTTATGAGGAGGAGCTGGGCCTCTTTAGCCTGGAGAAGAAGAGACTGAGGGGTGACCTTAATGTTTATAAAGATGCAAAGGGTGAGAGTCAGGAGGCTGGAGCCAGGCTCTGCTCAGTGGTGGCAGCAAGAGGACAAGGGGCAACAGGTACAGCTGGAGCAGAGGAGGTTCCATGGGAATGTCAGGAGGAACTTTTTCCCTGTGAGGGTGGCAAAGCCCTGGGCCAGGCTGCCCAGAGAGGTTGTGGAGTCTCCTTCTCTGGAGACATCCAAACCCCACCTAGATGTGTTCCTGTGGGATTTAGTCTGGGTGATGCTGCTCTGCCAGGGGGGTTGAGATGATCTTTTTGAGGTCCCTTCCAACTCCTCAAGTTCTGGGATTCTGGGATTCAACCATTTGTAGGAGCATCCATCAAACATTTGATCTCTGAGCTCAGAGTCACAACACAGCCCTGGAGCTCATCCATCATCTCAGCAAGCATCAAGTTGAAGATACAAAACCAGGTCTCTTCTTAAAAAAAAACAACCCAGGGGGCTTTTGGCTTCTTGAGGAGGGTGATTAATTTTTCAGCAGCCAATTTGCATAAAATCATCTCAATCTCTTGGCAATTAGGAGAAAATGAAACAAGTGACAAACAGCTTGGAGCACTGGGTGTTAACCAGAAAAGAAACCCAAGAAGCTCCCACCCCAAACTCCTGTTAATTGAAAGTTTGGAGTAAGAAATTGGAAAGCAGACTTTGAAGTACTTGAGAGCTCCAAGATTTGAAGACTCCAACTCATTCTACAGAAAAAAAACCTTCAAGGGATGATTTCTCTTTAGAAATCCCAGAATCCCAGAATTGTAGGGGGGTTGGAAGGGACCTCCAGAGATCATCAGGTCCAATCCCCCCTGCCAAAGCAGGGTCCCTAGGACAGGGCACACAGGGAGACATCCAGATGGGGCTGGAATCTCTCCAGAGAAGGAGACTCCACACCCCCCTGGGCAGCCTGGCCCAGGGCACCCTCACCATCACTGGGAAGAAGTTCTTCCCCACATTGGTGTGGAGCTTCCTATGCTCCATCTTGAGGCCATCACCACTTGTCCTGTCCCCACAGCCACTGAGAAGGAGCTGGCTGATTCCCCCTGCATCCCATGCTTAAGATAATTCTAGACTTGAATTAGGTCCCCCCTGAGTCTTCTCTTCTCCAGGTTGAACAGTCCCAACTTGAGCCCATCACCCCTTGTCCTGTCCCCACAGCCACTGAGAAGAGGCTGCCCATGGCCCCCTGGGTCCCACCCTTCAGCTCTTGATCCCCAGGGAGCAGATCCCCTCTCAGGCTGCTTCTTCTCCAGCCCCAGGTCCCTCAGCCTTTCCTCCCAGGGCAGATGCTCCAGGCCCTTCAGCATCTCCCTGTCCCTCCTCTGGTCTCTCTCCAGGAGATCCCTGGCTGCTTGATCCCAGCACTGGCCACAACACTCCAGGTGGGGCCTGAGCAGGGCAGAGCAGAGGGGGAGGATCCCCTCCTGTCACCTGCTGCCCACGCTCCTCCTGATGCCCCCCAGGAGCCCATTAGCCTTCTTGATCCACTGCTGGCTCATGGCCACCCTGTCACCCACCAGGACCCCAGGTCCTTCTCCACAGAGCTCCTCTCCAGCATGTCACCCCCAGCCTGTCCTCTATGGAGTGTAGGTAGCCATGTGTGCACAGGTCTGTGTGGAGCAGTGGAGAGAGAAGCTCTGTGTCACTGAGAGCTCTTCCTAAAGATGGGCAAAGAATTGCTTTTTTTGGGGGGTCAGTGAAGGTACAACCAAACATCAGGTTGAGGAGTTGACACAAAAAACAACCCCAAAACCAACCCAGCAGAGAAATATGCAGACTCTGTGTGTTTTCCAGCTGAAACTGGTCCCAAGTTTTCCTTGAATTTGACCTCAAAGGGGATGTATATGTCCCTGTATGATGTCCTCCTCATTTAGGCTCTGCTCCTCTAACCTAGCCCAGCAGCTCCAGATCTTTCCATTCTTAGAATCCCAGCCTGGGCTGAGTTGGATGGGACCTCAAGGATCACAGAGCTTCAACCCACCTGCCACAGGCAGGGCCACCAACCTCCAGGCCTGGAGGTACACAAGGTTGTCCCATCCAACCTGGCCTTCAACACCTCCAGGGATGGGCATCTTCCACCTCTCTGGGCAGCCCCTTCCCACTCTCACTGCAAAGAACTTCCCCCCAAGATCTCCTCTCCCCCTTCCCTCCTCCAGCTTCACTCCAGCCCCCTTGTCCTGTCAGGTTCTGCCCTTCCCAAAAGCTGATTCCCCTCCTGTTCCTCTGCTCCCTTCAGGGACTGGCAGGCTGCAATCAGGTCCCATCACAACCTTGTCTTCTCCAGGCTGACCCAGCCCATCTCCCTCAGCCTCTCTTCTTCACAGGGGAGCTGCTCCAGCCCTCTGAGCATCTCCATGGCTCCTCTGACCCCTCTCCAACAGCCCCACATCTTCCTTGTCCTGGGGCCCCAGCTCTGGACACAGGACTCCAGCTGGGGCCTCAGGAGGGCAGAGCAGAGAGGGGACAATCCCCTCCCTGTCCCTGCTGCCGCCCCTCTGCTGATGGAGCCCAGGATCCCATCTCCCTTCTGACTCCTGATTACAGTGACAGACTCCTGCTTACAATTCTCATTGGAAGATGGTGGAGAGCAGAGACCCCACTCTGGAGCAGGTGGAGACATACAGAAGATGCTGTGACCCACAATGGAGCAAGCTCCTGGCAGGACCTACACCCCATGAAGAGAACAAGAGGCCCAGACTGGAGCAAGTTTGTTGAGGGGGGGGGGGGGGGGTGGACTTGTGACTCCATGGAGGATGGGCTTGAGGGACTGCACCCCATGGAGGGACTGGACCCACACTGGGGCAGCTGGGGAAGAGCTGAAGCTCTGTGGGGAAAGGCCTCATGTTGGAGAAGTTCCTGGAGGACTATCTGCTATGGGTTGGACCTCACAGTGCAGCAGGGGATGGGGGTGAGAAGTTAACAAGGAGAACAACTGGTGAGGAACTGACCCAAACCCCCATCCTCATCTCCTCCTCTGACACCTGGTTGGGTGGGTGGGGGGTGGGGAAAGAAGAGAGAGAAGATCCAGACTTGGAGGTTCAAGGACAACCCACTGAAAGAAGCTACCCAAAGACAATCAAACTCTTAGAAGAAGATGGAGAAACACAGGGGGAGGAGGACACAAGGGTTTTTATCCCCTTGAAAAGTCCAACTCTTCCTCACAGTCATTTCATCTCACAGCAATTTCCTAATTGGTCATTAAAAACCCATTAATTGCTTGGTGAGAACCTAATTTATTTGCTGGTTGGATGTGAAAATAGGAAACCCCAGGGGTGGCATGGAGTCTTCTTTCCACCTTCTCAAATCTCTCCCTGGGCACTGTTAATTCTTAGAAATTTGAGGAGAAGACATTAGATTTCTCCTTAAAAAGATTTTAAAATAGATAGTTTTGATGAATCCATGCATCTGTCTGGAGTATCCCAAGGCAGAGAAGGATCTGGGGGTGGTGGGTGACCATCAACTGACCATGAGGCAGCAGTGTGGCCAAGGAGGACACCACCATCCTGGCTTGTGGCAGACACAGCGTGGCCAGTAGGTCTGGGGAGGGGATTGTGCCCCTGGAGTCATCACAAGCATCATAGAACCACAAGGTTGGAAAAGACCTTCAAGATCATGGAGTCCAACCATACCTGTCTTCTGCTAAACCAGAGCCCTGAGCACCTCATCTCCCCATCTCCTAAACACACCCAGGGGTGAGGACTCAGCCCCTTCCCTGGGCAGCCTGGGAGAACCCCTTCCAAGGAAGAACTTTGCCCTCCCAGCTGAGCTGACCCTGCCCTGGGGCAGCTTGAGCCCATTGCCCCTTGGCCCATCTCCTGAAGACACCATCTCCCACCTCTCTGCACCCTCCTGGCAGGGCAGGGGAGGTGGGGAGAAGGTCTCCCCTCAGCCTCCTCTTCTCCAGCCTCAACACCTTCAGCTGCTCCTCAGAGGATTTGCCCTCCAGCCCCTTCCCCAGCCTGGTTGCCCTTCTCTGGACTCTCTCCAGGACCTCCATGTCCTTCTGATGCTGAGGAGCCCACAACTGGCCCCACCACTCCAGCTGCAGCCTCCCCAGTGCCCAGGCCAGGGGCACAATCCCCTCCCCAGACCTACTGTCCACGCTGTGTCTGCCACAAGCCAGGATGGTGGTGTCCTCCTTGGCCACACTGCTGCCTCATGGTCAGTTGATGGTCACCCACCACCCCCAGGTCCTTCTCCACCTGCCAGCTCTCCAGCCAGTCTCCCCCAAGCCTGGAGCTCTGCTCAGGGTTGTTGTGTCCCATGTGCAGCACTCTGCACTTGGCCTTGTTGAACCCCCTCCCTGGGCAGCCTGGTTCACAGCCCCACAACTCTCCCAAGGAAGAACTTTGCCCTCCCAGCTGAGCTGACCCTGCCCTGGGGCAGCTTGAGCCCATTGCCCCTTGGCCCAGCTCCTGAAGACACCATCTCCCACCTCTCTGCACCCTCCTGGCAGGGCAGGGGAGGTGGGGAGAAGGGCTCCCCTCAGCCTCCTCTTCTCCAGCCTCAACACCTCCAGCTGCTCCTCAGAGGCTTTGCCCTCCAGCCCCTTCCCCAGCCTGGTTGCCCTTCTCTGGACTCTCTCCAGGACCTCCATGTCCTTCTGATGCTGAGGAGCCCAGAACTGGCCCCAGCACTCCAGCTGCAACCTCCCCAGTGCCCAGTCCAAGGGGACAATCCCTTCCCCAGACCTACTGGCCACACTGTGTCTGTCACAAGCCAGGATGGTGGTGTCCTCCTTGGCCACACTGCTGCCTCATGCTCAGTTGGCATCATTCCTCTTTAAACCTCTTCTTCATAGGGAAGGAATCCCAGGTTGGGTTGGGTTGGATGGGATCCCAAGGATCCCAAAGTTCCAATCCCAGGGTCATCAACCTCCAGGCCTGGAGCTACACAAGGTTGCCCAGGTTGTTAGCACAACATCTGAAGCCTCCATTTGACTGACAAGGTAGATGGAAAGTGGCCACCACCAGGCTCTGAAACTATAATTATTATTATTATTATTATCTAAAGGATAAAAAGATGGAAGTAGGAGATAGTCACTCATTACAGAGCTCTTCTGGTGATTGAAGAGCTGACCTCAGCTCAGCTCATCTCCAGAACCTCTCAAAAGTCTCCTAACCCTGTAATTTAGAAAGCTCTCCCATCCACTCCACCAACAAGCAACCTCACCTCCCACACTCCATCCTCACAGATGGAGGATCATCTCCTCACCTCACATTACATCCATGGCAAGGACCATCCTCCTGATATGGATCAATTCTGGGTTCTGTCCACCTCTACTATGCTCTCCAAGGCCAATGTCTTCATTAAGGGAGGTGGTCAGACCTTGTTTCACCAACCCAAGAAGCTACAAGCACCAGAGGAGGAGTTATTCTGCCTCATTTCCAGTTATCTCCTTGGTTGGATCCATCCTGGCTCCACACAGGACCTGAGAATGAGACTGAGGGCATCATCCAGATGTTTCTTGACCTCACCTCAACTAAGGATTGTGATCACTTCCTTGGGGAACCTGTGCCAGCACCCAACCAACCTCTCTGGACAGAACTTCTTCCCAAAATCCAGCCTCAATCTCCCCTGGTGCAGCTCCCTGCCATTCCCTAGGTTCTATCCCTGGTCCCCAAGGTGAGGAGATTGGCACCTGCTCCTTCACTCCCCTCATCAGGAAGCCACAGACCCCCCCACCCCCATGAGGTCTCCCCTCAGCCTCCTCTTCTCCAGCCTCAACACCTTCAGCTGCTCCTCAGAGGATTTGCCCTCCAGCCCCTTCCCCAGCCTGGTTGCCCTTCTCTGGACTCACTCCAGCACCTCCATGTCCTTCTGATGCTGAGGAGCCCAGAACTGGCCCCACCACTCCAGCTGCAACCTCCCCAGTGCCCAGTCCAAGGGGACAATCCCTTCCCCAGCCCTACTGGCCACACTGTGTCTGCCACAAGCCAGGATGGTGGTGTCCTCCTTGGCCACACTGCTGCCTCATGGTCAGTTGATGGTCACCCACCACCCCCAGGTCCTTCTCCACCTGCCAGCTCTCCAGCCAGTCTCCCCCTCCTCCTCCTCCTCCTCCTCCTCCTCCCCTCATCACAACCCCCCTTTGCTTGAACACTGAGGGGGGGTGGGTGGGGAGATGGTCCCCATTGTTCCACCATGGCTGCTGGTGGAAGCAAAGTATGTGTAGATTTGTGCTCAGCATCTTATTCCTCCTTTTTCTTTTTTAAAAAACTAATTATTTTGGGGTTTTTTTTGGGGGGGGGAGCAGTTTCCTTCTTCTTAAGGTTCCTCACCTTCAAGCTGGGGTGGGTTTTTAATTTGGGAGAGCAAGGAGAGCAACACCAAGAGGAGATTCATCACCCTCCACCCTTCCTTATATCCAAGCTCCACTTTCTTAGTTCCTAAGACTTCTTGGCTCCCACTTTTTCAATTCCTCTTGGTTTTTTTTCCCCCCAAGAAAACACCCTGAAACCTTCCTCCAGTAAGCACCAGTTCCTACCAGTTCCTCATCTTACCTTCTCTTTTTGGGTGTAGAGCCAGTTTGGTCCCTTTTTCATATCCCCTCAAAATGAAATGAAGATCAGCAGAAAGAATCAAATGTGCTTGAGAAGTGGAAGATTTAAGAGTTTTAAAGCTTTGCTGGGGTTTTTTAATCCTTTTTATCCCTTTTCTCTCCCAGTTTTCCTTTCTTGACCCCAACACATGCCCATAAATCCCCCCCCCCCCCCCAAAAAAAAACACCCCAACTACAGGCAAATCACAGGGGAATGAAACCTTTAGCCCATCCCAGCCCTAGACACACTTTAAACCCCTGTTATAGCACCTTTTTTTTCCTGGGTTTTCCAGATTTTGGGCTTTTTCTGGGCTGCTCTTTTCTTCAAGGAGCTTTTAAATGGAGTTATATATCCCCCACCCCTGCCTCCTCCTCTTCCTCCTCTTCCTCCCCTTTGGCATCAAGGGAGAAGTGATGTAGAAGCTCACAGCAGTGAGTCAAAACAACAACCCCCCCCCCATATAAATAGATAGATAGATGGATAAATATATAGATATATAGGGTAGAAATGTATAGGTATACTGGTGGATGGGTATACTGGTGCATGGGTATACTGGTGGATGGGTATACTGGTGTGGGGATGGGTATACTGGTGCGTGGGGATGGGTATACTGGTGTGGGGATGGGTATACTGGTGTGGGGATGGGTATACTGGTGTGGGGATGGGTATACTGGTGCATGGGGATGGGTATACTGGTGGGTGCATGGGTATACTGGTGTGGGGATGGGTATACTGGTGTGGGGATGGGTATACTGGTGGGTGCATGGGTATACTGGTGTGGGGATGGGTATACTGGTGTGTGGATGGGTATACTGGTGCATGGGGATGGGTATACTGGTGTGGGGATGGGTATACTGGTGTGGGGATGGGTATACTGGTGCATGGGGATGGGTATACTGGTGTGGGGATGGGTATACTGGTGCATGGGGATGGGTATACTGGTATGGGGATGGGTATACTGGTGCGTGGGGATGGGTATACTGGTGCGTGGGGATGGGTATACTGGTGTGGGGATGGGTATACTGGTGCATGGGGATGGGTGTACTGGTGTGGGGATTGGTATACTGGTGTGTGGATGGGTATACTGGTGCATGGGGATGGGTATACTGGTGTGGGGATGGGTATACTGGTGCATGGGGATGGGTATACTGGTGCATGGGGATGGGTATACTGGTGTGGGGATGGGTATACTGGTGCATGGGGATGGGTATACTGGTGTGGGGATGGGTATACTGGTGCGTGGGGATGGGTATACTGGTGTGGGGATGGGTATACTGGTGTGGGGATGGGTATACTGGTGCATGGGGATGGGTATACTGGTGCATGGGGATGGGTATACTGGTGTGGGGATGGGTATACTGGTGGGGGGATGGGTATACTGGTGGGGGGATGGGTATACTGGTGGGGGGATGGGTATACTGGTGGGTGTGCATGGGTATACTGGTGCATGGGTATACTGGGGGATGGGTATACTGGTGCGTGGGGATGGGTATACTGGTGTGGGGATGGGTATACTGGTGCATGGGTGGATATATTGGTGTATGGATGGGTATACTGGTGGGTGCATGGGTATACTGGTGCATGGGTATGTGTGGGGATGGGTATACTGGTGTGGGGATGGGTATACTGGTGTGTGCATGGGTATACTGGAGCATGGGTGTACTGGAGCATGGGTATACTGATGTGTGGATGGGTATACTGGTGGGTGCATGGGTATACTGGTGCGTGGATGGGTATACTGGTGGGTGTGTATGGGTATACTGGTGCATGGGTATGTGTGGGGATGGGTATACTGGTGTGGGGATGGGTGGATATATTGGTGTATGGATGGGTATACTGGTGTGTGCATGGGTATACTGGAGCATGGGTGGATATATTGGTGTATGGATGGGTATACTGGTGGGTGCATGGATGGATATATTGGGGTGTGCATGGGTATATTGGTGGATGGGTATACTGGTGGGTGCATGGGCATACTGGTGGGTGGGTGCATGGGTATATTAGTGTATGGGTATGGGCATACTGGTGGGTGCATGGGCATACTGGTGGGTGCATGGGCATACTGGTGGATGGGTGCATGGGCATACTGGTGGATGGGTGCATGGGCATACTGGTGGATGGGTATATTAGTGTATGTATGGGTATACTGGTGTATGTATAGGTATATTAGTGTATGGGTATACTGGTGGGTGCATGGGCATACTGGTGTATGCATGGGCATATTGGTGTATGCATGGGCATACTGGTGGGTGCATGGGCATACTGGTGGGTGCATGGGCATACTGGATGGATGGGTATACTGGTGTGTGCATGGGTATACTGGATGGATGGGTATACTGGATGGATGGGTATACTGGATGGATGGGTATACTGGATGGATGGGTATACTAGATGTATGAGTATACTGGTGCGTGGGCATACTGGTGCGTGCATGGGCATACTGGTGGGTGCATGGGCATACTGGTGCGTGGATGGGCATACTGGTGCGTGGATGGGCATACTGGTGCGTGGATGGGTATACTGGTGCGTGGATGGGTATACTGGTGCGTGGATGGGTATACTGGTGCGTGGATGGGTATACTGGTGCGTGGATGGGTATACTGGTGCGTGGATGGGTATACACCCCCCCCCCCCTTTTAATATACCCAAAGCGTGGCAGCAAAAGAAGGGAGTCAAAGTCTCTGAGCACAAGAGAAACAGGAGCATCGCTTTGGGATGCAGAGAATAAAACATCCCTTCCCCACCCCCCCACACCCCCCAAAACCCCAATAACCCCCCCAAATCCCCAATAACCCCCCAAAAAACCCCAATAACCCCCCAAAAAACCCCAAAACCCCCCAAACCTCCAAGAGAGCAAAGCAGAACTGACTCACCAGAGACTCCAAGATGCAGGTTGCTCAGAAGAAATCCAAAGAGGATGAAAACCACCTTTGGTACCCCAAGACATCCAAAGCTCTGCTCCATATTTCACCCCAAACCTCCAGCTTCAGGGTCCTGAGCACCAGCAGCAGCCACACAGGCACCACCAGGCTCTGCTTTTGCTTTTGTTTTTGCTGCTTTTTTGGGGGTTTTTCCTCCTTTTTTCTCTCTTTTTTTGGTTTTTTTTAGTCCTCCTCCTCCTTTTCTTCTCCCAGTAGCAGCTGAGAGGGATCAGCCAAAGGGGAAGGGGTGAGGAAAGAGGCTAAAAAGTTGCATTCAGGCCAAAAAAGGGGGGGGGAAAGGTTCCAAAGAGGCCAAAAAAAAAATGAATAAAGAAGAAGAAGAAGAAAGAATAAATTTTAAAAAAAAATAAAGGGAAAAAAAGAATAAAGGGGGAAAAAAATAAAGGAAAAAAAAAGAATAAAGGGGAAAAAAATAAAGGGGGAAAAAAGAATAAAGGGGAAAAAAATAAAGGAAAAAAAAGAATAAAGGGGAAAAAAATAAAGGAAAAAAAATAATAAAGGGGAAAAAATAAAGGAAAAAAAATAATAAAGGGGAAAAAAAAGAATAAAGGGAAAAAAAAGAATAAAGGGAAAAAAATAAAGGGGAAAAAAAAGAAAGGGGAAAAAAAAGAAAAAAATAAAGGAAAAAAAATAAAGAAAAAAAAGGAAAAAAAGAATAAAGAAAAAAAGAATAAAGGGAAAAAATGAATTAAAAAAGAGAAGGAATTAAAAAAGAGAATGAATTAAAAAAAGACTAAATAAAAAAATAATTTAAAAGAATAAATTTAATAAATTTAAAAAAGAATAAAGAAGAATAAATTTTAAAAGGATAAATTAAAAAAATAAATAATGAAAGAAAGACTAGATTAAAGAAAGAATAGGTTAAAAAAAAAGACTAAATAGAAGGAAATAAATAAAAAAGAAGGAAAAAAGAAGAATAAAATAAGAGAATAAAAGAAAAGAATGAAAAAAGGATAAAAGAATAAAAAAGAATAAAAGAATAAGAATAAAAGAATAAGTAAAGAATAAAAGAATAAGAATAAAAGAATAAGAATAAAAGAATAAGAATAAAAGAATAAGAAAAGAATAAAAGAATAAGAAAAGAATAAAAGAATAAGAAAAGAATAAAAGAATAAGAAAAGAATAAAAGAATAAGAAAAGAATAAAAGAATAAGAAAAGAATAAAAGAATAGGAAAAGAATAAAAGAATAAGAAAAGAATAAAAGAATAAAAGAATAGGAAAAGAATAAAAGAAAATAAAAAGAGAATAAAAGAAAAGAATAAAAAGAGAATAAAAGAATAAAAAGAGAATAAAAGAATAAAAAGAGAATAAAAGAAAAGAATAAGAAAGAAAATAAAAAGAATAAAAGAAAAGAATAAAAAATAAAAGAAAATAAAAAATAAAAGAACAAAAGAATAAAAGAAAAGAATAAAAAAAGAATAAAAGAAAAGAATAAAAGGGGAAAAAAATGAATTAAAAAAAATAAGAAAAAGAAGAGGGAACTAACTCAAGGAGATGGGGAAAGATGGGGAAGGGTCCTCCCACCGCTGGCAAACCATAAGGATGAGAATCCTAATGTTTCCTTTCCCCTTCCCCCCCCCAAAAAAAAACCCAAATAAAAGAAAACCAACCAAAAAAAACCCCAAAAAAAGAACAAAACAAAAAAAAACCAAAAATAAAAAGAGAAAAATTGAAAAAAAAAATTTTTTAATGAAGAAAAACACCTAAAAACGGGGAAAAAAATGGAAAGGTTGGGAAATTGGAGGGATTTACAAAGCCAAAAAAAAAAAGAGAGATTCAAAAAGGCATCCGGAGTGAGTGCATCAAATGAGTCGTGGAGGCTCCATGTCCAACGCTGTGGCAAGTAGAAATCCTCTCCTCTTCTTCTTCTTCTTTCCCCCCCCTCCCCTCCCCAACCACCCCCCCCCCTCCCCAATATAATCAAGCTGAGGAAGGCAAATGATTAAAACCCCCTCCGAGGAACCGGTAGCAAAGAAGCCGGAGCGATGCAGCGCCGAGAACGGCTTGGGGAAGGGAAGGGAGGGGAGGGGGGAGTTGGTTCTGCCTGGCTCCCTTCCTCCCTCCCCGGCAGACGCGGGGCAGCAGCCGGAGGAAGGGGGTTGCTGATGCTGATGCTGATGCTGCTGATGCTGCGGCGGCGGCGGCGTCTCCTCACTTGTTAACGGGCGCTGCCGCCCGCAGCCTGCGAGCCCGGACGTGCAGCCGCGGCTGCCATGGGGGCGGGGGCCGCGGAGAAAGGGGAGGAGGAGGAGGAGGGGGGGAAGAAGAAGGGGGAGGAGGAGGAGGCGGCGGGAGGAGGAGGAGGAGGAGGCGCGGGAGGACGAGCCGGGCCGCGCTCGGCAGCGGCCGCCGCAGAGCCCCGCCGGGGAGTGGGGGGCGCCCTCTGGGGGCAGCTCGGGGAACAGGCGCGCACGCCCCTGGCCGCAGCCCCGGCCTGTGGCCTGTGTCCTCTGGCCCTGCAGCCCAGCCTGAGCCCTGTGGCCCTGTGGCCCTGCCTGTGGCCCAGCCTGTGTCCTCTGTCCCTGTGGCCCAGCCTGTGTCCTCTGTCCCTGTGGCCCTGCCTGTGTCCTCTGTCCCTGTGGCCCTGCCTGTGGCCTGTGCACCTGTGTCCCTGTCCAGATTCCTGCCTGTGTCCCTGTCCACAGCCCTGGCCTGTGTCCCTGTGGCCCCATGTTCCTGCCTGTGGCCTGTACTCCTGTGTCCCTGTCCAGATTCCTGCCTGTGTCCCTGTCCGCAGCCCCAGCCCGTAGCCCTGTGGCCTGCAGCCCAGCCTGTGTCCTCTGTCCCTGTGGCCCAGCCTGTGACCTCTGTCCCTGTGTCCTGTGGCCCAGCCTGTGTCCTCTGTCCCTGTGGCCCTGCCTGTGACCTCTGCCCCTGTGGCCCTGCCTGTGGCCTGTGGCCCAGCCTGTGTCCTCTGTCCCTATGGCCTGCAGCCCAGCCTGTGTCCTCTGTCCCTGTGTCCCTGCCTATGGCCCAGCCTATGTCCTCTGTCCCTGTGGCCCTGCCTGTGGCCTGTGCACCTGTGCCCCTGCCGAGATTCCTGCCTGTGTCCCTGTCCACAGCCCTGGCCTGTATCCCTGTGGCCCAGCCTGTGTCCTCTGTCCCTGTGGCCCAGCCTGTGACCTCTGTCCCTGTGGCCCTGCCTGTGGCCCAGCCTGTGACCTCTGTCCCTGTGGCCTGCGGCCCAGCCTGTGTCCTCTGGCCCTGTGGCCTGTGGCCCAGCCTGTGTCCTCTGTCCCTATGGCCTGCAGCCCAGCTTGAGTCCTGTGTCCCTGTGACCCTGCCTGTGGCCCAGCCTGTGTCATCATTCCCTGTGGCCCTGCCCATATCTCTGCCTGTGTCCTCTGGCCCTGTGGCCCTGCCTGTGGCCTGTACTCCTGTGTCCCTGCCCAGATTCCTGCCTGTGGCCCTGTCCGCAGCCCCAGCCCGTAGCCCTGTGGCCCAGCCTGTGGCCTCTGTCCCTGTGGCCCTGCCTGTGGCCTGCAGCCCAGCCTGTGGCCTCTGTCCCTGTGGCCCTGCCCATATCTTTGCCTGTGTCCTGTGCCCCTGTGTCCTGCGGCCCAGCCTGTGGCCTGTGCACCTGTGTCCCTGCCCAGATTCCTGCCTGTGGCCCTGTCCGCAGCCCCGGCCTGTGGCCCTGTGTCCCTGCCTGTGTCCCTGTGTCCCTGCCTGCAGTCCTGGCCTGTATCCCTGTCCATATCCCTGTGTCCCTGCCCATATCCCTGTGGTCCCTGCCTGTGTCCTGTGTCCCTGCCCATATCCCTGTGGCCTTGCTCACAGTCCCGGCCTGTATCCCTGCCTGTGTCCTGTGTCCCTGCCCATATCCCTGTGGTCCCTGCCTTTGTCCTGTGTCCCTGTCTGTGTCCCTGTGGCCTTGCCTGCAGCCCTGGCCTGTGTCCCTGCCCATATCCCTGTGGTCCCTGCCTGTGTCCTGTGTCCCTGTGGCCTTGCCTGCATTCCCAGCCTGTATCCCAGCCTGTGTCCCTGTATCCCTGCCCATGTCCCTGTGTCCCTGCCTGTGTCCCTGTGTCCCTGTCCATATCCCTGTGTCCCTGCCTGTGTCCCTGCCCGCAGCCCTGGCCTGTATCCCTGTGTCCCTGCCCATATCCCTGTATCCCTGCCTTTGTCCTGTGTCCCTGCCTGTGTCCCTGTGGCCTTGCCTGCAGCCCTGGCCTGTGTCCCTGCCCATATCCCTGTGGTCCCTGCCTGTGTCCTGTGTCCCTGTCTGTGTCCCTGTGGCCTTGCCTGTAGCCCTGGCCTGTATCCCTGTGTCCCTGCCTGTATCCCTGTGTTCCCTGCCTGTGTCCTGTGTCCCTGTCTGTGTCCCTGTGGCCCTGTCTGTGTCCCTGTGGCCTTGCCCGCAGCCCCAGCCTGTATCCCTGTGTCCCTGCCCATATCCCTGTGGTCCCTGCCTGTGTCCTGTGTCCCTGCCTGTGTCCCTGTGGCCTTGCCCGCAGCCCTGGCCTGTATCCCTGCCCATGTCCCTGTGTCCCTGCCTGTGTCCCTGTGTCCCTGTCCATGTCCCTGTGTCCCTGCCCGCAGCCCTGGCCTGTATCCCTGTGTCCCTGCCCATATCCCTGTGTCCCTGCCCATATCCCTGTGTTCCCTGCCCATATCCCTGTATCCCTGCCTTTGTCCCTGTGGCCTTGCCTGCAGCCCTGGCCTGTGTCCCTGCCCATATCCCTGTGGTCCCTGCCTGTGTCCTGTGTCCCTGTGGCCTTGCCTGCAGTCCCGGCCTGTATCCCTGCCCATATCCCTGTGTCCCTGCCCATATCCCTGTGTTCCCTGCCCATATCCCTGTGTCCCCTGCCTGTGTCCCTGTGTCCCTGCCTGTAGTCCCGGCCTGTATCCCTGCCCATATCCCTGTGTCCCTGCCCATATCCCTGTGTCCCTGCCTGTGTCCCTGTGGCCTTGCCCACAGTCCTGGCCTGTATCCCCGCCTGTGTCCCTGTGTCCCTGTCCATATCCCTGTGTCCCTGTCCATATCCCTGTGTTCCCTGCCTTTGTCCTGTGTCCCTGCCTGTGTCCCTGCCTGTGTCCCTGTGGCCTTGCCCACAGTCCTGGCCTGTATCCCTGCCTGTGTCCTGTGTCCCTTCCCATATCCCTGTGTCCCTGCCTGTATCCCTACCCATATCCCTGCCCTCAGTCCCAGCTGAGGGTAGCTGGGGGGGTGGGGGAAGGTACAAACCAATTCCTGGTGGGTGCAGCCAGCCTGCCACAGAAAAGCCAGAATCAGTCCAACCTCTGGCTCACTCATTTCTGGACCCACAAATTGCAATTCTACTCCTTGCCTCACTTGTCTTTCCTTCTTCTCCTTCCATTTCCCCACCCCAACCTTCTGCAGCACCTCCTCTCTTCTTCCCACCTCCCAGCCCTTGAGCTCCTCTGTCCCATGGGATGCTCTCAGCTTCTGCCAAACACCTCAAGCCATCACAGCTGGGTTTTGATGGCTATTCAACAGGCCTTCACGGATGGTCAGGTTAAAGACACACAGGCAGGTTCTCCTAGGACAGAATTGTTTGGAAAGAGGAAGACAGGACTCTCCCAGACATCCAATTTTACGCTTGAGGGGGGAAAAAAAAAACCAAACCACCTTCTAAAGAGAAAAGAATCACAAAGCAAAACCAACAGACTCAAGGCTCGGCCCACACAAGTTGGCCCTGAGCTCCACACAGCCCTGGGAAGATCCTGCAGCTAAAGATCAGCACCTCCATCTTGGAACCTACACATCAGGGCTCAGGATGCAGGCTCTGGAGCAAAGGGGCCACGTGAAAGCTCAGGGGGTGGCTGAATTGCAGCCTAAATACATGATGTAACCCAGAAAAATCCATATTTTGGGGTGAAACAGTAGGAATAAAAGGATCCAATGCTTCCAGTGGCAATCAGGAAGGGAGTGAGCAGGATCTGAGAGGGTATAATTGATGTTTAAGGAGATCTCAGGTTGTTTCACAAGTCCCCAACGCTTGGGCATCAGGTGCTGAGATCCCACACAGCCCCACAGCAGACACACTCTCACCCTGGAGGGTACTCATCACCCAGGGTTGTGACCAGCCAGCCTTCTCCTGCCTTTGGTGGTGGCACTGGCTGTGTCTTCTCTTGAATTTTGGAGGAGTGAGAATCAACAGCTCCACCATTTACATAAACTTCACCTCAGGGGACCCAGGTTTCAAATCCTAGGGAGAAGTCTGCAGCTTGGATGTTTTTCTTCTGGGCTTCTGACTTCCCAGTTCAACATGACTTCATGCAAGAATAATTTCAAATAACCAGTGACTGTTGCTTTGTCTTAATTAGAGCGTGTCATGCCTTAGGTCAAACTGTGGTCTCCACAACAGCTGAGGAACCCCAACCTTGCACAGCTTGCTTGACCGTTCCTCCACCTGTTTTTCCACCACATGCATTTGGGCAACTTTTTGGCTCCTGAAAAAAAAACCCCATGATGGGTGGGAAATGAGAGCCAAGGAGCTCAGGCAACTAATTGACTTAATTAATACCTGCTGGTCAGGCACTAATCTTCTGGAAATGCTTTCATTACCTGCCAAAGGACTTACACATGCAAGGGGTTAGAAGTTACCCAGGCCAGACCTTGTACCACCACCCTCACCATGCCTTGCAGATAACTGCCCAGGAAGCTGCATCTGGTCAATGATCATAGAATCATCAAATTGTCTTGGTTGGAAGGGACCTTTCAGATCCTCATGTCCAACCATCAACCTAACCTGACTAAACCACCACTCAAATACATCCCTCAGCACCACATCTACCCAGCTTTTCAATCCCTCCAGGGATGGAGATTCCACCACATCCCTGGGCAGCCTGTTTAATGCCTGACAAACCTCTCTTGAGAAGAAATTCTTCCTAATCTCCAATCTAAACCTCCCCTGAGGCAATTAGAGGCCATGTCCTCTTGTCCTATTGCTGGTTGCTAAGGAGATCAGCCCCCACCTCTCTACAACCTCCTTTGAAGCAGCTGGAGAGAGCAATCAGCCTCCTCCAGACTAAACAAACCCAGTTCCCTCAGCAGCTCCTCATAACATTTGTCTGCAAGTCCCCTTAACCTTTCTTTCACCTTTCTCTGGACACACTCCAGGACCTCAGTGACCTTCTGGCAGTGAGGGCTCAAACCTGAACCCAGCACTTAAAGGGCAACCTCACCAGTGCCCAGTACTAGGGACAATCCCTGCCCTGGTCCTGCTGGCCACATCATTGCTGATACAGGTCAGGATGCTGTCAGATGGCCTTCTTGGCCACACTGCTGGCTCATGGTCAGCCAGGTGATGACCAACACTCCCAGATCCTTTTCCAGCCACTCTTCCCAAGCCTGTAGCACCGCCAAGAGTTGGTGTGACCCTGAACCTCATCCCATTGCCCTCAGCCCACTGATCCTGAAAGTTAAGGGACCTGGAAGGGAAGGGACTGCATGCAACAGGCATTTAAGGTTGGGGGGATGGGTTTTCTCCTTCCTGCTTTCCCACACACTCCAAGATGAGACTCCAACACTGTGCTTCAGCATGAAAACACAACCTGCTTCTCAAAACCGCCCTTCCAAAAAAATCAGCTTTTCCTGGAGTGCCTCCTCACGTAGGAGAAGCACTTTTTTTTCTCCTGCAAAGGCCTATTTTTACAGCCACTCTGAATTTGGAGTTGGCTCCAAGGAAATAGCAAGCTGAGGAAATGCAGGCTTGTGTTTTCAACAGAACCAAGCTTCCTGCCAAAGATGTGGCCAAGACCCTTTCTATTTCAACAGCCAGAGCAACAGACGGTGATAATCTTCCTTACAACTCCTCACCACATTGAGCTGGGAGTTTCTCCAAGATCCTCCCAGTCCTTTTAGGGAATGGAGTTTGGGAATCTCTTGGAGGTGCAAATCAACGTGATCAACAATATCACAAGCTGGACTGGAATCTATCACCCAGCAGGTGATTCCACGTGCTATGTGGAACCTGAGGAGCAAAATGGTGGGTGGTTTAGCCCTGGCTGGAGGCCAGAGGCCTACCAAAGTTGCTCTGTCACCCCCTTTTTCAGCTGGACAGGGGAGAAAATAGATCTTGAGAGGCTCAGGAGTGGAGATAAGGCCAGGGAGAGATCATTCCACAATCAGTGTCATGGGCAGAACAGACTCAACATGGAATAAAGGAAAGAAAACTCTAATTGATGGCCCTGCCCTGCACCCCTAGTGACACCAGAGTTGGGTGATGAGAAGTGCAACCATATCTTAAAACACCTTCCTCCCATGTCTCCCTTCTTCCCAGACTTCACTTTATCCATGATTTTGTTCCCTTCTCCCCCTGCTACTGTGGCACAGAGTGAGGCAGGGACCAGGGGAATGGAGGTTTCAGTCAGTTCCTCATGAGTTCTTTGCCTTCTTAGCCAGGGACATTCCTCACCCCCTTCCCCTGCTGCATCGTGGGTTCCACCCATGGCAGACAGTGAACTGCTCCAGCCTGGTCCCCCACTGAGTCACAAGCCCCCCCCCCCCCTCCTCTGGCATGGATCTCTCTCTCAGTCATCTCTGTGTCTCTGTCTCTCTTTGTGGGCTGCAACTGCTGGCAGAGCATCTCCTGCATGTCTCCCCCATGCTCCAGCCTGGGGCCTCTCCATAGGCCGCAGGTGAGGCCTGGGCCTTTCCCATGGGCTGTGGGGGGACACTGGCTCCACCATGGGTTTCTCAGGGGCATCTTTCTCTCTCCCCTTTCCCTGCCCTTGGTGCTGCCCAGTCTCTCACCCCTTCTCACTCCCTTCCCTGGGGATAAAAGTGGCAGCTTGCAGCCTTTTCTCCTCAATGGTCAGCAGTAGGCCCAGCCTTGAGCCTGGCTGGCATTTGCTCTGTGGGGGCCTACAGAAATCTAGCTGCTTCTTGCAGAAGCCACCCCTGCAGCCCCTGTTCTCCACCAGAACCCAGCCACACAAAGCTACAACACTGGCAAAGCAGGGATATTTCTCAGATTTGTTACAAAAGAGGCCTAAAATGGAGTTGGGTCAGCTACAGGCCCCATCCATACCACCGCAGCCGAGCTGCTTCACTCAGAGCTCCTGCGTTGGAGCTTTCAGGTTGCGTAGGCTGGGTTTCTATTTAACTTTCCTGTTGATTTTAGAAGCCATAAGAAGCCTTCCTGAATCACAGAGGAAAGTAAACAATGAGTAAAGACAGAGTATTAAAAGTAGAGGGCAAACAGAACTCATCATAGAATCCCAGACTGAGTTGGAAGGGACCCCAAGGATCACAGAGCTCCAACCCCCCTGCCACAGGCAGGGCCACCAACCTCCAGGCCTGGAGCTACACAAAGTTGCCCATGGGCCCCAGCCAACTTGGCCTTGAACACCCCCAGGGATGGGACACCCACCCCCTCTCTGGGCAGCCCAGCACAATGCCACCAAGATGCTGGAGTTGAACCCCTTCCTTATGAGGACAAGCTGAGGGAGCTGGGTCTCTTTAGCCTGGAGGAGACTGAGGGGTGACCTCATTCATGTTTATAAAGATGGAAAGGGTGAGAGGCAGGAGGCTGGAGCCAGGCTCTGCTCAGTGGTGGCAGCAATAGGACAAGGGGCTATGGGTGCAAGCTGGAGTAGAGGAAGCTCCATGGGAATGTCAGGAGGAACTTTCTCCCTGTAAGGTTGATGGAGCTGTGGAACAGACTGTCCAGAGAGGTTGTGGAGTCTCCTTCTCTAGAGACATCCAAACCCCACCTGGATGTGTTCCTGTGGGATTTAGTCTGGGTGCTCCTGCTCTTGCAGGGGGTTTGGAGTAGATGATCTTCCAAGGTCCCTTCCAACTCCTAATGTTTTGGGATCCTGTGAAATTTGGGCCTTAAGACAAACAAGTACCTGGGCAGCCTGTCCCAGTGCAAGATGGGAGACAAATGCCTGATCTGCTCAGCCTCTCTTTTCCCTCATGCTATGGAAAAAACCTTGCTGTTTCACCTGGGAACAGTCTTCAGGTCAGACCCAGATCCTAAATACCGTGGTCAGATCCTGCAATGAAGATTCTAAATCAGAGCTGACCTAAGTTTTAGGCTTAATCCCAACAGAGTTTTTGCACCATGTGTTTCCTCCAGTAAAAGCTGCTGCCTTCATGGCAGAATGGGTTGAGAAGTTCTAAGAGCCAGCATGACCCTGAAGGTCAGGGCTTAAAAACACTCACTTAGCTGGAGGATTTTTCCATTCCTGTCCAGGCAATGAAAATATCTGAGCTGTTCTGTATCCACCAGTCACAGGCTACAGCTGAGACTCACATCAACACTATGGAACTTGCCCTGGGGCTGTAGGAGTTCAGCTCCTTGATGATACTTTCCATCATGTCTGATTCCCTTTCTACATCTCTCCTGGTATGAAGAAGTAAAGCTTTTCCTCTTCATGTGGAACCAATATGTGGAAGAACTTTTTCATGATGAGGGTGACAGAGCACTGGGACAGGCTGCCCAGGGGGGTTCTCTCCATCTCTGGAGATATTCAAGACTCCTGGAAAGCATCCAGGAGATGCTGAAGGGCCTGGAGCATCTCCCCTGGGAGGAAAGGCTGAGGGACCTGGGGCTGTTCAGCCTGGAGAGAAGCAGCCTGAGAGGGGATCTGATCCCTGGGGATCAAGAGCTGAAGGGTGGGACCCAGGGGGCCATGGGCAGCCTCTGCTCAGTGGCTGTGGGGACAGGACAAGGGGTGATGGGCTCAAGTTGGAGCACAGGGAGTTGCCCCCCAATGTGGGGAAGAACTTCTTCCCAGTGAGGTTGAGGGAGCCCTGGGGGGTGTGGAGTCTCCTTCTCTGGAGAGATTCCAGCCCCATCTGGATGTCTCCCTGTGTGTCCTGTCCTAGGGACCCTGCTTTGGCAGGGGGTTGGACCCCGTGATCTTTGGAGGTCCCTTCCAACCCCTGTGGTTCTGTAAAAGAGGGTTCAGAGGAGCCATGGAGATGCTCAGAGGGCTGGAGCAGTTCCCCTGTGAAGAAGAGAGGCTGAGGGAGCTGGGCTGGGTCAGCCTGGAGAAGAGAAGGCTGTGGGGGGACCTCATTGCAGCCTGCCAGTCCCTGAAGGGAGCAGAGGAACAGGAGGGGAATCAGCTTGTTCCAAGGGCAGAGCCTGGCAGGACAAGGGGGCTGGAGTGAAGCTGGAGGAGGGAAGGGGGAGAGGAGAGCTGAGGTGGAAGTTCTTTCCAGAGAGAGAGTGGTGAGGGACTGGAAGGGGCTGCCCAGAGAGCACCAACCTGTTCTAGGGACCCTGCTTTGGCAGGGGGGTTGGACTTCATCTGTTGAGGTCCCTTCCAACCCCTGAGATTCTGTGATTCTATTCAAGGCAGAGGACTGCAGAGTTCATTCTGCAACCCAATTTTTAGAAGGATCTGGTTCCTTCTACCTCAAGACACCCCTTCAAAAACCCTGGAACATTTCTCTTACCACCTTGTACATCCCAATAACCACCTTGAAGGTCCTATTATCCACTGTAAGATTATGTGCAATTACCTCCTTCTCATATCATTTTGCTCTCCTAGAATTACCACTCCCCTTTCATTTGTTCCAAGGAATATCTCATACACCTTCATGAAGCCAGCTGACTCTGCAGCACATCAGAACACGTGTCATTTCATCACACTTAAGCTAAGTGCCTTTTAAAGATAATTAGAAAATTGGGGCAAGTCAAACTAAACCTGTGGCAAAGTTTCCTCCTTTCCTACCTGATTTTCTTCCCACCACCCCTCAATGTGCTGTTGTCATCCATGTGGGCTCCCAGTAGATCCCAGGGCCTTATCTGGATGCTGACCTGTGTGATATATCCTAGAGAACCTGCTTTGGCAGAGGGGTTGGACTTGATGATCTCTGGAGGTCCCTTCCAACCCCTGTGATTCTGTGATTGTCCCTCCTTTGAAGTGAAGCCTTGAGAATCATAGAATCAGAGACTGGGCTGGGTTAGAAGGGACCCCAAGGATCACAGAACTCCAATTCCTCTGCCACAGGCAGGGCCACCAACCTCCAGGCCTGGAGCTACACAAGGTTGCCCAGAGCCCCAGCCAACCTGGCCTTCAACACCTCCAGGGATGGGACACCCACCCCCTCTCTGGGCAGCCCCTTGCAGCCCCTCCCCACTCTCTCTGTAAAGAACCACCCCCTTTTTCCTGGTTGTTAACCCACCCCCTTTCTCCTCTGGATGTTAAACACCCCCCCCTTCTCTGCATGCAAACCCCACCCCCCCTTTTTCCTGGATGTTAAACCCCCCATTCTTTTCTGGATGCCAACCCCCACCCCTGTCCCCCCTTCTCCTCTGGATGCACACACCCCCCCCCCCCTCCTTCTCCTCTGGATGTTAAACCTCCTCCCCCCTTCTCTGGATAGAGCCCCCCCCCCCCTTTTCCCTGGATGCTAAAACCTCCCCCTTTTTCCTGGTTGTTAACCCATCCTCCTTCTCCTCTTGATCTTAACCCCCCCACCACCACTTCTCCTCTGGAAGCCAAACCCCCCCTTTTCCCTGGATGTAGAAATACCCCCCCCCCCCTCCTTTTTCCTGGATGCAAACACCCCCCCCCCCCCTTCTCCTCTGGATGTAAAACCAACCCCCTCTTCTGTTCTGGATGTTTAAACCCCTCCCCTCCTTTTCCCTGGATGCTAAACCCCCCCCTTTCCTGGATGTAAAACCCCCCCTTTTCCCTGGATATGGCTTCATCTCCAGCCTTTGATGCAAGGAGTCTCAAGGGTATGAGAAGTTTTCAAGGCCTAACTGGGCCTGGGCTGATTTTTCACCTGAAGGGAGCAGAGGAACAGGAGGGGAATCAGCTTGTTCCAAGGGCAGAGCCTGGCAGGACAAGGGGGCTGGAGTGAAGCTGGAGGAGGGAAGGGGGAGAGGAGATCTGAGGGGGAAGTTTTTCCACAGAGAGAGTGGTGAGGGGCTGGAACAGGCTGCCCAGAGAGGTGGTGGCTGCCCCATCTCTGGGGGTGTTGAAGGCCAGGTTGGCTGGGGCCCTGGGCAACCTTGTGTAGCTCCAGGCCTGGAGGTTGGTGGCCCTGCCTGTGGCAGGGGGGTTGGAACTCTGTGATCCTTGGAGTCCCTTTTCAACCCAGCCCAGTCTCTGATTCTCTGATTCACTCTGCTCTCATGCTGTGTGGTGAGCCAACACCATAAGAGACAAGGCATGAGTAGAAATTTAGAGAAGCAATTTATCCAGCCTAAATCTAGGCTATGAAAGTTAATTATCTTAGCCCAAGCTCAGCACTGTAGCCTTCTGTCATGCTAATGCAGAGATCCAGGATCATCTTAAAGACAATTCACCCTTCCCAGCATAAAACATGTCTAAGGGTGAGATGAATTACCCTCCACAGGACTCTACAAAGTCTTGCTTGGGCTTTCACAACGTTCCCATAAACCAGATGGGGGTTAAGGTATTGTTTCAGCTCCAATTCTGTGCTGAAACTCCTTGGGTTTTTCTTTTTTTTTTTTTTTTCTTTGCAGTGAAGGGATTTTGGGAAAGGAAAATTAAACAGGAACGTTCCCAACACAGAGAGAGAGAAAGAGAGAGAGAGAGAGAGAGAGAGAGAGAAAATCTCTCTCCTGAGACAAAAGAGAAAATTTTATATTGAAATAACTAGCCACCTATCTTGGGAATTTATATAAAGTGTAAATAATGGGCTTTAAAATTACTTTACACCTTTTGATGTCACGGAGCAGCATTAAAATCCCATAGTTAAAATCGTGTGTTGTGAATAATTGGGTGCTGGGTGAAGTGTGCTGCTCTATTTTCTGGGTTAAACCAGCTCTGAGAAAGTGAAATAACACTTTGTGGGGAGTTTTGCATGGCTGGGTTCTGGTGGAGAAAGAGGGGATGGGCTGCAGGGGTGACTTCTGCAAGAAGCAGCTAGAAGCTCTCTGTAGGCCTCAGAGAGAAGCCTTCGGCCTACTCAAGGCCGCACTCGCTGCTGCCCAAGGCCGAGCCCGGCAGCGCAGGTCACAGCACCTCTGGGCATCACCCTGAGGAGGAAAAACACAAGCAGCTGCTTTTTGCCCCCACTGAAGGGAGTGAGAAGGGGTGAGAAGCTCTGCAGACCCCAAGATCTTCTGAAAGAAGCAGCTAGAAGCTCTCTGTAGGCCTCAGAGAAGCCATCGGCCTACTCAAGGCCGCAGTCGCTGCTGCCCAAGGCCGAGCCCGTCAGCGCCGGTCACAGCACCTCTGGGCATCATGGTTTGTCCCAGAGAAGGGAGTGAGAAGGGGTGAGAGACTGTGCAGGCCCCAAGGGCAGGGAAAGGGGGAGAGAAAGATGCCCCTGAACCCCTGGAGAAACCCATGGTGGAGCGGGTGTCCCCCCGCAGCCCATGGGAAAGGCCCAGGCCCCACCTGCTGCCTGTGGAGAGGCCCCAGGCTGGAGCAGGGGGAGACATGGAAGAGATGCTGTGACCTGCATGGAGCAAGCTGCTGGTAGGACCTGCAGCTCATGGGGAGAGAGACAGAGATAAAACAGAGATAGAGAGGCCCATGTTGGAGCAGGTTTGCTGGGGGAGCTTGTGACTCCATGGGGGACCAGGCTGGAGCAGTTTGGGCCTGAGGGACTGCAGCCCATGGAAGGACCCACGCTGGGGCAGCTGGGGAAGAGCTGAAGCCCTGTGGGAAAGGCCTCACATTGAAGAAGTTCATGGAGGACTGTGTGCTGTGGGTGGGACCCCATGGTGCAGCAGGGGAAGGGGGTGAGGAGTGCCCCTCCACCCCAGATAAGAAGGAAAACAACTGGTGAGGAACTGACTGAAACCCTCATTCCCCCAGTCCCTGCCCCTCCCCGTGCCACAATGGGGGGGAAAAGGGGGAGAAATCCTGGGTGAAGTTGAGTCTGGGAAGAAGGGAGGGGTGGGGGAAGGTGCTTTAAGCTCTGGCCACACTTCTCATCACCCAACTCTGGTGTCACTGAGGGTGCAGGGCAAGGCCAGAGAGTTTTCCTTCCTTTATTCCATGTTGAACCTGTTCTGCCCATGACACTGATTGTGGAATGATCTCTCCCTGGCCTTATCTCCACTCTTGAACCTCTCAAGATCTATTTTCTCCCCTGTCCAGCTGAAAAAAAGGGAGTAACAGAGATACTTTGGTGCCACCAACCAGGACCAAACCACCACCCACTTTTAGGCCCTTCTCATGAAAGCAAAACTAAAGCAGAGGTAGTAGAGACACACAGGAAAGCCATAGCAAGGCAGAAATGTTAATCAATATAAATTCATTAGTTACTCAGTGGAAACTGCAAAGTGGGAGAGAAGTGTAAGGCATGACAACACCTTCTCAAACATGTTTTTTTTTTTAAAAAAATATATGATGTGAGAGCTTTTAGAAACCCTGATGGGCTTGGGCCAAAGTTTGAATGCTGTGGGCATTCTAATTACCCAGCTCCACCTCAAAATTAGGAAAAGGATCAAAAAAAAACCCCCCCCACCCTTATTGATGTTACTATAAAACTGCAAGTGGTAAAAAAAAAAATATATCAAGTGATAGCAGTGGCAGAGATGAGAGCTTGAAACTCATCCAGGTGCCCAAACACAGCTTTGCTCCTCTCCTATGGAGCCAAGCTTCTGTTTGCTTGATTTTCCTTGCCCACAGCAGATTCTCTAAGGGAAGCCAGAGTCATTCTGACAGCTTGGCTCAGCAGTTTGCCAATTCCAGCCTAAAAAAAAACCAAACAACCCAACAAACCCCAGAAAAACCACCCCCACCCCAAAACAACCAACCAACCCAAGAACTGCCCTTTTCTTTCAGTCAACACCAACCTCTCCAGAACATTCAGGTGCCCTCAAACACTGGTCTTTTAAAACTCTTCCTCTTTTGTCTCACTTCTTTCCTCTCCTGACTCCAGAATCACCTTGTCTGGATTTCATATCATTGCTATGATGCTCTCATTCCACTCCTCATGTGCTTTAGCAAGAGGTATTTTTGATAAATTATGGAGATTTTTCCCCATCAGTTCCCTTTGAATGTTATCACCCAAGCTTCTTTTCTCCCCCCTCCATGGGGATCTATCATCATGAACTGGGAATGATAGAGCCAAAAGGTTTTTTCCTTAAGGTTTCAAATGTCTTGAGATAACAAATTGCTCTTTATTTATACAGAAGAACAGGTTCCACTTCCACCAGGAAAACTAGCAAGAGATTTAGAGGCTTTCAAATGCTAATTAGATTCTAGCCTCTGGATTAAATCCTGCCAGAATGCAGCAGGGGGGGGGGCCTCAGGCAAGTGACTACACACCATGGGCCATTAAAACATAAAGCTGGGCCTAATCCAAACCTCAGCTAGTAATCCTGCTTGACAAGCAGTTCTGTGTTTAATGGCTAATTTAATTGCTCACCAGCGACACAACCAGAAAGGGGCCCAGTTGAGGAGAAAAAAAACCTGTCACCTCTGGCACCAGCTCCCATCCCATGACTGTTCCCAGAGCTACAGCACAACCTGGATTTGTTGGAGCCCAGCAAGCTGGGAGGCTCAAAACCCTCTAACTAAATCTAAAGGGTGTTTTCTTCTCATGGAAGAGTGTTTTCTTCTCTTTCTCCAAACATCCTCCCTCCCCAAGCCCACACAACCGTGGTCCACCTGTTTGCTCCAAGAAGGGGAGCAAATTGCCTGTGTCCTGGGGACTGGGTTTCCATCTGAACGTGGCTTCTTCCCCACTAGAACCCAAAAATGATGCTGAAGGAATGGTTGACACCAAGGTGAGAGGTGAAGTTGACACAACAGAAGGAAAAGAAACCATCCAGAGGCATCTTGATGATACCTCCCTGCTGAAAGATGCCCTATGGGACAAACCTGGTTTCTCTGGGTACTTTGAAGCAGAGGCTCAGCCTGTACTCTTAGCTTTTCTGGCTGAAGGATCTTCTTCTGAAGTGCCACCTTGGAGAGGATTTGTGTATCTCCAGGCCTGGAGGTTGGTGGCCCTGCCTGTGGCAGGTGGGTTGGAGCTCTGGGATCCTTGGGGTCCCTTCCAACCCAGCTCAGGCTGGGATTCTATGACTAGAAAGCCAGATTAGCTGTCCTAGCTCACCACCAAGCTTGCTGTGGGCTGTGGAGGTGGGAATGGAGTTGGGCTCACTGGGAGTAACTGGGTAGTTACACTCCCACCCAGTGCTAACACAGAGCACCTTAGATGATGACAGAGGGCTGCTCCAACTGTCCCACAGGCCAAGCAAGCCCTACCCTTCTCCAACCAGCTGCTTTTATGGGGAAGAGGTGGTAGATGATGTGGAAAACTCAGCTCACCTGAGCTGCCTCAGCTTCCCTGTGTTGGCTGATTGGAGAAGTTAACCCTGACCTGGCCAGAACCAGGACAGAAGGCTTAGAGGAGAACTTAAGGGGATGTTTTTTAGAGAAGAAGTGAAGAGGGGCTGGAAGGGGCTGCCCAGAGAGATGCCCCATCCCTGGAGGTGTTGAAGGCCACGTTGGCTGGGGTGCTGGCCAACCTTGTGTAGCTCCAGGCCTGGAGGTTGGTGGCCCTGCCTGTGGCAAAGGGGTTGGAGCTCTGGGATCCTTGGGGTCCCTTCCAACCCAGACCAGGCTGGGATTCTATGACTAGAAAGCCAGATTAGCTGTCCTATCTCACCACCAAGCTTGCTGTGGGCTGTGGAGGTGGGAATGGAGTTGGGCTCACTGGGAGTAACTGGGTAGTTACACTCCCACCCAGTGCTAACTCAGAGCACCTTAGATGATGACAGAGAGCTGCTCCAACTGTCACCTCTAGTTCATCTGTCACCTCCATAATGAGGAGTAGAGAGGGGAAGGAGATAGGGAAGGAGAAGAAAAGCCACTTGGGAAGGTAGAACTTGTAAAAATGACTAATGAGGAAGGAGCAGCAGGGTTCCAAAGTTAGCTGAGCAGGCTTCCTTGCAAGGGAGACACACAGCCCCCAGGTCTAGGAGGAAGAAGAAGACAAGATAAGTAGCCAGGACACAAGGGACTTCAGGCTTCCCCCTGCATCCTGTGCTCCTCACAGAATCCCACAACCTTAGGAGTTGGAAGAGACCTCAACAGATCATCTAGTCCAACCCCCCTGCCAAAGCTGGGTCCCTAGGACAGGGCACACAGGGAGACATCCAGATGGGGTTGGAATCTCTCCAGAGAAGGAGACTCCACACCCCCCTGGGCAGCCTGGCCCAGGTCTCCCTCACCTTCACCATGAAGAAGTTCTTCCCCACACTGGGGGGAACTCCCTGTGCTCCAACTTGAGCCCATCACCCCTTGTCCTGTCCCCACAGACCCTGAGAAGAGGCTGCCCATGTCCCCCTGGGTCCCACCCTTCAGCTCTTGATCCCCAGGGATCAGATCCCCTCTCAGGCTGCTTCTTCTCCAGCCCCAGGTCCCTCAACCTTTCCTCATGGATCTACACAAGGTTGCCCAGGGCCCTAGCCAACCTGGCCTTGAACAATTGCAAGGATGGGGCATCCCATGCTTAAGATAATTATAAACATTAATTAGGTCCCCCCTGAGTCTTCTCTTCTCCAGGCTGAACAGCCCCAGGTCCCTCAGCCTTTCCTCCCAGGGGAGATGCTCCAGGCCCTTCAGCATCTCCCTGTCCCTCCTCTGGCCTCTCTCCAGGAGATCCCTGGCTGGTTGATCCCAGCACTGGCCACAACACTCCAGGTGGGGCCTGAGCAGGGCAGAGCAGAGGGGGAGGATCCCCTCCTGTCACCTGCTGCCCACACTCCTCCTGATGCCCCCCAGGAGCCCATTGGCCTTCTTGATCCACTGCTGGCTCATGGCCACCCTGTCACCCACCAGCACCCCCAGGTCTTTCTCCTCAGAGCCCCTCTCCAGCAGCTCACCCCAAACCTGTCCTGATCCAAGTGGTTCTTCCTTCCCAGGTGCCAGACTCTTTGGTTGAACCTCACCTGGTTTCTCCCAGCCCAGCTCTCCAGCCTGGCCAGGTCTCTCTGGGTGGCACCACAGTGTCCTGTGTGTCAGCCACTCCTCCCAGCTCTGAGCTCATCATTTCCATGTTAATTAGATGATTTGAAGTGGAAGCACAGATTTTAATTGGACTAATAATCCCCATTAGTTGCATTTTGAGGAGATTAAGGTTTCTATCAGACCAAGGGATTCCAACCACCACAGTTCCTGGGTGTTCCTTCTTCTGCCTGTTAACGCTGCTGGGAGCATTAATTAGCCCCAAGGTCCTTTTGATTTCTAAAGCAGATGCAAATCCCACCCCAATGGACATTTTTAGGATCAGTTCAAGATTCAACACCATGAGACAGCAAGCAGAAGGTAAGGAGGATCTTCAGAGGGATCTGGCCAGGCTGGATCCTTGAGCTGAGCCCAACGGGATGAGGTTCAAGAAGGTCAAGTGTAGAGGGCTGCACATGGGACACAACAACCCTGAGCAGAGCTCCAGGCTGGGGGAGACTGGCTGGAGAGCTGGAAGGTGGAGAAGGACCTGGGGGTGGTGGGTGACCATCAACTGACCATGAGCCAGCAGTGTGGCCAAGGAGGACACCACCATCCTGGCTTGTGGCAGATACAGTGTGGCCAGTAGGTCTGGGGAGGGGATTGTGCCCCTGGCCTGGGCACTGGGGAGGCTGCAGCTGGAGTGCTGGGGCCAGTTCTGGGCTCCTCAGCATCAGAAGGACATGGAGGTCCTGGAGAGAGGCCAGAGAAGGGCAACCAGGCTGGGGAAGGGGCTGGAGGGCAAATCCTCTGAGGAGCAGCTGAGGTGTTGAGCCTGGAGAAGAGGAGGCTGAGGGGAGACCTTCTCCCCACCTCCCCTTCCCTGCCAGGAAGGTGCAGAGAGGTGGGAGATGGTCTCTTCAGCCAGGCTTGGGAGAGACTGGCTGGAGAGCTGGCAGGTGGAGAAGGATCTGGGGGTGGTGGGTGACCACCAACTGACCATGAGCCAGCAGTGTGGCCAAGGAGGACACCACCATCCTGGCTTGTGGCAGACACAGTGTGGCCAGTAGGTCTGGGGAGGGAACTGTGCCCCTGGCCTGGGCACTGGGGAGGCTGCAGCTGGAGTGCTGGGGCCAGTTCTGGGCTCCTCAGCATCAGAAGGACATGGAGGTCCTGGAGAGAGTCCAGAGAAGGGCAACCAGGCTGGGGAAGGGGCTGGAGGGCAAAGCCTCTGAGGAGCAGCTGAGGGAGCTGGGGGTGTTGAGCCTGGAGAAGAGGAGGCTGAGGGGAGACCTTCTCCTTACCTACAATGAACTGCCAGGAGGGTGCAGAGAGGTGGGAGATGGTGTCTTCAGGAGCTGGGCCAAGGGGCAATGGGCTCAAGCTGCCCCAGGGCAGGCTCAGCTCAGCTGGGAGGGCAAAGTTCTTCCCTGGCAGAGTTGTGGGGCTGTGGCCCAGGCTGCCCAGGGAGGAGGCTGAGTCCCCACCCCTGGGGGTGTTGAGAAGATGGGGAGATGAGGTGCTCAGGGAGATGGGTTAGTAGAAGACAGGAATGGTTGGACTTGATGATCTTCAAGGTCTTTTCCAACCTTGGGCTTGATTAACTTCAGAGAAACCCCATTCAAGGCAGCAGGATCAGACACCATGTTCTCCCTCCCCAACCTCTCCAAGCAAGAAGAAAACCCTGCCCCAGTTCAAACCAGCTGGGACCTGAGCAGGGCAGAGCAGAGGGGGAGGATCCCCTCCTGTCACCTGCTGCCCACACTCCTCCTGATGCCCCCCAAGATCCCATTGGCTCTCTCAGCTCCCAGGTCACACTGCTGGGGTTGGGGGGGGGAGACTTCAGTTGACTATTAGGAAGAAGTTCTTCACTCTGAGGGTGGTGAAACCCTGGCACAGGCTGCCCAAAGAGGTGGTGGTTGCCCCTTTCCATGGAGGTGGCAAGGGAGATGGTTTAGTAGAAGACAGGAAGGCTGTTTAGATGGTTTAGTAGAAGACTCACCTACAAGTACAGATTATTCCCAGTTGCATCAGGAGGTGGAACAGCACAGTGCCACCTGGCCCTCCAAAAATATGGCCCTGATGGTGGCCACCTTGCTAAAAGCTCTTGATAACCCTGCAGAAACACAGAACTTCTGGTCCTGGAGTTGAGAAAAATAGAGCTTCCCACGTGTGCAAAGCTGCAGGCAAAGCCCTTGACCTCCAGCATCTGCTCATCTCCTCAAACCAGGCTTCTTCTACCCATCCACCACCCCCCTCCCCCCCTTCTTTTCCTCACCTCCTTTGGTGCTTCTCAATAAGCTCCTTGTTTCAGAGGAGAAGAGAGCAGTGTCTCTATTTCTTCACACAACTGACTGCCTGTTTCTCACCCTCCAGGGAGATCTTGTTGGGTGGTGTCACCTCCCCCTCACACAGACAAGTTGCAGCAGGAAGTCCTAAGTGGGAAACCCAACACACTTCAATCCAACCCTGGTGAGATGAGTGTCTTTTGATGCCACGGGCTCTGAGTGCTGCTCATGGTGGTGAACCCTCAGTAGAGTCTCACTTTCAAGTGGAAAGGAGCTTGGAGATCATCAGAGCAAGGACACCTTTCACCAGATCAAGCTGCTCAACCAAGCTGGCCTTTAAACACCTCTTCATGGAAGGGGGCAACCACCATCTCTTTGGAGTCCTGTGTCCAGAGCTGGGGCTCCAGGACAAGGAAGATGTGGGACTGGTGGAGAGGGGTCAGAGGAGCCATGGAGATGATCAGAGGAGGCTGGAGCAGCTCCACTGTGAAGAAGAGAGGCTGAGGGAGCTGGGCTGGGTCAGCCTGGAGAAGAGAAGGTTGTGATGGGACCTCATTGCAGCCTGCCAGTCCCTGAAGGGAGCAGAGGAACAGGAGGGGAACCAGCTTGTTCCAAGGGCAGAACCTGGCAGGACAAGGGGGCTGGAGTGAAGCTGGAGGAGGGAAGGAGGAGAGAAGAGGAGGGAGCTACCCAAGATCTTGTTCTACCTAGACTAGGTTGGGTGGGAAAGGATCTCAAAGCCTACCCTTGCCATGGGCAGGGACATCCCCCACCAGGCCAAAGCATCATCTAACCTGGCCTTGAGCCCTACCAGGGATCCAGGAGCAGCCCCAACTTCTCTGGGCACCCTGTGTCAGGGCTTCTCCACCACTCCCTAGGAAGGATTTCTGCCTCCCAGCCCCTCTCCATCCCCCTCCTGGAGCTGAAGGCCGTTCCCCTGGGCACCAGCCCCTCTCCAGCTCTCCTGGAGGGATGGGAATGGGCTGGGAGCTCTCCTCAGAAGCAACCTTCTCTTCTCCAAGCTGAACCAGCCCAGTTCTCCCAACCTGGCTCCAGAGTAGAGGGGCTGCAGTACTTGGATCACCTCCATGGCCTCCTCAGGACTCACAGCAGCTCCATGTCCTCCTTCTCCTGGGGACCTCCAAGCTGGATGCAGCATTGCAAGGGGGGGGTCTCACCAGAGTAGAAGGTCAGAATCCCCACACACACACACCCCCAACCTGGTCCCACTGCTGGGGTCATCCTACTGAAGACACAAGTAGCAACAGGGATGAGGTCAATCCCTCCATGCCAACCCTTCATCTCACACACAAAGCCACCCAAGCTGCTTCTGGAAGCCACCTTCCACTTCCAACATCTCTCTGACAAGGTCACCAACGATGCCAAACCCTTAGGTGTGAGACACCAACCCTTCATCCCACACACAGATGATGAGGAGCAGCACCCAACAGAGAAAGAACCAGGTGGCCTCACAGAGCTTGAGGTGAGGAGCCAAGCCCACCAAGATGAAGAAACATCCATCTTCTCAGCTCTGACTCATTTCTACATTGGCTTTTTAAACCAGCAGCACTTGAGGGGAGGTGATTCACTTCCCCCTTTCTGCTGGAAAAGGACCCTGGGGACTTCTGCTGTTGGTCCCACCAATCCATACCATCTCTTACCTTCTTCAAGTAGCTTGCCTAGATGATTTATAATCCCTTCCAAAAAGAAGCAGCTCTAGAAGATGATTCTTTTCTCCAATCCAAAGTGGGCAACTAAACATCTTCTTAAGTTAGAGGAGAGAAAACCTCACCTTATCTCCCAGTAGGTGCTGACTAGAAGATAACTTGGTCTTCCAGAAGATATTTGGCTCTGGAACTTTTTGAGCACCTTCTTCTAAGTTTAATCAAACTCCCCCCCCTAAAATCATATTTTGGGATGAAATGTCCTAAGATTTTGGAGTCTTATTGGCTTCTTTGCCCTGGAGCACCAGGAGCTGCATAGAAGAAGCTATGAGTTATGAGCCAAGGTGGATGAGGGAAAACCCCCATGGTGGGTTTCATGAGGAGTTCTGGACAGGAGGTGATAACTCTTCATTTGACAAGAGTAAGTGGACAGCTTGGCCCTGAACACAGAGGTGATGTCTTCAACTCAAGCCCACCTTCATTTAAAGCCACCTGCAGCTCTTTGGTAGAGAGGTCTCTGCTTCCCCAACCTGATTATCTCCTCACTGCTGTCTGCCAGCCCAATTCCCAATATCTACCCCACCATCACCCTGCTGTCCTCATCAACACCAGGGCAGTTCCTCATGGCCTTGGTCAGCTCCTCATGGCCTTGGTCAGCTCACAAAACTTGGTGGCAAGAAGCCTGGTTTGATCCCTTCTCCATGTTGTTTGGGTGAAGGACAACAACAGACTCAGTTCTCAAACATGAAACCTCTGGAGACTGTTTTGTATCAGAAAGAGGGTGGCCAGTAGGTCTTGGAGAAGGGATTGTCCCCCTGGCCTGGGCACTGGGGAGGCTGCAGCTGGAGTGCTGGGGCCAGTTCTGGGCTCCTCAGCATCAGAAGGACATGGAGGTCCTGGAGTGAGTCCAGAGAAGGGCAACCAGGCTGGGGGACAAATCCTCTGAGGAGCAGCTGGGGGTGTTGAGCCTTGAGAAGAGGATGAGGGGAGACCTTCTCCTCACCTACAATGAACTGACAGGAGGGTGTAGAGAGGTGGGTGATGGTCTCTTCAGCCAGGCTTGGGAGAGACTGGCTGGAGAGCTGGCAGGTGGAGAAGGACCTGGGGGTGGTGGGTGACCATCAACTGACCATGAGGCAGCAGTGTGGCCAAGGAGGACACCCACCATCCTGGCTTGTGGCAGACACAGTGTGGCCAGTAGGTCTTGGAGAAGGGATTGTGCCCCTGGCCTGGGCACTGGGGAGGCTGCAGCTGGAGTGTCGGGGCCAGTTCTGGGCTCCTCAGATCAGAAGGACATGGAGGTCCTGGAGAGAGTCCAGAGAAGGGCAACCAGGCTGGGGAAGGGGCTGGAGGGCAAAGCCTCTGAGGAGCAGCTGAAGGTGTTGAGGCTGGAGAAGAGGAGGTTGAGGGGAGACCTTCTCCCCACCTCCCCTGCCCTGCCAGGAGGGTGCAGAGAGGTGGGAGATGGTGTCTTCAGGAGCTGGGCCAAGGGGCAATGGGCTCAAGCCCCCCTCCCCCCCACCCCTTTCCCCCCCCCCCTTCCCCCCCCCCCATTTTTGCCCCCCCTTCCCCCCCCCATTTTTGCCCCCCCTTTCCCAACCCCCACTTTTCGCCCCCCCTTCCCCCCCACACTTTTTGCCCCCCTTTTCCCCCCCCACACTTTTCGCCCCTTCCCCCCCCCTTTCTCACCCCCCCTTTCCCCCTCCCACTTTCCTCCCCCTCCCTTTCCCCCCCCCCACTTTCCTCCCCCTCCCTTTCCCCCCCACTTTCCTCCCCCCCCCACTTTTCCCCCTCCTTTGGCCCCCCCCCCTTCCCCCTCCTTTGCCCCCCCCAATTTTCCCCCTCCTTTGCCCCCCCCCTTTTCCCCCTCCTTTGCCCCCCCCCCACTTTTCCCCCTCCTTTGCCCCCCCACTTTTCCCCCTCCTTTGCCCCCCCCACTTTTCCCCCTCCTTTGCCCCCCCCTTTTCCCCCTCCTTTGCCCCCCTCCCACTTTTCCCCCTCCTTTGCCCCCCTCCCACTTTTCCCCCTCCTTTGCCCCCCCCCACTTTTCCCCCTCCTTTGCCCCCCCCACTTTTCCCCCTCCTTTGCCCCCCCCTCTTTTCCCCCTCCTTTGCCCCCCCTCTTTTCCCCCTCCTTTGCAACCCCCCCTTTTCCCCCCTCCTTTGCCCCCTCCCACTTTTCCCCCTCCTTTGCCCCCCCCCACTTTTCCCCCTCCTTTGCCCCCCCCACTTTTCCCCCCTCCTTTGCCCCCCCCAATTTTCCCCCTCCTTTGCCCCCCCCACTTTTCCCCCTCCTTTGCCCCCCACCACTTTTCCCCCTCCTTTGCCCCCCCTCTTTTCCCCCTCCTTTGCCCCCCCCACTTTTCCCCCTCCTTTGCCCCCCCTCTTTTCCCCCCTCCTTTGCCCCCCCCAACTTTTCCCCCCTCCTTTACCCCCCCCACTTTTCCCCCTCCTTTACCCCCCCCACTTTTCCCCCTCCTTTGCCCCCCCCACTTTTCCCCCTCCTTTGCCCCCCTCCCACTTTTCCCCCTCCTTTGCCCCCCCACTTTTCCCCCTCCTTTGCCCCCCCCCCACTTTTCCCCCTCCTTTGCCCCCCCCCTTTTCCCCCTCCTTTGCCCCCCCCCACTTTCCCCCCTCCTTTGCCCCCCCCCCACTTTCCCCCCTCCTTCGCCCCCCCCCACTTTTCCCCCTCCTTTGCCCCCCCCACTTTTCCCCCCCCACCAAAAAAAAACCCTAAACCACCAAAAAACCCCCCCAAAAACCACCAAAAAAACCCCCCAAACCACCAAAAAAAACACCCCAAACCACCAAAAAAACACCCCAAAACACCAAAACAAACCCCAAACCACCAAAAAACCCCCTAAACCACCAAAAAACCCCCCCTAAACCACCAAAAAAGACCCTAAACCACCCAAAAAGATTCTCTCTTAACAGAAGATTTAGGAAATTAAGCTTCAATCCCCTGTGCCATCAGGGATGCTGTGGTCAGACACTGAGGAAGGCAGGGTTTTGTTGGCCAAACTTGCCTCAGGGGACCAGCATATTTTTCTCCTCAAATATAGATTTTAAAGAGGCTTGGATTATTTATTTCCTCCCCCTTTTTTTAATTTTAGGAAGCACTCATTAGGGTTGCAACCCACAGAAAGCTTAGCTGGCAATTAGCCATAGTTCATTTAGCTCCCACTTGCTAAAAGGCCAAAAACCAACCCCAAAAATCAACAGAAATACAAATCCTGAAGATATTTTGGTTTGGTTCATATTTTTAACCTCTTGGCAATAAACATTTGGCTTAGGATTTGTTACCAGATGAGTTTTCCCCTTAGGATAAAGACAGGCAAGGAAGGGGGATGAGCTTTATACTCCCAACCATCACTACACCCCACCTTTTTAACAAGCTACAACCCCACAAAAAGCCCTGAGCTTCTCAGCTTCATGGATTTTAACCCCACGACACCCAGAAGTAGTTAAGGAAGCTTTCCAGCATCCAAACTCGAGGTTTGAAGGCTTGTTTCAGACTTGAAGGCCTTTAAAACCTGAAGCACAGAAACTACACAGGAGGGGGGGGGGGGGGAAAGCACTAACCAATATGCTGCCATTAAAACATTTTCCTAGCAGCATAATACACCCAGCAGCAGTTTCCTCACACCATTTCTCTGTGCCCTGGTCTTTAATTTGCTTTGTAATGTCCTTATTTCCTCATAATAAGCCTGCTTGTTTTCTAATTTCCAAACATTTTTGGGCTTTATCTCTTGGCACTCAAGCCACCACAATGCCTCCACCAGGCCGCTGTTATGCACCGCTTCAAATAGGAGCGGTTTTAAAAGGGGTTTTTAGGCTCGGGTCATTGCCTAACCCCGCAAAAAGCCTCACCAGCGTGTAGATTTAGCGTTAAAGGATAAAACACTGAATTAAAACTTGTGTTTTCTGCGTTAACAGAGCGGTACCGGACCCTCCCCAGGGATCTCAATTGTGGGCCCGTCTTGTGCGGGGTAGACATGGCGGCAGCAGGCCCGCGGGGTAGACAGGGCGGCAGCAGCCCCGCGGGGTAGACGGGGCGGCAGCAGCCCCGCGGGGTAGACAGGGCGGCGGCAGCAGCCCCGCGGGGTAGACAGGGCGGCAGCAGGCCCACGGGGTAGGCAGGGCGGCAGCAGCCCCGCGGGGTAGGCAGGGCGGCAGCAGCCCCGCGGGGTAGGCAGGGCGGCATCAGCCCCGCGGGGTAGACAGGGCGGCAGCAGGCCCACGGGGTAGGCAGGGCGGCAGCAGGCCCACGGGGTAGACATGGCGGCAGCAGCCCCGCGGGGTAGACAGGGCGGCGGCAGCAGCCCCGCGGGGTAGGCAGGGCGGCAGCAGCCCCGCGGGGTAGACAGGGCGGCAGCAGCCCCGCGGGGTAGACAGGGCGGCGGCAGCCCCGCGGGGTAGGCAGGGCGGCGGCAGCCCCGCGGGGTAGACAGGGCGGCAGCAGCCCCGCGGGGTAGACAGGGCGGCAGCAGCCCCGCGGGGTAGGCAGGGCGGCGGCAGCCCCGCGGGGTAGACAGGGCGGCGGCAGCCCCGCGGGGTAGACGGCGGCGGCAGCAGCCCCGCGGGGTAGACAGGGCGGCGGCAGCAGCCCCGCGGGGTAGACAGGGCGGCGGCAACCCCGCGGGGTAGACAGGGCGGCAGCTGGCCCAGGGGGTAGACATGGCGGCCGCAGGCCCAGGGGGTAGACAGGGCGGCAGCTGGCCCAGGGGGTAGACGGGGCGGCCGCAGGCCCACGGGGTAGACATGGCGGCAGCAGGCCCATGGCCGCCCTTTGTGATTGAAATGAGGCCTCCCGCCGGGCCTCCTCCCCTCCAGAGCCGGCCTTGATGAAGAAAGAGCACACGGCCCGGCTTTTATGAACACCTGTGTCTAAAACCCACAAATAATTAGCTTAGCCTCCCTGTTTGCCTCCAATAATGGTGTAATTTGCCATGCTTTTCAGCCCCGGGACATCTGGTGCTCTTGAAAATCACCTCAGGATTAAGGCCTCGACTCCCGGCCTCCCTCTTTGGGGGCTTCTCCCATCTCCATGACAACACACTTAGGCTGCAAATTATCACCTCTACTAATAAGGGGGAAAGTCTATCTTCTTTTATTCCTGTTATATCCATAATAAAAAGACAAGGCGTGCTAATTCAATAGAGGTCGTGAGGTTGGGAATGATCCTGGCCTGGCCTAGGGAAGGAGCAGCGTGAGCAGATGGGAAGGCCTCTGGGACATGGCAGGGGGGTTTTGGAAGCCAGGGTTTTCTTGGGGTTTCTCTTGTACCTGGGTCCAGCTTTGTTTGATGTTGGAAAACAACCCTGGAACCCCTCACTGGGGCCTCTGGAAGTGGTCACCCTCAGGGGTGCATTAAAATGAGGAGGCATCCATGATGGAAAGCTGTGTAGATGGGCTCACCCCCAAAAACAACCTTCAAAATTGGCTCCAGAGCTTCCCAGCACATTACTGGGTGTTTGGGGTTGTGGTGGTGAAGGACTGTGCTATAACACACAAGGAGTGTCCTCCTCAAAGGAGTGAGGAGCTCTTCCTTCACTCTCCCTCCTACTCCCCAGGAATGAAGAAAATGGGTCCAGCTTGGTTAGATGTTGGAAACCAGCACTGCAACCCCTCACTGGGGCCTTTGGAGGTGGTCACCCTCAGGGGTGCATCAACACAGGGGAGCATCCATGATGGAAAGCTGTGTAGATGTGCTCACCCCCAAAAACAACCTTCAAAGTTGCCTCCAGAGCTTCCCAGCACATCACTGGGTGTTTGGGGTCATGGTGGTGAAGGACTGTGCTATAACACACAGGGAGTGTCCTCCTCAAAGGACGAGGGGCTCTTCCTTCACACTCCCTCTTGCACCCCAGGGATGAAGAAAATGGGTCCAGCTTGGTTAGATGTTGGAAACCAGCCCTGGAACCCCTCACTGGGGCCTGTGGAGGTGGTCACCCTCAGGGGTGCATCAAAATGAGGGGGTATCCACGATGGAAAGCTGTGTAGATGTGCTCACCCCCAAAAACAACCTTCAAAATTGGCTCCAGAGCTTCCCAGCACATCACTGGGTGTTTGGGGTTGTGGTGGTGAAGGACTGTGCTATAACACACAAGGAGTGTCCTCCTCAAAGGAGTGAGGAGCTCTTCCTTCACTCTCCCTCCTACTCCCCAGGAATGAAGAAAATGGGTCCAGCTTGGTTAGATGTTGGAAACCAGCCCTGGAACCCCTCACTGGGGCCTGTGGAGGTGGTCACCCTCAGGGGTGAATCAAAATGAGGGGGCATCCATGATGGAAAGCTGTGTAGATGGGCTCACCCCCAAAAACAACCTTCAAAATTAGCTCCAGAGCTTCCCAGCACATCACTGGGTGTTTGGGGTTGTGGTGGTGAACACCATGTCTGCTATAACACACAGGGAGTGTCCTCCTCAAAGGAGTGAGGGGTTCTTCCCTCACCGTCCCCAGGGATGAAGAAAATGGGTCCAGGTTCATTAGAAGTTGGAAACCAGCCCTGGAACCCCTCACTGGGGCCACTGGAAGTGGTCACCCTCAGGGGTGCATCAAAATGAGGGGGTATCCACGATGGAAAGCTGTGTAGATGTGCTCACCCCCAAAAACAACCTTCAAAGTTGCCTCCAGAGCTTCCCAGCACATCACTGGGTGTTTGGGGTCGTGGTGGTGAAGGACTCTGCTATAACACACAGGGAGTGTCCTCCTCAAAGGAGTGAGGGGTTCTTCGCTCACTGTCCCTCCTACTCCCCAGGGATGAAGAAAATGGGTCCAGCTTGGTTAGATGTTGGAAACCAGCCCTGGAACCCCTCACTGGGGCCTCTGGAAGTGGTCACCCTCAGGGGTGCATCAAAATGAGGAGGCATCCACAATGCAAAGCTGTGTAGATGTGCTCACCCCCAAAAACAACCTTCAAAGTTGCCTCCAGAGCTTCCCAGCACATCACTGGGTGTTTGGGGTTGTGGTGGTGAACACCATGTCTGCTATAACACCCAGGGAATGTCCTCCTCAAAGGAGTGAGGGGCTCTTCCCTCACTGTCCCTCCTACTCCCCAGGGATGAAGAAAATGGGTCCAGCTTGGTTAGATGTTGGAAACCAGCCCTGGAACCCCTCACTGGGGCCTCTGGAAGTGGTCACCCTCAGGGGTGCATCAAAATGAGGGGGTATCCATGATGGAAAGCTGTGTAGATGTGCTCACCCCCAAAAACAACCTTCAAAATTGGTTCCAGAGCTTCCCAGCACATCACTGGGTGTTTGGGGTCGTGGTGGTGAACACCATGTCTGCTATAACACACAGGGAGTGTCCTCCTCAAAGGAGTGAGGGGTTCTTCCCTCACTGTCCCTCCTACTCCCCAGGGATAAAGAAAATGGGTCCAGCTTCATTAGATGTTGGAAAAGAGCCCTGGAACCCCTCACTGGGGCCTGTGGAAGTGGTCACCCTCAGGGGTGCATCAAAATGAGGGGGTATCCATGATGGAAAGCTGTGTAGATGTGCTCACCCCCAAAAACAACCTTCAAAATTAGCTCCACAGCTTTGAGGTTCTCCTGGGAACAGCTTTGAGGTTCTCCTGGCAACAGATTTGAGGTTCTCCTGGCAACAGTTTTGAGGTTCTCCTGGCAACAGCTTTGAGGTTCTCCTGGCAACAGCTTTGAGGTTCTCCTGGCAACAGCTTTGCACTGTGGTGGGAGAAGAATGAATTGGTTTGGATTTTTCCTACCTGGATCTTCTTCCTACCTTGAATTGATTTGGGGCTTCTGGTTTGGAGCACTGATTGGTAGCTGCATCACCCCCTTTGAATCAGAGAATCCCAGCCTGGGCTGGGTTGGGAGGGACCCCCAAGGATCCCAGAGCTCCAACCCCTCTGCCACAAGCAGGGACACCAACCTCCAGGCCTGGAGCTACATAAGGTTGCCCAGGGAACCAGCCAACCTGGCCTTCAACACCTCCAGGGATGGGGCACCCACAGCCTGTTCCAGCCCCTCCTCATCCTCTCCATAAAGAACTTCCCCCTCAGATCTCCTCTCCCCCTTCCCTCCTCCAGCTTCACTCCAGCCCCCTTGTCCTGCCAGGCTCTGCCCTTGGAACAAGCTGATTCCCCTCCTGTTCCTCTGCTCCCTTCAGGGACTGGCAGGCTGCAATGAGGTCCCACCACAACCTTCTCTTCTCCAGGCTGACCCAGCCCAGCATTCTCAGCTTCTCCTCACAGGGGAGCTGCTCCAGCCTCCTCTGAGCATCTCCATGGTTCCTCTGACCCCTCTCCACCAGTCCCACATCTTCCTTGTGTTGAGGACCAGCAGATTTGGACACAGGACTCCAGCTGGGGCCTCAGGAGAGCAGGGGCTCTGTGGCTTCTTGTTTAGGACACTGTTTGGTAGCAGCACAAACCCCCTCTGAAGTTCACACCCAGACAAAAAGTCTTGGTGTTCCAGAGGAGGAGGAGGTGTGAGCACCCCTGAGCTTGGACATGTGGAGGTCAGCACCTAAGAAGAATCCCTCTAGTCAGCTGCTGCTCCCAGAAGGACTATGGGTAAACCTCAGTGCAGAGCCACTATCTGCTCTCCAGGACAACTGCTAGGACTTGTGCTATCCTTTTTATATGATGCTTCAGATCTTCTCAGCTGAAGTTGGTTGCTGAAAGGGGAAATCCTACTCTCTCCTTGGAGGACTTCCATCTTCCTTCAACTCATGACATCAACAGAAAGCATCTCCTTGTCTCAGCTCTCCTAGGCTCTCCCTAGGACAGGGCACACAGGGAGACATCCAGATGGGGCTGGAATCTCTCCAGAGAAGGAGACTCCACACCCACCCTGGGCAGCCTGGCCCAGGGCTCCCTCACCCTCACTGGGAAGAAGTTCTGCCCCATGTTGGTGTGGAGCTTCCTATGCTCCATCTTGAGCCCATCACCCCTTGTCCTGTCCCCACAGCCACTGAGAAGGAGCTGGTTGATTCCCCCTGCATCCCATGCTTAAGATAATTCTAGACTTGTATTAGGTCCCCCTTGAGTCTTCTCTTCTTCAGGCTGAACAGCTCCAGGTCCCTCAGCCTTTCCTCCCAGGGGAGATGCTCCAGGCCCTTCAGCATCTCCCTGTCCCTCCTCTGGACCTTCCAGCACCTAGTAATTTAACTGTCAACCTCACCTTCCCCCTCAATCACAGATTGTAGGGGGTGGAAGGGACCTCCAGAGAACATCAGGTCCAACCCCCCCTGCCAAAGCAGGGTCCCTAGGACAGGGCACACATGGAGACATCCAGATGGGGCTGGAATCTCTCCAGAGGAGGAGACTCCACACCCCCCTGGGCAGCCTGGCCCAGGGCTCCCTCACCCTCACCATGAAGAAGTTCTTCCCCATGTTGGTGTGGAGCTTCCTATGCTCCAACTTGAGCCCATCACCCCTTGTCCTGTCCCCACAGACCCTGAGCAGAGGCTGCCCATGTCCCCCTGGGTCCCACCCTTCAGCTCTTGATCCCCAGCAATCAGATCCCTTCTCAGGCTGCTTCTTCTCCAGGCCCAGCTCCCTCAGCCTTTCCTCCCAGGGCAGATGCTCCAGGCCCTTCAGCATCTCCCTGTCCCTCCTCTGGCCTCTCTCCAGGAGATCCCTGGGCTGGTTGATCCCAGCACTGGACACAACACTCCAGGTGGGGCCTGAGCAGGGCAGAGCAGAGGGGGAGGATCCCCTCCTGTGACCTGCTGCCCACACTCCTCCTGATACCCCCCAGGATCCCATTTGGCCTCTTAGATGTTAACTTGTGGATGAAGGATGGCTTCCAGCTCTTCACTAAACAATTCCAGTGGTCATTATGGGATGTGCAGGGGCCTATTGGTCACCTGAGGGGATGAGAGGCAGCAAAGCTGGAAGATACCAGATTCAAGTGAGGATGGGGAGGAAGCCTAGGGAGGTTGAGGAGATCCAGCAGTGCTGACATTCCAAAACACACCTTACAATGCTCACCAGAAGGTCTTTTTGGCACTGGGAGTCCTAGGGGGTTTTGGGGAAGCTGAGGTAGATGCCACCCTGTTGTGAAATTGCTGCCTGGCTTGAGGACAGCTTTACAAAAAGAGCTGGTTCTTCTTGAGGCAAAACAGGTCCTAGGGGATGCCTCACTCAGCATGGTCTGCAGGGGGCAAACATGGAGAGGGGAGATGATGTTAAAACATGATCCAGAGCTGGGAGGAGTGGGGAACACACAGGACACTGTGGTGCCACCCAGAGAGACCTGGCCAGGCTGGAGAGCTGGGCAGGGAGAAACCAGGTGAGGTTAAAGTGGAGAGTCTGGCCCCTGGGAAGGAAGAACTGCTGGAATCAGGACAGGCTGGGGGTGACCTGCTAGAGAGGAGGTTCAAGAGAATGTCTACCTTCCTAAAGGGCAGATAGGTCCTAGCAAGCTCCATCTCCCTTGCCATGAGTGCTACCACCATGTAGACAAGATGACCCAAAGCTGGTCCTGACCTGGTTTCTTTATGCTGAGCTCACCTTTGAGGTGGTCCATGCAGATGGGAGCAGAAGGAAGAGGAGAGCAGGACAAGATGTAGGATGGATTGAGGGCTGGGGATGTAGGATGGATTATGGGTTGAGGAGGACACCTCAAATACATGCCCTGCAGTTCTATCACCAGAGGGTTTAGTACCTTCCTAAAGGGCAGATAGGTCCTAGCAAGTTCCATCTGCCTTGCCATGAGTGCTACCACCATGTAGTAGCTGGGCAGGGAGAAACCAGATGAGGTTCAACCAAAGCAAGTGGAGAGTCTGGCCCCTGGGAAGGAACAACCACTTGGATCAGGACAGGCTGGGGGTGAGCTGCTGGAGAGGAGCTCTGAGGAGAAGGACCTGGGGTGCTGGTGGGTGACAGGGTGGCCATGAGCCAGCAGTGGATCAAGAAGGCCAATGGGCTCCTGGGGGGCATCAGGAGGAGTGTGGGCAGCAGGTGACAGGAGGGGATCCTCCCCCTCTGCTCTGCCCTGCTCAGGCCCCACCTGGAGTGTTGTGGCCAGTGCTGGGATCAACCAGCCAGGGATCTCCTGGAGAGAGGCCAGAGGAGGGACAGGGAGATGCTGAAGGGCCTGGAGCATCTGCCCTGGGAGGAAAGGCTGAGGGAGCTGGGGCTGGAGAAGAAGTAGCCTGAGAGAAGATCTGATCCCTGGGGATCAAGAGCTGAAGGGTGGGACCCAGGGGGGACATGGGCAGCCTCTTCTCAGTGGCTGTGGGGACAGGACAAGGGGTGATGGGCTCAAGTTGGGACTGTTCAGCCTGGAGAAGAGAAGACTAAGGGGGGACCTAATTAAAGTCTGTAATTATCTTAAGCATGGGATGCAGGGGGAATCAGCCAGCCCCTTCTCAGTGGCTGTGGGGACAGGACAAGGGGTGATGGGCTCAAGTTGGAGCACAGGGAGCTCCACACCAACATGGGGAAGAACTTCTTCCCAGTGAGGGTGAGGCCAGGCTGCCCAGGGGTTGTGGAGTCTCCTTCGCTGGAGAGATTCCAGCCCCATCTGGATGTCTCCCTGAGTGCCCTGTCCTAGGGACCCTGCTTTGGCAGGGGGGGTTGGAGCAGATGATCTCTGGAGGTCCCTTCCAACCCCCTCCATCTCTGTGTCTCTGTGATCCTGTTAGAGCAACTCAGAGCAGGTTCACCCTAGGTGGAACACCACACCAGTGACATGCTGAGCAGAGCACTCACTGCCATGCTTGCAAAGTCCCTTCTCCCTCCTCTGTCTGGGGCTGCCTCTGGGGTGTCCACCACAACTCATGATACCATCCCTGCACCACGTCTCTGGTGTTCCACCACCCACTGAAGCTCTGATTGGCACTTCTAACCTTTGCATGTCCCCCCTTCCTCAGAAGATCTTCTCCTTCTTTTCTTCATGGCACTTGGATTCAGATGACTTGATATCCAACTGCCCCACCTCAGCATTGCCCATGGCCAGCTCAGGTGAGCTCAGCTCTCCAAGAAGTTCCCCTGTTCCCCTCCAACCCCTTAAACCTTTTGATTTGGGATGGTTTAAGATGCAGGTTGAAGTTTAGGGGCTAGAGGGGTGTAACTGAAGCTCAGCAGCATCAAGAGATCAGCTCCAGCTGCAGATCTGGCCCACAAGGTTTTATTCTCTCTGGAGCTCTGCTCTCCACCAGGCTGAAAGAGTGAAGAGGCTTTTAAGCATCCTTCAAGTGCACTTAGATGTCCTTCAGCTTGCTCACTGGGCAAAATGGCCTTGCTACTGATGAGAGGGAGGGCTCCTGCTCTCCTTCAAATGTCATAATGAGTTCTTAACACCTTCTTAAGTTCCTGAAAACATCCCCTCCTCAGCCTGGAGACCTTTTTTTTCAGCTTTTCCAGGAAAAAAACCCTTGAAGATCATCAACCCCAACCCTTAACTCAGCACTTCCAAGCCCACTGGTAATATATGTCTTTTAAATCCACCCCCCCCCCAAGGGATGATGATTCCACCACTTCTCTCTCTACCCCTCTCTGCTCTGCCCTTCTGAGGCCCCAGCTGGAGTCCTGTGTCCAGAGCTGGGGCTCCAGGACAAGGAAGATGTGGGGCTGGTGGAGAGGGGTCAGAGGAGCCATGGAGATGACCAGAGGAGGCTGGAGCAGCTCCACTGTGAAGAAGAGAGGCTGAGGGAGCTGGGCTGGGTCGGCCTGGAGAAGAGAAGGTTGTGGTGGGACCTCATTGCAGCCTGCCAGTCCCTGAAGGGAGCAGAGGAACAGGAGGGGAATCAGCTTGTTCAAGGGCAGAGCCTGGCAGGACAAGGGGGCTGGGGTGAAGCTGGAGGAGGGAAGGGGGAGAGGAGATCTTAGGGGGAAGTTCTTTGCAGAGAGAGTGGTGAGGGGCTGGAAGGGGCTGCCCAGAGACAGGGTGGGTGCCCCATCCCTGGAAGTGTCCAAGACCAGGTTGGATGGGGTGCTGGACAACCTTGTGTAGCTCCAGGCCTGGAGGTTGGTGGCCCTGCCTGTGGTGGGGGGTTGGAGCTCTGTGATCCTTGGGGTTCCCTTCCAACCTAGACCAGTCTATGGTCATCCTATTCCAGCACTTGACAGTCCTTTCACTGAAGACACTCCTGGACATGTTCCTGTATCACCTAATCTAGGTGCTCCTGCTCTGGCAAGGGGGGGCTTGGACTACATGATCTTTTGAGGTACCTCCCAACCCCCAAACATTCTCTGATGATGTGATCAGAGCAATCAGTTCCTCTTTAACTTCTCTTTGGTCCAGAAGACCTTCCCCTCTCCTTTGCTGCACCTCCATCCCGTTCCTCAGTGCCTTCTTGGTGGCTGGCTCCTCCCTGGGCATCACTCAAGCACCCCTTTCCCCAGGCTGATTGACTCTCTGCTTCCTTCTCCAAGATGGAATGGGCCTCACAACCCACCTGCAACATGACAAACCCAGGCTGATTTGACTCTCTGCTTCCTTCTCCAAGATGGAACAGGGGAGGACACTGAGCTGGGAGGAAGTGTTGATCTGCTTGAGGGTAAGGAGGCTCTTCAGAGGGATGTGGCCAGGCTGGATCCATGAGCTGAGGTTCAACAAGGCCAAGTGCAGAGTGCTGCACATGGGACACAACAACCCTGAGCAGAGCTCCAGGCTTGGGGGAGACTGGCTGGAGAGCTGGCAGGTGGAGAAGGACCTGGGGGTGGTGGGTGACCATCAACTGACCATGAGGCAGCAGTGTGGCCAAGGAGGACACCACCATCCTGGCTTGTGGCAGACACAGTGTGGCCAGTAGGTCTGGGGAGGGGATTGTGGCCCTGGACTGGGCACTGGGGAGGCTGCAGCTGGAGTGCTGGGTCCAGTTCTGGGCTCCTCAGCATCAGAAGGACATGGAGGTCCTGGAGAGAGTCCAGAGAAGGGCAACCAGGCTGGGGAAGGGGCTGGAGGGCAAAGCCTCTGAGGGAGCTGGGGGTGTTGAGGCTGGAGAAGAGGAGGCTGAGGGGAGACCTTCTCCCCACCTCCTCTGCCCTGCCAGGAGGGTGCAGAGAGGTGGGAGATGGTGTCTTCAGGAGATGGAACAAAGGGCAATGGGCTTAAGCTGCCCCAGGAATCAGCTTGTTCAAGGGCAGAGCCTGGCAGGACAAGGGGGCTGGAGTGAAGCTGGAGGAGGGAAGGGGGAGAGGAGATCTTAGGGGGAAGTTCTTTGCAGAGAGAGTGGGGAGGGGCTGGCAGGGGCTGCCCAGAGAGGGGGTGGGTGCCCCATCCCTGGGGCTGTTCCAGTCCAGGTTGGCTGGGTCCCTGGGCAACCTTGTGTAGCTCCAAGCCTGGAGGTTGGTGTCCTTGCCTGTGGCAGGGGGGTTGGAGCTCTGTGATCCTTGGGGTTCCCTTCCAACCCAGCCCAGGCTGGGATTCAGTGATTCTCAAAACATGTTCTCCTTCCATGTCCTTGGCGAAAGGCCAATGACTCCAGCCTCTGAAAGTCCCAAAATGCCACATCATCAATCTTCTGAGCTTCCTTGATTTGATTTTTGGTGGCTGGCAAACTTGTTCAGTCTGAATGCAATGCTGGGCCACTATATCAACTTCATATAAAGATGATTCAGGCTTTTCTAATTCCTAAATGACCTGCTGGGGAAGAGGCATGAGGGACTTTCCAAGTGATACTCTGAGTATCACCTCTTGAGCAGACCTGCAGTTTCTCTAGGTAAAGCAACTTCCCACTGCAGTAACAGTGCTGGTCCTCAAACTGGTTTGTTTTCTCCCAAAAGTGTCGTGCCATGGGCATCATTAGTCCTTGTTGCCACATGGTGGTGAGGTGAAGTCCCCAGAAGCAGCTGGTAGCTTGGTTTTCTCCTTGCCACGTGAGCCAACAGAGGTAAAGATCCAAAATTGTTTGGCAGCTGAGATGTTTCTAAAGCATCCAGCTGGGTTTTGTAGAGCCCCAGAATGGTTTGGGTTAGAAGGGAACTTTGAAGGCCACCTAGACCACTCCCCCTGTGATGGGGGAGGGACAAATCTGCAACTAGGTGAAGCTGCTCAGAGCCCTGTCCAACCTGACCTTGAATGTCTCCAGGGATGGGGTCTCCACCACCTCTCTGGGGAACCTGTGCCAGTGTCCCACCACCCTCAATGTAAAGAATTCCTTCCTCATGTCCAATCTAAGTCTCTCCTCTTTCATTTCAGAACCATGACCCCTTGTCCTCTCAGGAGAGGCCCTATTCAGAAGCTCCAAATCTCATGGTTGATGATTCCTGGTACCTCCTTTACAAAAGGAAACTGGGGTGGACCAGGGACAACTTGTTCCTGCGCTGTTGCAAGCTGTACAACCTGCAGTGGTGACCTCCACCCCCACCATCATCCCATGCATTGCCCAAGTGCAAAGGGGGCCAAGGTGGTATGGACACACACAACCACAAAGCAAAATGGAGACATCACTTCCAGCTGCTTCCAGCTGTGTTAGGAGGGTAGGGCAAGCTGTCAAGTCAGTGACTTGACTTCAAAGGAGCCAAAATGCAGAGCAAGCCCTCAAGAGCACCCCCATGTCCACTCAAATCAATTTGTCTAATTAACAGTGGGGAGAAACATGTTTCCTTCCTATTATTTCCAAGGTGTATAAGAGTTAAACTTCAGCCAGAAGAAGAATGGCACCAAGGTCACCCCAGACAGAAGTTCTCTCAGCAGAAACCTCACAGTCTTCAGTATATACATCTTCATATCCTTGTGAGGTAGGGAAGAGTAATGACCTTCATTTTGCTCATGAGAAGATGAGGTTGTAGGTTATTGAGTGATTTGCCTGAGGTCACAGGGAAGAAACAGAGGCAGGACCTGAAATCCCAAGTTATTTTTGGGGTGTCAACCTGCTCCACCACCCTCAGCTGGTCACAGGGAAGAAACAGAGGCAGGACATGAAATCCCAAGTTATTTTGGGGTGTCAACCTGCTCCACCACCCTCAGCTGTCCTTCTCCAGGGAGCAGTGGCACCCCCAACCTCCAGCCTGGCCTTCACTTCATCACCCAGGGATGAACAAATGGGAAGATTCTCCTAAATGAGGAACTTGTGAATGGGTGAAGCTGAAACCCATCTGTAGGTTTGGGTTTATTTCCCTTGATTTAAATAAGGAGGTGTTTGCTGCCACCTTGGGAGGCAGCTGGCATAGCTTGAAGCTTCATGAAGCCATCACTTCTTGTGGCTTTTAGGATGTTGGGCCCCACCACCTATCAAACACTCTGTCTGAAGCTGTGTGGCCATGCTGTGCAGCTGAAGGGAAAGAAACACCAAAAGCTGTGCACTGTTAAAGGTGTACCCCCCCAAATTGTTGCTTCAAGTAGAGAGGAAGGAAGGGGAGGATGGGGGGAAGCTGAGAAAATGAATAAGCAGCTCTATTCCAAAATGAAAATGCTCATGTTTCATGTGAGAAATCAAGAGCCCTGAAAGCATTGGGATGATAAATGACAGCAGAGGATAGGAAAGCCAGGCCAGATGTAGATCTCCAGGCTTTTGGTGTCACCTCCGTTCTGCCTCTTCCCTGGGAAAGGGGTGGGAGGGGTGGGTGTGTGCAGCCACCCCAGGCTAAGGAGGGTTTGAGCTTGACTGGGTCCCCCTGGAGCTCCACACTTCTCCATCAGGGGGCTGATATGGTGGTTTTCACCTCCCACAGCTCTACCAGTAAGGGGGCTGATCCATACAGGGCCCCAGCATCCCCTGTGAGCACTCAGTTGCTGCAAAGGACCAGATCCTGCTAAAATTGTAGCTGGTTTGTTGTTGTTTTTTTTTTTACTTTGGGGTGAACAATGTGATTTCAAAATCAACCACCTGATTTGAGTCCTGGGTTTTTCCCAGTGAGGGTGAAGGAGCCCTGGGCCAGGCTGCCCAGGGGGGTGTGGAGTCTCCATCCTCTGGTGATACTCAAGACCTATCTGGATGCCGACCTGTGTGACCTTGCTTTGGCAGGGGGGGTTGGACCTGCTGAGCTCTGGAGGTCCTTTCCAACCCTTAAAATTCTGTGATTTTATAATATCCCAGCCCTTATGATTCTGTGATTCTTGAGTTGCCCTTCACAGAGCTTCTCATTCACAGATGTGCAGCACATGAAGCAGGCTTCCACCCCAAGCCCTGGCTCAGTGCTCAGGCCTTTCAAACCTGAGCATCAAAACCAAGTCACAGAGCTATTCTCAACACAAATACTAAGTGGTTTAAATAAACCCCCTGGAGAGATGGGCATATGGCTTAGCAAGATATTGATCTCAAGTTCCAAAATACTGTGAAGAGCAGACTGTACCTTCAGCTGCTCTTGAAACTTGGCCAGTTAAAGAGGGGAAAGGAGGAACAGAGGTGATGGTGGTGGTGGTGGTTGTGGTGGGGGGGAACATGGAGCAGATGTGGTTGGTGCTTAGCTGGGTTCTCATTTGAGTGACAGAAGCATTCCTCTGACAAAATTGCAATTAAACAACCCCCCACACACACCAAAAAACCCCCAAACAACCAATCCAAAACCTCAAGCAAAAGCAAAAACCTGCCTTGTGGTTTCTGGCACTGACAAGATGCCAGAGGAGGCATCAAGTGTTTATCTCAACAAATACTGCCAGGGTTATTGCAAAACTCATCTAAAGGCAGTTGAAACGTTATGCTCAGTGCATTCCTCTGTGCTCACAATTAAGAAACGGGGAGAAAAATGGTTAATAAACCTCCTGTGTGTGTGTGTGTCACAGTTGTGCATCGCTGGCTACTGAGAGACCCCCAGGTCCTTCTCCACCTTCCAGCTCTCCAGCCAGTCTCCCCCAGCCTGGAGCTCTGCTCAGGGTTGTTGTGTCCCATGGGCAGCACTCTACACTTGGCCTTGTTAAACTTCAAGTAAAAACACCTCAAACCACCAAACATTCCTATATTTTAGATATGAAATACACCCAAGAACACCTAAAATTCCCTGTGCTGGATGTGGGACGCTGCACTAACATATTAACAACAGATTTCAAAGCATCATTTGCTGCTTCAAATCCCAACACTTGGATCATCTTCTTCCCAAAGCTTTTGCTGCCCGTGGTGGTTTAGACCTGGCTGGAGGCCAAATGCCCACCAAAATCTCTCCTTCTCCTGCTGGTGGTGCCTCTGTTCCTTCACCATTTGCTGGTGGGACAAGTCCACCTCAAGTAGGCTGTGCTCACCCCCCTTCCCCACCAGAACCCAGCCAGGCAAAACTGTGACGTTGCCTCAACCCCCCCGCACTGAGTTAAACACATATTTTGCTCCCTGGTGGGATTTACATCTCCTTGCAGACCAGGAAGTTTTGGTTTAATCCAAGTCCTTGTGAAAATATAAGCCTAGGAGTAGATAATCCCATCAATTTGTTCAAAAATGGCTTTTTTTCCCCTTGTTGGAGTTGTGCATCGCTGGCTACTGAGAGACAGGGCCAGGTCTGGCAGAAAATGGCTGCCAGAGCCTTCTGCAGGCCTCCTTATAGCGCCTCTGAGAGTCACAGAGAGGAGACAAAGACTCCACCAGAACACGCAGTGCCAGGAAGGCTGCAAAGTTTGGCCAGTTAAAGGCATTGGGATATTTATTTGCATATAAATGTGAGCAGTTGGCGGACACAAAAGCCCGGGAAGGCTGGGGGAGGGGGAGGCGCCCAGGTACCCGGGCGGGGGAGTTTTGCCTTTGCAGCCTGACGGGGAGTAGCTGGAGGAAAGGAGCCATGGGGGAGGCAGAGAGACCCGACCTGCCCCGGGGAGAGGCTCCACGCTGGATGGAGCCGGGGGAGACATGGAGAAGATGCCGGGACTGACGTTGGGATGAGCCCCTGCCAGCACAAGCGACCTACAGAGAGGAGCCAAACGGGTTTGCTGGGGGAGGCATCACAGCCCCGTGGAGGACTGGGACTGAGAGACACTGGAACTGGGAGACACTGGGACTGAGAGACACTGGGACTGATCGCTGTCTGCCAGAGCAGAGATGAAGCCCGGCGGGAAGAGATTTGCCTTGGAGAAAGTTCCTGGAGGACTGGCTCTGGTGGGTGAGATCCTGGGGTGCAGCAGGAGGAGGGGGTGTGGAATGGATGCCCCTATCCCAGCCCAGAAGGAAACCATCTTGCAAGGGACTGACCGAAGCCCCCATCTCCCAGTCCCTGCCCACCCCCCCCCCCGTCCTGTGCTGCGAGCAGGAGAGGGGAAGAAGGGAGCAAACTCCTGGCTAAAGGGCAGTCTGCTTTAGAATGGAGGGGTGGGGGGAAGGGGTTCCCCAGACCCCCATTGCCCCAGTCCCTGCCCCTCCTGGGCTGCGACCGGGAGGGGAGAAGGGAGCAAACTTCTACCTCCAGCTGCTGAGGAGGGAGTGGGGGTGGAGGGGGGGGAAAGTGTTTGCCTGGCTGCATTTAAGATTGCTGGTTGCACTCCTGACTCTGGTTTTTCCCTGTTTTTCTCTTTAGTGTAATAAATTAGATCACTTTTCTCTTCAGCACTCTGTGCTGAGTCTGGTTTACCCGCCCCATTAACCAGTTTGCCTCTGGAGCCCCCCCCAGTTCTGTTATTTCTCCCCTGTCCAACTAAGAAGGGGAGGAACAGACTGGTTTTGGCAGGAGTCTGGGTTTTGGTTGGGACTACAGAGCAATCCCTAAGGCACCAGGCGTGGTGTAACCCTCAGCCCTTCTCCCCAACCTAGCTCTAACTAAGAAGGGGAGGAACAGACTGGTTTTGGCGGGCTTCTGGCCTTTAGTTGGGAATATAGAGCAATCAATCCCTAAGGCACCAGGCGTGGTGTAACCCTCAGCCCTTCTCCCCAGCCTAGCTCTAAGAAGGGGAGGAACAGACTGATTTTGGCGGGCTTCTGGCTTTTGGTTGGGACTACAGAGCAATCAATCCCTAAGGCAGCAGGCTTGGTGTAACCCTCAGCCCTTCTCCCCAGCCTAGCTCTAACTAAGAAGGGGAGGAACAGACTGGTTTTGGCGGGTTTCTGACCTTTAGTTGGGACTATATTGTAATCCCTAAGGCGCCAGGCGTGGTGTAACCCTCAGCCCTTCTCCCCAGCCTAGCTCTAACTAAGAAGGGGAGGAACAGACTGGTTTTGGCGGGCTTCTGGCTTTTGGTTGGGAATATAGAGCAGTTAATCCCTAAGGCACCAGGCGTGGTGTAATCCTCAGCCCTTCTCCCCAGCCTAGCTCTAACTAAGAAGGGGAGGAACAGACTGGTTTTAGCGGGCTTCTGTCCTTTGCTTGGGACTATAGAGCAATCAATCCCTAAGGCACCAGGCTTGGTGTAACCCTCAGCCCTTCTCCCCAGCCTAGCTCTAACTAAGAAGGGGAGGAACAGACTGATTTTGGCTGGAGTCTGGTCTTGGGACTATAGAGCAATCAATCCCTAAGGCACCAGGCGTGGTGTAACCCTCAGCCCTTCTCCCCAGCCTAGCTCTAAGAAGGGGAGGAACAGACTGATTTTGGCGGGCTTCTGGCCTTTGGTTGGGACTACAGAGCAATCCCTGAGGCACCAGGCGTGGTGTAACCCTCAGCCCTTCTCCCCAGCCTAGCACTAAGAAGGGGAGGAACAGACTGGTTTTGGCGGGCTTCTGGCTTTTGCTTGGGACTACAGAGCAATCCCTAAGGCACCAGGCTTGGTGTAACCCTCAGCCCTTCTCCCCAGCCTAGCTCTAAGAAGGGGAGGAACAGACTGATTTTGGCAGGAGTCTGGCCTTTGCTTGGGACTATAGAGCAATCCCTAAGGCACCAGGCTTGGTGTAACTCTCAGCCCTTCTCCCCAGCCTAGCTCTAAGAAGGGGAGGAACAGACTGATTTTGGCAGGAGTCTGGCCTTTAGTTGGGACTATAGAGCAATCCCTAAGGCACCAGGCGTGGTGTAACCCTCAGCCCTTCTCCCCAGCCTAGCTCTAAGAAGGGGAGGAACAGACTGATTTTGGCGGGCTTCTGGCTTTTGGTTGGGACTACAGAGCAATCAATCCCTAAGGCAGCAGGCTTGGTGTAACCCTCAGCCCTTCTCCCCAGCCTAGCTCTAACTAAGAAGGGGAGGAACAGACTGGTTTTGGCGGGTTTCTGACCTTTAGTTGGGACTATATTGTAATCCCTAAGGCGCCAGGCGTGGTGTAACCCTCAGCCCTTCTCCCCAGCCTAGCTCTAACTAAGAAGGGGAGGAACAGACTGATTTTGGCGGGCTTCTGGCCTTTGGTTGGGACTATAGAGCAATCCCTGAGGCACCAGGCGTGGTGTAACCCTCAGCCCTTCTCCCCAGCCTAGCTCTAAGAAGGGGAGGAACAGACTGATTTTGGCTGGAGTCTGGGTTTTGGTTGGGACTACAGAGCAATCCCTAAGGCACCAGGCGTGGTGTAACCCTCAGCCCTTCTCCCCAACCTAGCTCTAACTAAGAAGGGGAGGAACAGACTGATTTTGGCTGGAGTCTGGTCTTGGGACTATAGAGCAATCAATCCCTAAGGCACCAGGCTTGGTGTAACCCTCAGCCCTTCTCCCCAGCCTAGCTCTAAGAAGGGGAGGAACAGACTGATTTTTGGCAGGAGTCTGGCCTTTAGTTGTGACTATATTGCAATCCCTAAGGAGCCAGGCGTGGTGTAACCCTCAGCCCTTCTCCCCAGCCTAAGAAGGGGAGGAACAGACTGATTTTGGCGGGCTTCTGGCTTTTGGTTGGGACTACAGAGCAATCCCTAAGGCACCAGGCTTGGTGTAACCCTCAGCCCTTCTCCCCAGCCTAGCTCTAAGAAGGGGAGGAACAGACTGATTTTGGCGGGAGTCTGGCCTTTGCTTGGGACTACAGAGCAATCCCTAAGGCACCAGGCCTGGTGTAACCCTCAGCCCTTCTCCCCAGCCTAGCTCTAACTAAGAAGGGGAGGAACAGACTGATTTTGGTAGGAGTCTGGCCTTTGCTTGGGACTATAGAGCAATCTCTAAGGCACCAGGCTTGGTGTAACCCTCAGCCCTTCTCCCCAGCCCAGCTCTAAGAAGGGGAGGAACAGACTGGTTTTGGCTGGAGTCTGGGTTTTGGTTGGGACTACAGAGCAATCCCTAAGGCACCAGGCGTGGTGTAACCCTCAGCCCTTCTCCCCAACCTAGCTCTAACTAAGAAGGGGAGGACAAGACTGATTTTGGCGGGCTTCTGGCTTTTGGTTGGGAATATAGAGCAATCAATCCCTAAGGCACCAGGCTTGGTGTAACCCTCAGCCCTTCTCCCCAGCCTAGCTCTAAGGGGAGGAACAGACTGATTTTGGCAGGCTTCTGGCTTTTGGTTGGGACTATAGAGCAATCAATCCCTAAGGCACCAGGCGTGGTGTAACCCTCAGCCCTTCTCCCCAGCCTAGCTCTAACTAAGAAGGGGGGGAACAGACTGATTTTGGCGGGCTTCTGGCTTTTGGTTGGGACTACAGAGCAATCCCTAAGGCACCAGGCGTGGTGTAACCCTCAGCCCTTCTCCCCCAGTCTAGCTCTAACTAAGAAGGGGAGGAACAGACTGATTTTGGCAGGAGTCTGGCCTTTAGTTGGGACTATAGAGCAATCCCTGAGGCACCAGGCTTGGTGTAACCCTCAGCCCTTCTCCCCAGCCTGGCTCTAACTAAGAAGGGGAGGAACAGACTGATTTTGGCAGGAGTCTGGCCTTTGCTTGGGACTATAGAGCAATCAATCCCTAAGGCACCAGGCGTGGTGTAACCCTCAGCCCTTCTCCCCAGCCTAGCTCTAAGAAGGGAAGGAAAAGACTGATTTTGGCAGGAGTCTGGCCTTTAGTTGGGACTACAGAGCAATCCCTAAGGCACCAGGCTTGGTGTAACCCTCAGCCCTTCTCCCCAGCCTAGCTCTAACTAAGAAGGGGAGGAACAGACTGATTTTGGCGGGAGTCTGGCCTTTGGTTGGGACTATAGAGCAATCCCTAAGGCACCAGGCATGGTGTAACCCTCAGCCCTTCTCCCCAGCCTAGCTCTAACTAAGAAGGGGAGGAACAGACTGATTTTGGTGGGAGTCTGGCCTTTGCTTGGGACTACAGAGCAATCCTTAAGGCACCAGGCTTGGTGTAACCCTCAGCCCTTCTCCCCAGCCTAGCTCTAAGAAGGGGAGGAACAGACTGATTTTGGCTGGAGTCTGGTCTTTGGTTGGGACTATAGAGCAATCAGTCCCTAAGGCACCAGGCTTGGTGTAACCCTCAGCCCTTCTCCCCCAACCTAGCTCACCAGCTGCCAGGTAGCATGAGGAAAGGTGCTTCTTATGCCAGGACATGGAGGGATGGAGCTGGACAACGTTTCCTCAGCAAAAATTAATTGAGTCTAAGGACTCTTAGGCATCAAACCCCCAAAATTCAGGCACTGCAAAAATGTGTCATTTAGTAAATTCCTGGTCTGGAGCAATGAAAAACTCTTTTTTTTATGAGATCCTTAAAATGAAATAGTGGTTTTCAGTTGAGGCTGATTATGTGCTTTTAAAAAGGTTTTTCAAGAGAAATGGCCCAAATAACAGAAGATGGATGTTGCCTTTATTTTATATTGCCAGGTCACAAAATTCAACTTTCCTTCCCTACTTACCCAAGGCAAATGTTCCAAACTTGAACCTTTGGAGGAATGGAAAGGTTTTTCTTTATGTCTTTTGCACTTGCACCACTTTTCCTGTTCAAAACCATTCCAAACAGCTTCTTCAAAGGGTAGATAATGGCAGGACAAAGGGGGGGGGGTGGGGAGTGAAGCTGAATGAGGGAAGGATTAGATGAGGGACAGGGAGGGGATTGTCCCCTCTCTGCTCTGCCCTCCTGAGGCCCCAGCTGGAGTCCTGTGTCCAGAGCTGGGGCCCCAGGACAAGTGGGGCTGTTGGAGAGAGGTCAGAGGAGCCATGGAGATGCTCAGAGGGCTGGAGCAGCTCCACTGTGAAGAAGAGAGGCTGAGGGAGCTGGGCTGGGTCAGCCTGGAGAAGAGAAGGTTGTGATGGGACCTCATTGCAGCCTGCCAGTCCCTGAAGGGAGCAGAGGAACAGGAGGGGAACCAGCTTGTTCAAAGGGCAGAGACTGGCAGGACAAGGGGGCTGGAGTGAAGCTGGAGGAGGGAAGGGGGAGAGGAGATCTTAGGGGGAAGTTCTTTCCAGAGAGAGTAGGGAGGTGCTGGAACAGGCTGCCCAGAGAGGGGGTGGGTGCCCCATCCCTGGGGGTGTTCCAGGCCAGGTTGGCCCCTGGGCACCCTTGTGTATCTCCAGGCCTGGAGGTTGGTGGCCCTGCCTGTGGCAGGGGGTTGGAGCTCTGTGATCCTTGGGGTCCCTTCCAACTCAGCCCATTCTCTGATCTCAAAACCCACCTGAGATAACAGCCATGCACAGATGTAGCATCTCCTGGTAGAGATGACACCCAAGATTTGGGAATTAAAAGTTAATTGTTGGTTGGGGTAGGAGACCTGTATTAGCCATAACTGCTGTATCCATGCTGTGGATTTCCATCCTCCAGAAATCCCTCTGACCCTCATCTCAAGAGTTGGATTTTTAACATTTCTTCTCCCACCAGTTTTGGGCAGGTAAACCTCACCTCTACACACAGGAACTGGGACGTGGAGGCCACCTCCACCCTAAGAAGCTGAGGTATCTAGTTAAAAATACTGTCCCCCTGAAACACCCCCCACCCCCCCCAGATACAAGATGACCAGATGATTCTTCTTTCTTCCTCCACATGATGCCCAAAGTGATGGTTCATTCTCATCCTGGCACCAACCAGCCTACAAGACACAGAGGCTTCATTAGCTTCAGCCTCCTTGATGAGCTTGATGGAAGTGGCTGCACTTTCTTAATCACACTATCATCTTGCCCAGCTTTCTGGAGAAGGAAGTCCCAATCTTTGGTTGAACATCACTTGGGTTTTACCCTGATGGGTTGGGGGAACAGGGGTTGCTTGCAACCTTCACCTCCCTCTGGAAAGGTGCTGGAAAAGATGCCACCAAAAAGCAGGTTCTTCTCTGGAAGGTGGGAGGTGATGATATTTTTTTCCCCCCCTTTTTGGAAATAAAACACCCTAATTTGGAGGTAGTTTTTGAAAGCCTGAGGGACCTTTGGTGACATTTAGCATCCTTGGCAAAATCTCTTGGATGGCAAGCAGCATGAAAGAGATTAGGGAGGGAAATGTCACCATCTGAGCTTGTCTTGGGGCCTCAGTGCAAGGAAGCAGCTAGAGCTCTCCTGAATATTTAGTGACTATTTACAGCACGTTGGGTTGAATAGATCATCAGCAACATTAAATTCAGCACCAGCACTGGGCACTCAAGGCAAAGCAGAAGGTTCCAGAAAAAAAAAAGCAAGCCTTTCATGGATTTAGAGCTTTAAAACATGGAAGGGGGAGGGGAGGAACCCCAAACAAACCACCACAACCCTGTAGATGAACTTGAATCTGAATGTGGCCACGCTCCCTTAAAACCTCTCCAGGGAAACTGGAGTTGAAAGCAAAAGTTGAAGCAAGGAGTTGAATCAAGGGACTTGAAACCTTTAGTCTGATTCCTCCTCCCCACCCTCTGGCCTCCCAGGAAATCTAGAGCCATTTTTTTTTACTGATTTGAAAGAAAATGGAGGTAAATTAGAGGGATTGCCTTGCACACAGGCAGAAAATATCCAGGAGCTGCAGGAGAAACTTCACTTTCTAAAAATAAACTAAATTTGCTAGGAAATAGGGGGGGGGGGGGGGGGGGGGGGGGAAGCAGATATCCTCAGGGTGACAGGGTGCCTACTGTTGAGCACAGACTCCCAAGGTTGGAAAAGACTTTGGAGATCAAAGTCCAACCATTGCTGTCTTCTACTAAAGCATCTCCCTGAGCACCTCATCTTCCCAGCTGTTAAAAACACCCAGGGGTGGGGACTCAGCCCCAGCTTGATGAAGCTCTGAGCACCCTGTGTCCCTGCTCACTGCAGGGGGTGGGACTAGATGTCCTCTAAAGGTCCCTTCCAGCTCAGTGCAGTCTGTGATTTCCCTTTGCTGAACAACACGAGGTTGTTTCCTCCTGGCTTGTCCCTCCAGCCCACCCAGGTCCCCCAAAAAGCAGCTCTGGGGCTCCCTCATCACACTTGCCATCAACATGCCCCATGCTTGGCCAAAATAACCCAACCAGTGTCTTCTCTCCCTCACAGCTCTAATGAACTGAAGCCTTGCTTCTTACCTGCCTTTTTGACTCAGCTGCCCATCACTGCACCCCTGTCTTGTCCACAGAATCTCAAGGTTGGAGAAGACCTTGAAGATCACCAAGTCCAACAGCTCTTCTCCTGGGGTAAACCAGATCCCTGAGCACCTCATCCTCCCCTCTGTTAAACACACCCAGGGGTGGGGACTCAGCCCCCTCCCTGGGCAGCCTGAGCCACAGCCCCACAACTCTTCCAAGGAAGAACTTTGCCCTCCCAGCTGAGCTGACCCTGCCCTGGGGCAGCTTAAGCCCCATTGCCCCTTGGCCCAGCTCCTGAAGACACCATCTCCCACCTCTCTGCACCCTCCTGGCAGGGCAGGTGGGGAGAAGGTCTCCCCTCAGCCTCCTCTTCTCCAGCCTCAACACCTTCAGCTGCTCCTCAGAGGATTTGCCCTCCAGCCCCTTCCCCAGCCTGGTTGCCCTTCTCTGGACTCTCTCCAGGACCTCCATGTCCTTCTGATGCTGAGGAGCCCAGAACTGGACCCAGCACTCCAGCTGCAGCCTCCCCAGTGCCCAGGCCAGGGGCACAATCCCCTCCCCAGACCTACTGGCCACGCTGTGTCTGACACAAGCCAGGATGGTGGTGTCCTCCTTGGCCACACTGCTGGCTCATGGTCAGTTGGTGGTTACCCAACACCCCCAGGACCTTCTCCACCTGCCACCTCTCCCTGAGCTTCCTGTTCAGGAATGGATTAAGCTGCTGGTCACAGCTGAGCAGGAAGGGTCACAGCTTGTTTGCAGCTCCCACCACTCCTGCATTGACCAGCATCACCTGCATTTCTCAGGAGGCTTCAGGGAAGCTGGAGGAAAGCTGGTAGCAGGGGACATGGTGGCAGGGGGGACATGAGGATAGAGGGAACCCAGGCCTTGCTATCTGCAAGTAAACCTCTGCTTCATCCTAAGAGGCAACTGAAGGGTAGACACATAGATCATGTGGATCCACCTCCAAGCTGATGTCTGAAAAAGCCAAAATTCATAGAATCCCAGACTGGGTTGGGTTGGAAGGGACCCCAAGGATCACAGAGCTCCAACCCCCAGGGACACCAACCTCCAGGCCTGGAGCTACACAAGGTTGCCCAGGGACACAGACAACCTGGCTTTGAACACCCCCAGACACGGGGCACCCACCCCCTCTCTGGGCAGCCCCTGCCAGCCCCTCACCACTCTCTCTGCAAAGAACTTCCCCCCAAGATCTCCTCTCCCCCTTCCCTCCTCCAGCTTCACTCCAGCCCCCTTGTCCTGCCAGGCTCTGCCCTTGGAACAAGCTGATTCCCCTCCTGTTCCTCTGCTCCCTTCAGGGACTGGCAGGCTGCAATGAGGTCCCATCACAACCTTCTCTTCTCCAGGCTGACCCAGCCCAGCTCCATCACCCTCTCTTCTTCACAGGGGAGCTGCTCCAGCCCTCTGAGCATCTCCATGGCTCCTCTGACCTCTCTCCACCAGCCCCACATCTTCCTTGTGTTGGGCCCCAGCTCTGGACACAGGACTCCAGCTGGGGCCTCAGAGCAGAGAGGGACAATCCCCTCCCTGTCCCTGCTGCCACCCCTCTGCTGATGGAGCCCAGGATCCCATCACCCTTCCCAGCTGCAAAAACCACTGCTGGCTCATGTTAAGTTTCTTGGCTACCAGAACCCCCAGGTCCTTCTCAGCAGGGCTGCTCTCCAGGAATTCTTCTCCCAGGCTGGGTTAGGTAGAGAAACTTTACCTTCACCACCAGCTTTTACCTCCTTTGAGTTTTATTGAGTTTGCTTCTTTTCTTCTTTCCTTCAAGCCTTGGGCAATCTTCCCATCTCCCTGAAAAATGTGCCTGAGATCTTCTTGCAAAGATGCTTCACCTGGAAAGCAACATTAGATATTTGATACCTACCATTGCCAGGAGCAGAGACAGCATTTCAGCAGGTGACATTATACCAGGAACCCTGTTGTGAACCAGCAAGAACACATGTTTGCAGTGAGAACAACTTAAATGAGTCTTTTAATCTTTCACACAGAGAGAGAGAGGGAGAAAAAAAGCCCACCAAGAAAAAAACCCCACCCCTTGACCTTACTCTTGCCAAGGAACAGCCTTGGAAGAACCAACCCAAACTAAGAACCTGGAGAACTCCAATGCATGTTTTCAAGTGGAATACTGAATGATGAGTTTTCTCATCTCAATCTTCTCCAGATGAGGTGGAAAATTGTACATGGCAACAGCATGAAATGAAATCTTGACTTGTTTGCCTTCTAGAAAATGGTTTAAGTTCTCCTGTTTGTCACTAAAGATCTAGGGACTCTGTCCCCAACCTAAGATGTCAATCAAATTAGAGGGAAAAATCTATATTTTTAGAAAAGAAACTGCTCTTAAGTGGCTCAGGGAGCAAAGAGGAACTGCTTCTTGGCCAAGAGAAGGTCTCACTGGAGCTGCTCACCATGAGTAAGCCACTTGGGAGGGGTTTTGCTTGAAGCCAAAGGTAGAAATGAAGAGCATCCATTTCCCAAAAGACACTGAACCATCAATGCCAAGGGCAATCTGAGGAAATTGACCTTTCCTCAGATATTGCCCATAAATTCCTGATTTCATGGATGCTCACGTGTAGATAGGAGTCAATTTTGTAGTGAGCATCTGCCATCACCTAAGGTCATCTCTCTCACCATCTAAGGTCACCTCTGATCATCTACGGTCACCTGTGACCATCTTAAGGTAACCTCTGACCATCCGAGGTCGCCTCTGACCACCTTAAGGTAACCTCTGATCATCTATGGTCGCCTCTGACCACCTGGAGGTCGCCTCTGACCACCTGGAGGTCGCCTCTGACCACCTGGAGGTCGCCTCTGACCATCCAAGGTCGCCTCTGACCATCTTAAGGTAACCTCTGATCATCTATGGTCGCCTCTGACCATCTTAAGGTAACCTCTGATCAACTATGGTCGCCTCTGACCATCTGAGGTCGCCTCTGACCATCTTAAGGTAACCTCTGATCATCTATGGTCGCCTCTGACCATGTGAGGTCGCCTCTGACCATCTTGAGGTCGCCTCTGACCATCCGAGGTCGCCTCTGACCATCTTAAGGTAACCTCTGATCATCTATGGTCGCCTCTGACCACCTGGAGGTAGCCTCTGACCACCTTGAGGTCGCCTCTGACCACCTTGAGGTCGCCTCTGATCATCTATGGTCGCCTCTGACCACCTGAGGTCGCCTCTGACCACCTGGAGGTCGCCTCTGACCACCTTGGGGTCGCCTCTGACCACCTTGGGGTCGCCTCTGACCACCTTAAGGTAACCTCAGACCACCTTAAGGTAACCTCTGACCACCTTGAGGTCGCCTCTGACCACCTTGAGGTCGCCTCTGACCACCTTGAGGTAACCTCTGATCATCTATGGTCGCCTCTGACCACCTTGAGGTCGCCTCTGACCATCTGAGGTCGCCTCTGACCACCTTAAGGTAACCTCTGACCACCTGGAGGTCGCCTCTGACCATCTGGAGGTCGCCTCTGACCATCCAAGGTCGCCTCTGACCATCTTAAGGTAACCTCTGATCATCTATGGTCGCCTCTGACCATCTTAAGGTAACCTCTGATCAACTATGGTCGCCTCTGACCATCTGAGGTCGCCTCTGACCATCTTAAGGTAACCTCTGATCATCTATGGTCGCCTCTGACCATGTGAGGTCGCCTCTGACCATCTTGAGGTCGCCTCTGACCACCTTGAGGTCGCCTCTGACCATCTTAAGGTAACCTCTGACCATCTAGGGTTGCCTCTGACCATCTTGAGGTCGCCTCTGACCATCTGAGGTCGCCTCTGACCATCTGAGGTCGCCTCTGACCATCCTGAGGTCGCCTCTGACCACCTTGAGGTCGCCTCTGACCACCTTGAGGTCGCCTCTGACCACCTTGAGGTCGCCTCTGACCACCTTGAGGTCGCCTCTGACCATCCAAGGTCGCCTCTGACCATCTTAAGGTAACCTCTGATCATCTATGGTCGCCTCTGACCACCTGGAGGTAGCCTCTGACCACCTGGAGGTCGCCTCTGACCACCTTGAGGTCACCTCTGATCATCTATGGTCGCCTCTGACCATCTGAGGTCGCCTCTGACCACCTGGAGGTCGCCTCTGACCACCTGGAGGTCGCCTCTGACCACCTTAAGGTAACCTCAGACCACCTTAAGGTAACCTCTGACCACCTTGAGGTCGCCTCTGACCACCTTGAGGTCGCCTCTGACCACCTTGAGGTAACCTCTGACCACCTTGAGGTAACCTCTGATCATCTATGGTCGCCTCTGACCACCTTGAGGTCGCCTCTGACCATCTGAGGTCGCCTCTGACCATCTGAGGTCGCCTCTGACCACCTTAAGGTAACCTCTGACCACCTGGAGGTCGCCTCTGACCATCTGGAGGTCGCCTCTGACCATCTTAAGGTAACCTCTGATCATCTGAGGTCGCCTCTGACCACCTTGAGGTCGCCTCTGACCACCTTGAGGTCGCCTCTGACCACCTTGAGGTCGCCTCTGACCACCCTGAGGTAACCTCTGACCACCCTGAGGTCGCCTCTGACCACCTTAAGGTAACCTCTGATCATCTATGGTCGCCTCTGACCATCTTGAGGTCGCCTCTGACCATCTTAAGGTCGCCTCTGACCACCTTGAGGTCGCCTCTGACCACCTTGAGGTAACCTCTGATCATCTATGGTCACCTCTGACCATCTTAAGGTCACCTCTGACCACCTTAAGGTAACCTCTGACCATCCGAGGTCGCCTCTGACCATCTTAAGGTCGCCTCTGACCATCTTAAGGTCGCCTCTGACCATCTTAAGGTCGCCTCTGACCATCTTGAGGTCGCCTCTGACCACCTTGAGGTCGCCTCTGACCACCTTGAGGTCGCCTCTGATCATCTATGGTCGCCTCTGACCACCTTAAGGTAACCTCCGACCATCCTGAGGTCGCCTCTGACCATCCTGAGGTCGCCTCTGACCACCTGGAGGTCACCTCTGACCACCTGGAGGTCGCCTCTGACCATCTTAAGGTAACCTCTGATCATCTTAAGGTAACCTCTGATCATCTTAAGGTAACCTCTGATCATCTGAGGTCGCCTCTGACCACCTTGAGGTCGCCTCTGACCATCCAAGGTCGCCTCTGACCACCTTGAGATAACCTCTGACCACCTTGAGGTCGCCTCTGACCACCTTAAGGTAACCTCTGACCATCTGAGGTCCCCTCTGACCATCTTAAGGTAACCTCTGATCATCTATGGTCGCCTCTGACCACCTTAAGGTAACCTCTGACCACCTTAAGGTAACCTCTGACCACCTTGAGGTCGCCTCTGACCATCTGGAGGTCGCCTCTGACCATCTGGAGGTCGCCTCTGACCATCTGGAGGTCGCCTCTGACCACCTTGAGGTCGCCTCTGACCACCTTGATATCACAGTGCACCTAAACTAGGACAAATTGCCTGTCTTTAGAGAGCTGACTCAGATTTGAACCACTCTTCATTTTAGGCCAAGTGCCTGATGGATGATGCAGCAGCACAACACAGACACCTGCCCTTGATGGATGTGCAGAGGCCAAGGAGCACTAAGCACATTGAGTGCCTCCAAACCTGGCTCCATCCTTCTCAATTTAGAGGGATTCCCATGGGTTCCTCTAAAGACAGCTGAACATCTCCACAGCTTTTTTTTTTTGGGGGGGGGGTGGTGGGTCCACCAAGCTCTCAGTTTTGTACCACACATCCAGAGCTTCAGAGCCCAGAGAAGACACATGTCAATCAATTTCCACCCTGGTGAGAAATAATTCACAGCAACTACTTCATGTGAGCTGCTTCAACTATTCAGATCAAATGAGGAGAGGGAGAACAAAGGGTGGAAACATCAGATACAGCTCAACCACCACTCTTGGGATCAGGTACCTCCAGCAGAAAGGCCTTTCCTTCTCCAGAAGAAACAAAACCCTGACCAAAAACTCTTAGGAAAGGCCTGGGGCTTTGCCTTTTGATGGTTTGGGGTTTTTTTTGGCAGGGCAGAGGTTGCTGGAGGTTTGCCAGAGCAGCTTCTGGTGGACACCTTCACATTTCCTTCCCCTTGCTAGCTGCTCTTTGGTGTCTGCTGGTTTTTTTTCTGGAGGCTTCTGGCACAAGGGGAGAAAAAGGAGGCCAGTAAGTTCACAAATGAGACATGTTCCACCTGGACAAGCCATCAAAAAAAAGGTCATTTCACTTGGCCACGTGGTAACCTACCCTCTAGAACTTCCTACACAACCTGAATGATGGAAAGCACCTCTCAGATTCAGAATATATTATACCAAGAGTAAACCAGGCCTAATAGACCTATTTCTCATCACAAAAGGTCAACCTAGTGAACATCTGCTGCTGTACAACTGTCTGATTCAATTTGGCAGCTGAAGCTTCACTAATCCCATGCCCTGATTGGTCTGAAAATTCATAGGGAATAAGAAATAAAAGAGAAGATGTGGTGGTTGAGCCCTAGCCAAAGGCCAGATGCCCACCAAAATCAGTCTGGTCCTCCCCTTCTTAGTTAGAGCTAGACTAGGGAGAAGGGCTGAGGGTTGCACCACGCCTGGTGCCTTAGGGATTGCCTGTAGTCCCAACCAAAGGCCAGACTCCTGCCAAAATCAGTCTGTGCCTCCCCTTCTTAGTTAGAGCTAGGCTGGGGAGAAGGGCTGAGGGTTACACCAAGCCTGGTGCCTCAGGGATTGCTCTATAGTCCCAACCAAAGGCCAGAAGCCAGCCAAAATCAGTCTGTTCCTCCCCTTCTTAGAGCTAGGTTGGGGAGAAGGGCTGAGGGTTACACCAAGCCTGGTGCCTTAGGGATTGATTGCTCTATAGTCCCAAGCAAAGGCCAGACTCCTGCCAAAATCAGTCTGTTCCTCCCCTTCTTAGAGCTAGGCTGGGGAGAAGGGCTGAGGGTTACACCATGCCTGGTGCCTTAGGGATTGATTGCTTTGTAGTCCCAACCAAAAGCCAGAAGCCCGCCAAAACCAGTCTTGTCCTCCCCTTCTTAGATAGAGCTAGGCTGGGGAGAAGGGCTGAGGGTTACACCAAGCCTGCTGCCTTAGGGATTGCTCTGTAGTCCCAACTAAAGGCCAGACTCCCGCCAAAACCAGTCTGTTCCTCCCCTTCTTAGTTAGAGCTAGGCTGGGGAGAAGGGCTGAGGGTTACACCAAGCCTGGTGCCTTAGGGATTGATTGCTCTGTAGTCCCAACTAAAGGCCAGACTCCTGCCAAAATCAGTCTTTTCCTTCCCTTCTTAGAGCTAGGCTGGGGAGAAGGGCTGAGGGTTACACCAAGCCTGGTGCCTTAGGGATTGATTGCTCTGTAGTCCCAACCAAAGGCCTGCCAAAATCAGTCTGTTCCTCCCCTTCTTAGTTAGAGCTAGGCTGGGGAGAAGGGCTGAGGGTTACACCAAGCCTGGTGCCTCAGGGATTGCTCTATATTCCCAACTAAAGGCCAGAAGCCCGCCAAAATCAGTCTGTTCCTCCCCTTCTTAGTTAAAGCTAGGCTGGGGAGAAGGGCTGAGGGTTACACCACACCTGGTGCCTTAGAGATTGCTCTGTAGTCCCAACCAGAGGCCATACTCCTGCCAAAATCAGTCTGTTCTTCCCCTTCTTAGAGCTAGGCTGGGGAGAAGGGCTGAGGGTTACACCAAGCCTGGTGCCTTAGGGATTGATTGCTCTATAGTCCCAACCAAAGGCCAGACTCCCGCCAAAATCAGTCTGTTCCTCCCCTTCTTAGTTAGAGCTAGGTTGGGGAGAAGGGCTGAGGGTTACACCAAGCCTGGTGCCTTAGGGATTGATTGCTCTATAGTCCAAACCAAAGGCCAGAAGCCCGCCAAAATCAGTCTGTTCCTCCCCTTCTTAGTTAGAGCTAGGCTGGGGAGAAGGGCTGAGGGTTACACCACGCCTGGTGCCTTAGGGATTGCTATATAGTCCCAACTAAAGGCCAGAAGCCCACCAAAATCAGTCTGTTCCTCCCCTTCTTATTTAGAGCTAGGCTGGGGAGAAGGGCTGAGGGTTACACCAAGCCAGTTGCCTTAGGGATTCCTCTATAGTCCCAAGCAAAGGCCAGAAGCCCGCCAAAACCAGTCTGTTCCTCCCCTTAGAGCTAGGCTGGGGAGAAGGGCTGAGGGTTGCACCAAGCCTGGTGCCTTAGGGATTGCTCTATAGTCCCAAGCAAAGGCCAGACTCCTGCCAAAATCAGTCTGTTCCTCCCCTTCTTAGTTAGAACTAGGTTGGGGAGAAGGGCTGAGGGTTACACCACGCCTGGTGCCTTAGGGATTGCTCTATAGTCCCAACTAAAGGCCAGACTCCCGCCAAAATCAGTCTGTTCCTCCCCTTCTTAGAGCTAGGCTGGGGAGAAGGGCTGAGGGTTACACCACGCCTGGTGCCTTAGGGATTGCTCTATAGTCCCAACTAAAGGCCAGAAGCCCGCCAAAATCAGTCTGTTCCTCCCCTTCTTAGTTAGAGCTAGGCTGGGGAGAAGGGCTGAGGGTTACACCACGCCTGGTGCCTTAGGGATTGCTCTATAGTCCCAACCAAAGGCCAGACTCCTGCCTTTTAAAATCAGTCTGTTCCTCCCCTTCTTAGTTAGAACTAGGCTGGGGAGAAGGGCTGAGGGTTACACCAAGCCTGGTGCCTTAGGGATTGCTCTATAAGTCCCAACCAAAGGCCAGAAGCCCGCCAAAACCAGTCTGGTCCTCCCCTTCTTAGATAGAGCTAGGCTGGGGAGAAGGGCTGAGGGTTACACCAAGCCTGGTGCCTTAGGGATTGATTGCTCTGTAGTCCAAACCAAAGGCCAGACTCCTGCCAAAATCAGTCTTTTCCTTCCCTTCTTAGAGCTAGGCTGGGGAGAAGGGCTGAGGGTTACACCAAGCCTGGTGCCTTAGGGATTGCTCTATAGTCCCAACCAAAGGCCAGAAGCCCGCCAAAATCAGTCTGTTCCTCCCCTTCTTAGGCTGGGGAGAAGGGCTGAGGGTTACACCACGCCTGGCTCCTTAGGGATTGCAATATAGTCACAACTAAAGGCCAGACTCCTGCCAAAAATCAGTCTGTTCCTTCCCTTCTTAGTTAGAGCTAGGCTGGGGAGAAGGGCTGAGGGTTACACCAAGCCTGGTGCCTTAGAGATTGCTCTGTAGTCCCAACCAAAAGCCAGACTCCCGCCAAAATCAGTCTGTGCCTCCCCTTCTTAGAGCTAGGCTGGGGAGAAGGGCTGAGGGTTACACCAAGCCTGGTGCCTTAGAGATTGCTCTGTAGTCCCAACCAGAGGCCATACTCCTGCCAAAATCAGTCTGTTCTTCCCCTTCTTAGAGCTAGGCTGGGGAGAAGGGCTGAGGGTTACACCAAGCCTGGTGCCTTAGGGATTGCTCTATAGTCCCAACCAAAAGCCAGACTCCCGCCAAAATCAGTCTGTTCCTCCCCTTCTTAGAGCTAGGCTGGGGAGAAGGGCTGAGGGTTACACCAAGCCTGCTGCCTTAGGGATTGCTCTGTAGTCCCAACTAAAGGCCAGACTCCCGCCAAAACCAGTCTGTTCCTCCCCTTCTTAGTTAGAGCTAGGCTGGGGAGAAGGGCTGAGGGTTACACCACGCCTGGTGCCTTAGGGATTGCTCTATATTCCCAACTAAAGGCCAGAAGCCCGCCAAAATCAGTCTGGTCCTCCCCTTCTTAGTTAGAGCTAGGCTGGGGAGAAGGGCTGAGGCTTACACCAAGCCTGGTGCCTTAGGGATTGCTCTGTAGTCCCAACCAAAAGCCAGAAGCCCGCCAAAATCAGTCTGTTCCTCCCCTTCTTAGTTAGAGCCAGGCTGGGGAGAAGGGCTGAGGGTTACACCAAGCCTGGTGCCTTAGGGATTGCTCTGTAGTCCCAACCAAAAGCCAGACTCCCGCCAAAATCAGTCTGTTCCTCCCCTTCTTAGAGCTAGGCTGGGGAGAAGGGCTGAGGGTTACACCAAGCGTGGTGCCTTAGGGATTGATTGCTCTATAGTCCCAACCAAAAGCCAGAAGCCCGCCAAAACCAGTCTGTTCCTCCCCTCCTTAGTTGGACAGGGGAGAAATAACAGAATTGGGGGGGGCTCCAGAGGCAAACTGGTTAATGGGGCGGGTAAACCAGACTCAGCACAGAGTGCTGAAGAGAAAAGTGATCTAATTTATTACACTAAAGAGAAAAACAGGGAAAAACCAGAGTCAGGAGTGCAACCAGCAATCTTAAATGCAGCCAGGCAAACACTTCCCCCCCCCCAATCCCCCCTCCTCCCTCCTCAGCAGCTGGAGGTAGAAGTTTGCTCCCTTCTTCCCTCCCGGTCGCAGCCCAGGAGGGGCAGGGACTGGGGAAATGGGGGTCAGGGGAACCCCTTCCCCCCACCCCTCCATTCTAAAGCAGACTGCCCTTTAGCCAGGAGTTTGCTCCCTTCTTCCCCTCTCCTGCTCGCAGCACAGGACGGGGGGGGGGGGGCAGGGACTGGGAGATGGGGGCTTCGGTCAGTCCCTTGCAAGATGGTTTCCTTCTGGGCTAGGATAGGGGCATCCATTCCACACCCCCTCCCCCTGCTGCACCCCAGGATCTCACCCACCAGAGCCAGTCCTCCAGGAACTTTCTCCAAGGCAAATCTCTTCCCGCCGGGCTTCATCTCTGCTCGGGCAGGCAGCAATAAATCCCAGTGTCTCCCAGTCCCAGTGTCTCTCAGTCCCAGTCCTCCACGGGGCTGTGATGCCTCCCCCAGCAAACCCGTTTGGCTCCTCTCTGTAGGTCGCTTGTGCTGGCAGGGGCTCATCCCAACGTCAGTCCCGGCATCTTCTCCATGTCTCCCCCGGCTCCATCCAGCGTGGAGCCTCTCCCCGGGGCAGGTCGGGTCTCTGCCTCCTCCATGGCTCCTTTCCTCCAGCTACTCCCCGTCGGGCTACAAAGCAAAACTCCCTCGCCCGGGTACCTGGGCGCCTCCCCCTCCCCCAGCCTTCCCGGGCTTTTGTGTCCGTCAACTGCTCACATTTATATGCAAATAAATATCTCAATGCCCTTAACTGGCCAAACTTTGCAGCCTTCCTGGCACTGCGTGTTCTGGTGGAGTCTTTGTCTCCTCTCTGTGACTCTCAGAGGCGCTAGAAGGAGCCCTGCAGAAGGCTCTGGCAGCCATTTTCTGCCAGACCTGGCCCTGTCTCTCAGTAGCCAGCGATGCACAACTCCCAACAAGGGGAAAAAAAAAGCCATTTTTGAACAAATTGATGGGATTATCTACTCCTAGGCTTATATTTTCATAAGATTAAACCAAATCTGCCTGGTCTGCAAGGAGATGTAAATCCCACCAGGGAGCAAAATACGTGTTTAACTCAATGGGGGGGGGGGGGGGGGGGGGGTTGAGGCAACGTCACAGTTTTGCCTGGCTGGGTTCTGGTGGGGAAGGGGGATGAGCACAGCCTGCTTGAGGTGGACTTGTCCCACCAGCAAATGGTGAAGGAACAGAGGCACCACCAGCAGGAGAAGGAGAGGTTTTGGTGGGCATCTGGCCTCCAGCCAGGTCTAAACCACCACGGGCAGCAAAAGCTTTGGGAAGAAGATGATCCAAGTGTTGGGATTTGAAGCAGCAAATGATGCTTTGAAATCTGTTGTTAATATGTTAGTGCAGCGTCCCACATCCAGCACAGGGAATTTTAGGTGTTCCTGGGTGTATTTCATATGTAAAATATAGGAATATTTGGTGGTTTGAGGTGTTTTTACTTGAAGTTTAACAAGGCCAAGTGTAGAGTGCTGCACATGGGACACAACAACCCTGAGCAGAGCTCCAGGCTGGGGGAGACTGGCTGGAGAGCTGGCAGGTGGAGAAGGACCTGGGGGTGGTGGGTGACCATCAACTGACCAGCAGTGTGGCCAAGAAGGTCAACACCATCTTGGCTTGTGTCAGACACAGTGTGGCCAGTAGGTCTGGGGAGGGGATTGTGCCCCTGGCCTGGGCACTGAGGAGGCTGCAGCTGGAGTGCTGGGTCCAGTTCTGGGCTCCTTAGCATCAGAAGGACATGGAGGTCCTGGAGAGAGTCCAGAGAAGGGCAACCAGGCTGGGGAAGGGGCTGGAGGGCAAATCCTCTGAGGAGCAGCTGAGGGAGCTGGGGGTGTTGAGGCTGGAGAAGAGGAGGCTGAGGGGAGACCTTCTCCCCACCTCCCCTGCCCTGCCAGGAGGGTGCAGAGAGGTGGGAGATGGTGTCTTCAGGAGATGGGACAAGGGGCAATGGGGCTCAAGCTGCCCCAGGGCAGGCTCAGCTCAGCTGGGAGGGCAAAGTTCTTCCCTGGCAGAGCTGTCAGGGCCTGGCCCAGGCTGCCCAGGGAGGGGGCTGAGTCCCCACCCCTGGGTGTGTTTAACAGAGGGGAGATGAGGTGCTCAGGGCTCTGGTTCAGCACAGGGCAGGAGCTGTTGGACTTGATGATCTTCAAGGGCTTTTCCCACCTTTTGGTTCTGTGATACTTAATGGTTTTTGTGGGTGTTTCAGATGGGTTTGGATCTGCTTTTCAATTTAGTTTTCAGGGAGAAGCTGATGCTCCTGTGTTTCCCACTACAAGGACCAGGAATTCCTTGTAATAATGTGGTATCTTGCCACTATGAGGCAGCTGTCACCATCAGAGAGGGATCAGGAGTGAAGCCTGGAGTGAAGAAAGGTGCTGAGCTTTAGAGACATTGCAAGCTGGGTTGTCCTCAGGGACATGTCCTCAGACAACCCCTGTCCTCAGACAACCACAACCCCAAAATGTAAGTAGGTCAGAGAGGGGCTGGGGGATGGGGAGGGATGCAGAAGCTGGGGACATCCTATTCCATCCCCCAGCAATTCAGCCCCAAAGGGGCACCTCAGAAGTCTTTCCTAGTGGGTACTGCAGAGTACCAGTTCTGAAAGGTCACCATGGAGATGAAGCAGTTTGGGTTTATCCAAAGCCTTTTTATGATTTTTTTATCTTTAAATAAGTGAACCAAAACATCCCTCTTCATGGGTCCTTTCTGTGTTTTCTTTTCTGATGTGGAATGAAGCAAGTTAGTCCTCCCAGGGTTTGGAACTGAGTCCTGCCATGGAAAGGAGGCCTCCTTGTTACCTTCCAGCACCTAGTGATTTAACTGGCAACCTCACCTTCCCCCTCAATCACAGATTGTAGGGGTTGGAAGGGACCTTCAGAGAACATCAGGTCCAACCCCCCTGCCAAAGCAGGGTCCCTAGGACAGGGCACACAGGGAGACATCCAGATGGGGCTGGAATCTCTCCAGAGAAGGAGACTCCACACCCCCCTGGGCAGCCTGGCCCAGGGCTCCCTCACCTTCACTGGCAAGAAGTTCTTCCCCACATTGAGGGGGAACTCCCTGTGCTCCAACTTGAGCCCATCACCCCTTGTCCTGTCCCCACAGCCACTGAGAAGAGGCTGCCCATGTCCCCCTGGGTCCCACCCTTCAGCTCTTGATCCCCAGGGATCAGATCCCCTCTCAGGCTGCTTCTTTCCAGGCTGAACAGCCCCAGGTCCCTCAGCCTTTCCTCCCAGGGGAGATGCTCCAGGCCCTTCAGCATCTCCCTGTCCCTCCTCTGGCCTCTCTCCAGGAGATCCCTGGCTGCTTGATCCCAGGGAGCCCAGAACTGGTCCCAACACTCCATGTCCCTCAGCCTTTCCTCCCAGGGCAGATGCTCCAGGCTCTTCAGCATCTCCCTGTCCCTCCTCTGGCCTCTCTCCAGGAGATCCCTGAGTGCTAATGAAAGCACACAGTGTTACTGCAGCCACTGCATTGCAGCCACGCTCCTTGCTGAGCACAGCCCAAGCAACAGCTCTTGTCTTGCTCAGGATCAATAAACTCATCACGAGTTGTAGCTAGAGGAGGAAAAAGCCCAACACAAGCTTCTGGCAGGATTTTATCCCAAGCAGAATTCCTTTGGTTGCAAACATCAGGACTGCTGAGCAAGATGCTTTCCAGGATCCCAACTTCCACCCAGCTATTCAAGTGGTGGCACCTTCCCAGCAAGCACCAACCCTCTGTGAGTGCTGCTGGGAGGAGGCAACTTCATCTTTTTCCCCATCCTGGTCCCACCTCTGCAAAGAGCAGATGGTTCCAAGGGAGTTGCTCCCCAGGAGGCACATACACCCCAAGAAACCTGGGATGACAGCACAAAGCTGTGCCATCTGCCAGCACTGGCAAAGCCACTCTGGGACTGGGGACAGCACAAAATAATATGGATTCTCACACAATCACAGAATCTTAGGGGTTGGAAGGGACCTCCAGAGATCATGAGGTCCAACCCCCCTGCCAAAGCAGGGTCCCTAGGGCAGGGCACACAGGGAGACATCCAGATGGAGCTGGAATCTCCAGAGAAGGAGACTCCACCACCTCCCTGGGCAGCCTGGCCCAGGGCTCCCTCAACCTCACTGGGAAAAAGTTCATCCCCATGTTGGTGCAGATCTTCTGTGCTCCAGCTTCCAGCCATTGCCCCTTGTCCTGTCCCCACAGACACTGAGAAGGGGCTGGCCAGTTCCCCTGCATCCCAAGTCTAAGATATTTATAAACACTAATTAGGTCCCCCCTAAGTCTTCTTCTCTCCAGGCTGAACAGCCCCAGGTCCCTCAGCCTTTCCTCCCAGAGGAGATGCTCCAGGCCCTTCAGCATCTCCCTGTCCCTCCTCTGGCCTCTCTCCAGGAGATCCCTGGCTGGTTGATCCCAGCACTGGCCACAACACTCCAGGTGGGGCCTGAGCAGGGCAGAGCAGAGGGGGAGGATCCCCTCCTGTCACCTGCTGCCCACACTCCTCCTGATGCCCCCAGGATCCCATTGTCTCTCTCAGCCCCAGGTCACACTGCTGGCTCATGGCCACCCTGTCACCCACCAGCACCCTCAGGTCCTTCTCCTCAGAGCTCCTCTCCAGCAGGTCACCCCCAGCCTGTCCTGATCCAAGTGGTTCTTCCTTCCCAGGGGCCAGACTCTCCACTTGAACCTCACCTGGTTTCTCCCTGCCCAGCTCTCCAGCCTGGCCAGGTCTCTCTGGGTGGCACCACAGTGTCCCGTGTGTCCCCCACTCCTCCCAGCTCTGGATCATCAGCACTTGCTGAGGGTGGATGCTGTTCCCTCACCAAGGTCTCAATGAAGATGTTAAACAAGACCAGACCCCACCACTGATCCCTGAGGAACACCACTAGTCCCAGGCCTACACTAGATCCAAGCTGGTGTAAACCTAGGGGTAGGAAAGGCTTGAGCTGCCCTGTGGTGGTAGCATCCTCTTCCTGGAGGACTGACATCCTTCTTCTTGGAGAACAATGGGAGCAGAAGGACCAGAAGCTTAAACACTGAGGAGAAGACTGCTTATAAAAACACCCACCCCCATCAAAACAAACACCCACCTACTCATGGCAGGAGATAAAAAGAGGAACACTCTGTCCTCTTTGGGTGGCATCTGCCAGCTGGAGACTAGGACTCTGCTGCCAGGGTGAAGGAGGAAGGGCATGTCCCCATCAAGAGGACATGGAAGCCTGGGAGATCCAATCTGTGCCATGTTGAGTTGTCTTCTGAGCTTCAGGACCTGCTGGATTTTTGCTGCTTCCCCCCCTTTTTTCTTTCTAACCTTTCCAAATCTGGGTGGGGTTGTCTTTGTCTATCCCTGCCAGACCTCCAAGAGATGAGAATCCTTCCCATCCCAACTGGTTTTATTTGAGTTTTCCCATCAAAATCCAGAGCCAGGATAGCTGGTAAAAGGACCAGCAAGGATCTACATCAATTTGTGGCACCATAGGTGAAGGACTCTCAGGCTGAGGGTTGGCTCCTGGCAAGCTGCATGGGTGGCACGTGTGAGTTGACAGCAGAACAGGCTGCCTGTCAATCACTCTGTTTTGATGAGTGCTGACATAACCAAGTGAGCTGTGAACAAAAGACAGGGAGGAGGTGGGGGGTTTTTTTTTAGAGTTCAGAGCTATTTCATTAAGTTATTATAGTTATTAAATTCTCTTCTGACTTCTGAGCAGCTCCAGAGGGATGAGGTGGTGCTTAAGTAGGTGAGAACCTGGGGTGTGGGAAGTTCCACCACCAATCTGAGGAAGAACTTCTTCCCAGTGAGGGTGAGGGAGCCCTGGGCCAGGCTGCCCAGGGTGGGTGTGGAGTCTCCTTCTCTGGAGAGATTCCAGCCCCAGCTGGATGTCTCCCTGTGTGGGACCTGTCCCAGGGACCCTGCTTTGGCAGGGGGGTTGGACCTGATGATACAGGCTGGGGGTGACCTGCTGGAGAGGAGCTCTGAGGAGAAGGACCTGGGGGTGCTGGTGGGTGACAGGGTGGCCATGAGCCAGCAGTGTGCCCTGGGGCTGAGAGAGACACTGGGATCCTGGGGGCATCAGGAGGAGTGTGGGCAGCAGGTGACAGGAGGGGATCCTCCCCCTCTGGTCTGCCCTGCTCAGGCCCCACCTGGAGTGTTGTGGCCAGTGCTGGGATCAAGCAGCCAGGGATCTCCTGGAGAGAGGCCAGAGGAGGGACAGGGAGATGCTGAAGGGCCTGGAGCATCTGCCCTGGGAGGAAAGGCTGAGGGACCTGGGGCTGGAGAAGAAGCAGCCTGAGAGGGGATCTGATCCCTGGGGATCAAGAGCTGAAGGGTGGGACCCAGGGGGACATGGGCAGCCTCTGCTCAGTGGCTGTGGGGACAGGACAAGGGGTGATGGGCTCAAGTTGGGACTGTTCAGCCTGGAGAAGAGAAGACTCAGGGGGGACCTAATTAAAGTCTAGAATTATCTTAAGCAGGGGATGCAGGGGGAATCAACCAGCTCCTTCTCAGTGGCTGTTGGGACAGGACAAGGGGTGATGGGTTCAAGTTGGAGCACAGGAAGTTCCACACCAACATGGGGATGAACTTTTTCCCAATGAGGGTGAGGGAGCCCTGGGCCAGGCTGCCCAGGGGGGTGTGGAGTCTCCTTCTCTGGAGAGATTCCAGCCCCATCTGGATGTCTCCCTGTGTGCCCTGTCCTAGGGACCCTGCTTTGGAAGGGGGGTTGGTCCTGATGATACAGGCTGGGGGTGACCTGCTGGAGAGGAGCTCTGAGGAGAAGGACCTGGGGGTGCTGGTGGGTGACAGGGTGGCCATGAGCCAGCAGTGTGACCTGGGGCTGAGAGAGACAATGGGATCCTGGGGGCATCAGGAGGAGTGTGGGCAGCAGGTGACAGGAGGGGATCCTCCCCCTCTGCTCTGCCCTGCTCAGGCCCCACCTGGAGTGTTGTGGCCAGTGCTGGGATCAACCAGCCAGGGATCTCCTGGAGAGAGGCCAGAGGAGGGACAGGGAGATGCTGAAGGGCCTGGAGCATCTGCCCTGGGAGGAAAGGCTGAGGGACCTGGGGCTGTTCAGCCTGGAAAGAAGCAGCCTGAGAGGGGATCTGATCCCTGGGGATCAAGAGCTGAAGGGTGGGACCCAGGGGGCCATGGGCAGCCTCTGCTCAGGGTCTGTGGGGACAGGACAAGGGGTGATGGGCTCAAGTTGGAGCCCAGGAAGTTCCACACCAACATGGGGAAGAACTTCTTCATGGTGAGGGTGAGGGAGCCCTGGGACAGGCTGCCCAGGGGGTTGTGGAGTCTCCTTCTCTGGAGAGATTCCAGCCCCGTCTGGATGTCTCCCTGTGTGCCCTGTCCTAGGGACCCTGCTTTGGCAGGGGGGTTGGACCTGATGATACAGGCTGGGGGTGACCTGCTGGAGAGGAGCTCTGAGGAGAAGGACCTGGGGGTGCTGGTGGGTGACAGAGTGGCCATGAGCCAGCAGTGTGACCTGGAGCTGAGAGAGACAATGGGATCCTGGGGGCATCAGGAGGAGTGTGGGCAGCAGGTGACAGGAGGGGATCCTCCCCCTCTGCTCTGCCCTGCTCAGGCCCCACCTGGAGTGTTGGGGCCAGTGCTGGGCTCCCTGGGATCAACCAGCCAGGGATCTCCTGGAGAGAGGCCAGAGGAAGGACAGGGAGATGCTGAAGGACCTGGAGCATCTTCCCTGGGAGGAAAGGCTGAGGGACCTGGGGCTGTTCAGCCTGGAGAGAAGCAGCCTGAGAGGGGATCTGATCCCTGGGGATCAAGAGCTGAAGGGTGGGACCCAGGGGGACATGGGCAGCCTCTTCTCAGTGTCTGTGGGGACAGGACAAGGGGTGATGGGCTCAAGTTGGGACTGTTCAGCCTGGAGAAGAGAAGACTAAGGGGGGACCTAATTAATGTCTATAATTACCTTAAGCATGGGATGCAGGGAGACATGGGCAGCCCCTTCTCAGTGTCTATGGGGACAGGACAAGGGGTGATGGCCTCAAGATGGAGCACAGGGAGTTCCACACCAACATGGGGATGAACTTTTTCCCAATGAGGGTGAGGGAGCCCTGGGCCAGGCTGCCCAGGGTGGATGTGGAGTCTCCTTCTCTGGAGAGATTCCAGCCCCACCTGGATGTCTCCCTGTGTGCCCTGTCCTAGGGACCCTGCTTTGGCAGCGGGGTTGGACCCCATGATCTCTGGAGGTCCCTTCCAACCCCTAAGATTCTGTGATTGTGTGAGAATCCATATTATTTTGTGCTGTCCCCAGTCCCAGAGTGGCTTTGCCAGTGCTGGCAGATGGCACAGCTTTGTGCTGTCATCCCAGGTTTCTTGGGGTGTATGTGCCTCCTGGGGAGCAACTCCCTTGGAACCATCTGCTCTTTGCAGAGGTGGGACCAGGATGGGGAAAAGATGAAGTTGCCTCCTCCCAGCAGCACTCACAGAGGGTTGGTGCTTGCTGGGAAGGTGCCACCACTTGAATAGCTGGGTGGAAGTTGGGATCCTGGAAAGCATCTTGCTCAGCAGTCCTGATGTTTGCAACTAAAGGAATTGTGCTTGGGATAAAGTCCTGCCAGAAGCTTGTGTTGGGCTTTTTCCTCCTCTAGCTGGAACTGGTGATGAGTTTATTGATCCTGAGCAAGACAAGAGCTGTTGCTTGGGCTGTGCTCAGCAAGGAGCGTGGGTGCAATGCAGTGGCTGCAGTAACACTGTGTGCTTTCATTAGCACTCAGGGATCTCCTGGAGAGAGGCCACAGGAGGGACACAGAGATGCTGAAGAGCCTGGAGCATCTGCCCTGGGAGGAAAGGCTGAGGGACATGGAGTGTTGGGACCAGTTCTGAGCTCCCTGGGATCAACCAGCCAGGGATCTCCTGGAGAGAGGCCAGAGGAGGGACAGGGAGATGCTGAAGGGCCTGGAGCATCTGCCCTGGGAGGAAAGGCTGAGGGAGCTGGGGCTGGAGAAGAAGCAGCCTGAGAGGGGATCTGATCCCTGGGGATCAAGAGCTGAAGGGTGGCACCCAGGGGGACATGGGCAGCATCTTCTCAGTGGCTGTGGGGACAGGACAAGGGGTGATGGGCTCAAGTTGGGACTGTTCAGCCTGGAGAAGAGAAGACTCAGGGGGGACCTAATTAAAGTCTAGAATTATCTTAAGCAGGGGATGCAGGGGGAATCAGCCAGCTCCTTCTCAGTGGCTGTGGGGACAGGACAAGGGGTGATGGGTTCAAGGTGGAGCACAGGAAGTTCCACACCAACATGGGGATGAACTTTTTCCCAATGAGGGTGAGGGAGCCCTGGGCCAGGCTGCCCAGGGTGGGTGTGGAGTCTCCTTCTCTGGAGAGATTCCAGCCCCATCAGGATGTCTCCCTGTGTGCCCTGTCCTAGGGACCCTGCTTTGGCAGGGGGTTGGACCTGATGTTCTCTGGAGGTCCCTTCCAACCCCTAAGATTCTGTGATTGTGTGAGAATCCATATTGTTTTGTGCTGTCCCCAGTCCCAGAGTGGCTTTGCCAGTGCTGGCAGATGGCACAGCTTTGTGCTGTCATCCCAGGTTTCTTGGGGTGTATGTGCCTCCTGGGGAGCAACTCCCTTGGAACCATCTGCTCTTTGCAGAGGTGGGACCAGGATGGGGAAAGATGAAGTTGCCTCTCTGACCTACTCACATTTTGGGGTTGTGCTTCTTGGGGATGTGGTTTAGTGGTGGCCTCAGCAGTGCCAGCTTAATGGTTGGACCTGATGATCTCCAAGGTCTTTTGCAACCAAAATGATTGTGTGGTTGATGATTCTTCCTCCCTCTGCCCTCTCACCTGCACCCAGGGTTTCTCACCTGCACCCAGATGTGCTGTGCAATGCAACCATCTCATGAGACTGGGACAGTGTCAGGGTGGGAATTTAAGAAACCAGGGATGTGGGATTGTTGGAGAAGGGGTCAGAGGAACCATGGAGATGCTCAGAGGAGCCATGGAGATGCTCAGAGGCGCCATGGAGATGCTCGGAGGAGCCATGGAGATGCTCAGAGGAACCATGGAGATGCTCAGAGGAACCATGGAGATGCTCAGAGGAGCCATGGAGATGCTCAGAGGAGCCATGGAGATGCTTAGAGGAACCATGGAGATGCTTAGAGGAACCATGGAGATGCTCAGAGGAGCCATGGAGATGCTCAGAGGAGCCATGGAGATGCTCGGAGGAACCATGGAGATGCTCGGAGGAACCATGGAGATGCTCAGAGGAACCATGGAGATGCTCAGAGGAGCCATGGAGATGCTCAGAGGAGCCATGGAGATGCTCAGAGGAACCATGGAGATGCTCAGAGGAACCATGGAGATGCTCAGAGGAGCCATGAAGATGCTCAGAGGAACCATGGAGATGCTCAGAGGAACCATGGAGATGCTCAGAGGAGCCATGGAGATGCTCAGAGGAACCATGGAGATGCTCAGAGGAGCCATGGAGATGCTCAGAGGAACCATGGAGATGCTCAGAGGAGCCATGGAGATGCTCAGAGGAACCATGGAGATGCTCAGAGGAACCATGGAGATGCTCAGTGGAGCCATGGAGATGCTCAGAGGAACCATGGAGATGCTCAGAGGAGCCATGGAGATGCTCAGAGGAACCATGGAGATGCTCAGAGGAGCCATGGAGATGCTCAGAGGAACCATGGAGATGCTCAGAGGAGCCATGGAGATGCTCGGAGGAGCCATGGAGATGCTCAGAGGAACCATGGAGATGCTCAGAGGAGCCATGGAGATGCTCAGAGGAGCCATGAAGATGCTCAGAGGAACCATGGAGATGCTCAGAGGAACCATGGAGATGCTTAGAGGAACCATGGAGATGCTCGGAGGAGCCATGGAGATGCTCGGAGGAACCATGGAGATGCTCAGAGGAGCCATGGAGATGCTCAGAGGAGCCATGAAGATGCTCAGAGGAACCATGGAGATGCTCAGAGGAGCCATGGAGATGCTCAGAGGAACCATGGAGATGCTCAGAGGAACCATGGAGATGCTCAGAGGAGCCTGGAGCAGCTCCCCTATGAAGAAGAGAGGCTGAAGGAGCTGAGCTGGCTCAGCCTGAAGAAGAGAAGGTTATGATGGAACCTCCAGCCCCATCTGGATGTCTCCCTGTGTGCCCTGTCCTGGCAGGGGGGGGGGGGGGGTTGGACCTGATGATCTCTTGAGGTCCCTTCCAACCCTGTGATTGGTTCTGTGATTCTTCTAGCCAGAGTGGCTGCCAGTTACCAGATGTTTGGCTTTTTGTTGCCTATAACTGGTCAAATTTTCTCTTCTTTTAACTTTTTTCCCCCCACAAAAAATTAAAGAAAATAAAAAAATGGCTTTGATCCTAAAAAAAAACCCAAAAAAGGGCCTTTTTCTTCTTATTTTTTAAAATTTATTTATTTTAAGGACACACCACCCTCCTGGGAAATCTGCTTTCAGTGAGATGATTGGCTCTATTGAATTTAATCCTGGGTTTAATCTCATTTAAACCTGAGTTTATCCTGAAAATGTAAAGAATGGGCCCTAGTTTGCATTTGAAAAGCCAAAAAAAAGAAGAAATAACCAAAAAAAAAGAATCTCAGTGTTGATGAAGTGACTTTTGAGGCACAATTTGTCTGAGGGACACACACACAGCATCTAATTGGGTCAAGGTTGTTAATGAGCTGGTGGCATTGTTGTTAATGAGTTCCTAGGGTTCCTCTGAGTGTTTCCTCCCCCAGGAGGCAACAAATAGATCAGGTGAAGAGAAAGAATTCTGGAGATGTTCCAAAATAGCCACAGATCAAAGGAATCCTTAAAAAAGAGTCAACAAAGAGGTTGAGGGAGACAAATGCAGAGAGGAAACTCACTTGCAGCACCAGGGTTGGACCAAAGTTGCTTAGAAACTCAAGTTGTCTTCTCCAACAGCCATGAGGATGAGGAACAAGCCCTTCACTTTGTTGGTCATGGGTTAGAGATGGCCTGTTTCATTGCATGTTGCATGGAAAGAAGACCTTGGGTTGTAAACTCAACCCCTCCTCCTCCTAGGAAAGCATCTAAAGAGGGGAAAAGGTCTCCTGAGCATCATCTTCTTGTACACAAAGACCACTGAGAAGAATGCCAATGGTTCAAGAAGTTGGATCCCATTAAGGATGAGCTGCTCTTTTAATTGACCTTAAGTGTGTCAGCCACTTGTTTCATCTGCTGCTCCCTAATCTTAGAATCCCAGCCTGGGCTGGGTTGGATGGGACCCCAAGGATCACAGAGCTCCAACCCCTCTGTCACAGGCAGGGACACCAACCTCCAGGCCTGGAGCTACACAAGGTTGCCCAGCCAACCTGGCCTTGAACACCTCCAGGGATGGGGCACCCACCCCCTCTCTGGGCAGCCTGTTCCCCACTCTCTCTGCACAGAACTTCCCCCTCAGATCTCCTCTCCCCCTTCCCTCCTCCAGCTTCACTCCAGCCCCCTTGTCCTGCCAGGCTCTGCCCTTGGAACAAGCTGATTCCCCTCCTGTTCCTCTGCTTCCTTCAGGGACTGGCAGGCTGCAATGAGGTCCCACCACAACCTTCTCTTCTCCAGGCTGACCCAGCCCAGCTCCCTCAGCCTCTCTTCTTCACAGGGGAGCTGCTCCAGCCCTCTGAGCATCTCCATGGCTCCTCTGACCCCTCTCCAACAGCCCCACATCTTCCTTGTGTTGGGGCTCTGGACACAGGACTCCAGCTGGGGCCTCAGGAGGGCAGAGCAGAGAGGGACAATCCCCTCCCTGTCCCTGCTGCCACCCCTCTGCTGATGGAGCCCAGGATCCCATCTGCAAGAGCCACTGCTGGCTCCTGGGAAGTTCCTCATCCCCTATGACCCCCAGGTCCTTCTCAGCAGGGCTGCTCTCCAGGAGCTCCTCTCCCAGTCTGTGTCTGGGATCCCTCCAGCCCTAGTACAACACCTGCCACTTGGCAGTGTGGAACCTCATGAGCTTCACCCAGATCCACCTTTCCAACCTGTCAGGATCTTTCTGGATGGTTCCTTTCCTTCTGGGGTGTCAAGCCCTATATCAAAAGAGCTGGTGATGAACTTTGACTTCTCCAAACCCTTCCATTTCTCAGGTTTTCTTTCAGGAGTCATTTCTAGCTTTAAAATGAAATATTTTATAAAATCTAAGTCCTAGACTCTACTTCTCCAGTTTCCTTCAGTGCTACAATTGACAGCAGATGATTGATGAAGAAATGATCTGACACAGAGAGAGAGAAAGAACTGAATTATGAAAAATGAGAAGGAATTTATGAAAAAGAATGGAATTGCTTCATTTTCAACTAATTAAAGATCTTCCTGGACAACAACTGGGGTGTGCAGATGGTTCTAGAGCTGAGGAGAAGTGCTAGTTATTTAGCAATGGCTTAAATATCAAAGAATTTAACCCAAACTGGGAACCAGGGACAGAATGAAGACAGTTTGGGAGCCACTAGGAGGGAGAGATGGGAGCCAACCCCCTCCAAGAGATTGAAAAATGAAGCGAGTCAGACCATTGTGTTTCTGAAGGAGATGCTAATGGTGGCACCTGAAGTTCTCGACAACCTAGAGGTCCCACTGTGTTGATACACCCCATAGCTTCCAAGCATGGGGGGTTTTCCCCCCCTCCTCCCCCCAAAAAAACCACCCCAAAACTAAATACAAAGGAGGAGAAAAGCTTCACATAACCAAGAAGGACCCAACTCAATGTCTCCCTTCTTAGTGAAAACATCTGAACCTGAAATCTTGCCCTGCTCCAAAGTCACCTGCAAGGGGAAGCAGTGAAGGACACACACTAATTTTACCCAATTATTCATAAATTCAGTGTCTTTCTGCCCAACATCCACCATTCACCAGCCTTGTCTCCTGGAGGACTCATCCTGGTGGGTCATTGGTGCTTTGCTCACAAAAGCTCAACCTCATTAAACATGAGGGGGTTGTTGTTTTAATCCTGGATTAGAAAGAGAGGGTGGTCAAGCACTGGGACAGGTTCCTCAGGGAAGTGGTCACAGCACTGAGCTTGACTTAGGTCAGGAAGCTTCTGGAACATAACCTCAGTCCCATGCTCTGACTTGGCTGAACCTGTGTGGAGCCAGGAGTTGGACTTGATCCATGAGAGTCCCTTCCAACTCAGGAGATTCTAGGATTTTATGATTAAGACACCAAAAGGAAGAGTCCACCCATGAGGTGCTTATTGTTTTTAGCAAACTACATGATGGGGCTCTCCTCCATCCCCTCCTTCCATGCTCTAAGCACCCCTCCATCCTCTCCTTCCCTACTCTACCTTGGGCAGGAGAGCCCAGATTTGAAGACAACATTTCAAGAAATTCCCTGGAGCTCACAAGGCACCTTCAGCTTCCCACAGACACATCAGTAGTGCCTTTAAAAAACCCCAAAACCCCCCAAAAACATTCCCTTTTTTAGGTTCCTCTCCTCAAACAACAGAATAAACCTGGTACACCAACCCTACCATGAAGAGAGGCTGGGCTGGGTCAGCCTGGAGAAGAGAAGGTTGTGATGGGACCTCATTGCAGCTTGCCAGTCCTTGAAGGGAGTAGAGGAACAGGAGGGGAATCAGCTTGTTCCAAGGGCAGAACCTGGCAGGACAAGGGGGCTGGAGTGAAGGTGGAGGAGGGAAGGGGGAGAGGAGATCTTGGGGGGAAGTTCTTTGCAGAGAGAGTGGGGAGGGGCTGGAAGGGGCTGCCCAGAGAGGGGGTGGGTGCCCCATCCCTGGGGGTGTTCAAGGCCAGGTTGGCTGGTTTCCTGGGCAACCTTGTGTATCTCCAGGCCTGGAGGTTGGTGGCCCTGCCTGTGGCAGATGGTTGGAGCTCTGTGATCCTTGGGTTCCCTTCCAACCCAGCCCAGTCAATGATTGTATAAAAAAAGGATCTAAAAGAGCAGCTGGAACAGTGAGTCAGTATGGGATCCAAATGCCATCCATGGCAGACAGTCCTCCACAAACTTCTCCAGCATGAGTCCTTTCCCATGTGTCCCTTCCATAGGGTGCAGTGCCTCAGGCCCAGACTGCTCCAACATGGGTCTCTCTCTCTCCACAGGCCGCAGGTGGGGCCTGGGCCTTTCCTATGGGCTGTGGGGGGACACCTGCTCCACCATGGGTTTCTCCAGGGGTTCAGGGGCATCTTTCTCTCCCCCTTTCCCTGCCCTTGGGGCCTGCACAGTCTCTCCCCCCTTCTCACTCCCTTCTCTGGGACAAACCACGATTCCCAGAGGCGCTGTGACCGGCGCTGACCGGCTCAGCCTTGGGCAGCAGCGACTGTGGCCTTGAGTAGGCCGAAGGCTTCTCTCTGAGGCCTACAGAGAGCTTCTAGCTGCTTCTTGCAGAAGATCTTGGGGTCTGCAGAGCTTCTCACCCCCTTCAGTGGGGGCAAAAAGCAGCTGCTTGTGTTTTTCCTCCTCAGGGTGATGCCCAGAGGCGCTGTGACCGGCGCTGATGGGCTCGGCCTTGGGCAAGCAGCGACTGCGGCCTTGAGCTGGCTGCTGTTTGCTCTGTGGGGCCTGGGGGCAGCTTCTGGCTGCTCCTTGCAGAAGCTGCTCCTGCAGCTCCTTCCTCACCAGAGCCTTGCCACCTAAAACCACAACACTCCCCCAAAACCCCACCTGAGGGGTTCAGCCATGTCCACACATCCCTGCTGGATACTCAGGACAACAGCCTCACAAGCAGAACATCTAGTGGTAGGTAGCAGAACTTCTAGTGGTAGGTAGCAGAACTTCTAGTGGTAGGTAGTAGTAGTGACTCATCTTTGCCAAGTCCTAAGTACTTCTGGAGAGGAATCCAACCTGTTTTCCCCCATTAACCTTCTTGAAAACATGTTCATGCTTCACAGTCAGACCTTGATACACTCAGTTACTCAGCAGATTTTCAAAGTTGACCCCCCAAAACCTCCTCCACCCCCTCCACCCCATGACAACCATTTGTTAGGTGACCATCAGAACCAGGCTATCAGGCCCTACAAGGTGGTTTTTGACCAGAAGACATCCCTGGATCTGTGACCTTCAGCATCCACCTAGGTAGAGGGATCAGGAGACCTAAAAATGATGGATTTAAGGCCAAACTAGCTCTTTTTTTGGGTCATTTTTTGGGTTTTATGGGGACATTTTCAACCTCCAATGCTACTCTGCAAGGTTGCCCAGCTCTGCAATGACTGATACCTTCTCACCTCTGCAGCCTGAGACAAATAGACCGAGCTTTACCAAACCCTCTCCTATTAAATCTCAGTTTAAATGCCTAAGTCAAGAGCCTTAACTAGACACATTCCAGGGACTTAAAAATTAAGACAGGTAATGGATATTAAATAGAATTAATTCCATGGGATGAATTTAATAGGTTTTAGGAATCACACCCCTAACAGATTAAGATTAAGATTAAGATTAAGATTAAGATTAAGATTAAGAGATAGAACCTATTTCTGAGCTAAGAATGAAAAGGCAATGACTTCCTTCTTAAATCTTAGGAAAATATGTCAGAAAACAAGGCTTTCACTCTTAAAATTAAATTTTTTGGGGTCCCTTTTTATTGAAGTGCTACCATTTCTGGGGCAATTCAATCAAGTCTCCTTTTTAGGTAGTGGAGAATAGTCCCTGTGAGGCACCCAAATTTCCTCAAGCAAACACCAAGGGTGCTCACAGGGCACCCCCAAATCACTGAAAACCTCTTCAAAAATTGTAGCCTTCAAAAATTGTAGCCTGTAAGAACATCTTTTTAAGCATGCACCTTCAAGGAAGGAGTCATGTGCCAAATCTGAAGTTGTCAATCAATGTGTGTTCTAATAGGAATATCTGAATAAATAATTGGATTGAAAATCACATTTATATGGGAGGTTCTCACCTGCCCCAAAGGTCCATCAAGGAAGGCTTCAAGCTGTGGATTTTTTCCATCTAGTTTCCAATTCCTTTCTTTCTTTGGCCTGGTTTGGGTTGACCAACAACATTTCACAGAATTATCAAGGTTGGAAAAGCCCTAAAAGCTCATCCCAGTCCAACCATTCACCTATTACTACCAGCTCCTCCTAACCCATGTCCCTCAAAACAACATCTAGTTTTTCCTTGAACACCCCCAGGGTTGGTGACTCCACCACCTCCCTGGGCAGTGCATTCCAGTGCCTGACCACCCTTTTTGAGAAGTAGTGCTTCCTAATGTCCAGCCTGAATCTCCCCTGGTGAAGCTTGACACCATCCCTCTAGTTCTATCACTGTCTACACAGAAGAGGCCAACCCCCAGCTCACCACAACCTCCCTTCAGGAAGTTCTAGAGAGCTCTAAGGTCTCACAGAATCACAGAATTATCAAGGTTGGAAAGCCCTAAAAGCTCATCCAGTCCAACCATTCACCTATTACTACCAGCTCCCACTAACCCATGTCCCTCAAAACAACATCTAGTCTTTCCTTGACATCCCCCAGGGTTGGTGACTCCACCACCTCCCTGGGCAGTGCATTCCAGTGCCTGACTCCCCTTTTTGAGAAGTAGTGCTTCCTAATGTCCAGCCTGAATCTCCCCTGACTCAGCTTGACACCATCCCTCTAGTTCTATCACTGTCTACATAGAAGAGGCCAACCCCCAGCTCACCACAACCTCCCTTCAGGAAGTTCTAGAGAGCTCTAAGGTCTCCCTTGAGCCTCCTCTTCTCCAGGCTGAACAATCCCAGCTCCCTCAGCTGCTCCTCCTAAGGCCTGTGTTCTAGAACCTTCCCCAGCTTAGTAGCCCTCCTCTAAACGCCTTCCAGGTCTTTTCCTGGAGTGAGGGGCCCAAAACTGAACACAGCACTGGAGATGTGGCCTCACCAAGTGCTGAGTACAGGGGGACAATCACCTCCCTGTCCCTACTAGTAACACTATTTTTGATGCAAGCCAGGGAGGCCCTTGGCCTTCTTGGCCACCCACACACACAGTCAGCCATGTATCAATCAGTAACCCCAGGTCCATTTCCTCCTCACAGGCCTCCAGCCACTCCACCCCAAGCCTATAGCGCTGCCTGGGCTTGTTGTGGCCAAAGTGTAGGACTCTGGCACTTGCTCTTGTTGAACCTCATGCCATTGGCTTCAACCCAGCTCTCCAGATCCCTCTGTAGGGGCCTCGCTACCCCCAGGCAGATCCACACTCCCAGCCAATTTAAGTGTCATCTGCAAACTTCCTGAGGGTGGAACTCAATGCCCTCGTCTAGGTCATCAAGAAAGATGTTGAAGAGGACAGGCCCCAGCACCCAGCCCCTGGGGAACACCACTCCTGACTGGTCACCAGCTGGATTTAACTCCATTTACTCCCCACTCTCTGAGCCCAGCCCTCCAGCCAGCTCCTTACCCAACCAAGGGTGTAGCCATCCAAGCCACGGGCTGCCAGCTTCTGCAGGAGAATACCGTGGGAGACAGTGTCAAAGGCTTTGCTGAAGTCTAGGTAGACCACATCAACAGCCTTTCCCTCAGCCAGCAGATGGGTCACTAGGTCATAGAAGGAGATCAGGTTGGTCAAACAGGACCTGCCCTTCATGACCCTAGGCCTGATCCCCTGGCCATCCCACACATGCCACATGATCTCCCTCAAGACTATATTTAAGACCTTCCTCATCAGCTGACACTCAGAGGTGTTGCAAGTATTTGGGGGGGCTTCAGCTTCAAGCAGGGGCTGAGCACCACGTGTCACTCTCTTAACTCCCAGAGGGGAAAGAGATCCCATCCAGAGGTTGGGGTCAAGAGGTTTCCTGACAAAAATCACCACAAAAGTAGAATAATAATGGCTAATTACACTCACACCCAGTGAGGACACAGGGTGTCTTACTGACTCCATGGTTACAGAGTGCTGCACAACCTGAGGCCCAGGCAAGCAGGCCTGAAAGCAAGCAGGCCCCAAGGCAGGCCCGAAGGCAGGCCTGAAGGAAGGGAGGGAGGCAGGGAGGGAGTGAGGGAGGCAGGGAGGGAGGGAGGGAGGCAGGGAAGCAGGGGAGGGAGGGAGGGAGGCAGGGAGAGAGGGAGGGAGGCAGGGAAGCAGGGAGGAAGGGAGGGAGACAGGGAGGGAGCAGGCAGGGAGGGAGGGGAGGCAGGGACGCAGGCAGGGAGGGAGGGAGGGAGGCCGGCAGGGAGGGAGGGAGGGCAGGCAGGGAGGAGGAAGGGGAGGCAGGGAGGGAGGCAGGCAGGCAAGCAGGGAGGGAGGGAGGCAGGCAGGGAGGGAGGCCATCAGGGAGGCAGGCAGGGAGGGAGGGAGGCAGGCAGGGAGGGAGGCAGGCAGGGAGGGAGGGAGGCAGGCAGGGAGGGAGGCAGGCAGGGAGGGAGGGAGGCAGGCAGGGAGGGAGGCAGGCAGGGAGGGAGGGAGGCAGGGAGGGAGGGAGGCAGGGAGAGAGGGAGGGAGGGAGGCAGGCAGGGAGAGAGGGAGGGAGGCAGGGAGGGAGGCAGGCAGGGAGGGAGGCAGGGAGAGAGGGAGGCAGGCAGGGTGGGCAGGGAGGAGGCAGGCAGGAAGGGAGGGAGGCAGGCAGGGAGAGAGGGAGGGAGGGAGGCAGGCAGGGAGAGAGGGAGGGAGGCAGGCAGGGAGAGAGGGAGGGAGGCAGGCAGGGAGAGAGGGAGGGAGGGAGGGAGGCAGGCAGGGAGGGAGGCAGGAAGCAGGGAGGGAGGGAGGCAGGGAGAGAGGGAGGGAGGCAGGCTGGGCGGCAGGGAGGGAGGGAGGCAGGGAGAGAGGGAGGAGGCAGGCAGGCAGGGAGGGAGGCAGGCAGGGAGAGAGGCAGGCAAGGGAGGGAGGGAGGCGGGAGGGAGGGAGGCAGGCAGGGAGAGAGGGAGGGAGGGAGGGAGGGAGGGAGAGAGGGGAGGGAGGGCAGGGAGAGAGGGAGGGAGGCAGGCAGGGAAGCAGGCAGAGAGGGAGGGAGGGGAGGCAGGGAGGGAGGCAGGGAGGGAGGGAGAGAGAGGGAGGCAGGCAGGGGGGGGCAGAGAGGGAGGGAGGCAGGAGGCTGGCAGGGAGGGAGGGAGGCAGGCAGAGAGGGAGGGAGGGAGGCAGAGAGGGAGGGAGGCAGGGAGAGAGGGAGGCAGGGAGAGAGGGAGGCAGGCAGGGAGGGAGGCCGGCAGGGAGGGAGGCAGGGAGGGAAGGAGGGAGGCCAGCAGGGAGGGAGGCAGGCAGGGAGGGAGGGAGGGAGGCTGGGCAGGCAGGGAGGGAGGCAGGCAGGCAGGCAGGGAGGGAGGGAGGGAGGCAGGGAGGAGGGAGGCAGGCAGGGAGGGAGGGAGGCAGGGAGGAGGGAGGCAGGCAGGCAGGCAGGGAGGGAGGGAGGGAGGCAGGCAGGGAGGGAGGCAGGCTGGCAGGGAGGGGAGGGAGGCAGGGAGGGAGGGAGGCAGGCAGGCAGGGAAGCAGGCAGGGAGGGAGGGAGGGAAGGAGGGAGGCCAGCAGGGAGGGAGGCAGGCAGGGAGGGAGGCAGGGAGGGAGGGAGGCAGGCAGGGAGGGAGGCAGGGAGGGAGGCAGGCAGGCAGGGAGGGAGGCAGGCAGGCAGGGAGGGAGGCAGGCAGGGGAGGGAGGCAGGGAGGGAGGCAGGCAGGGAGGGAGGGAGGCAGGCAGGGAGGGAGGGAGGGAGGCAGGGAGAGAGGGAGGGAGGGAGGCAGGCAGGGAGGGAGAGAGGGAGGCAGGGAGGGAGAGAGGGAGGCAGAGAGGCCCGAAGAAAGGGAGGGAGGCAGGCAGGGAGGGAGGGAGGCAGGGAGGGAACGAGGCAGGCAGGCAGGGAGGAAGGCAAGAAGGGAGGGAGGCAGGGAGGGAGGGAGGCAGGGAGAGAGGGAGGGAGGCAGGGAGAGAGGGAGGGAGGCAGGCATGGAGGGAGGGAGGGAGGGACGGAGGGAGGCAGGGAGGGAGGCAGGCAGGAAGGGAGGGAGGCAGGGAGGCCGGCAGGGAGGCAGGCAGGGAGGGAAGGAGGGAGGCAGGCAAGGAGGGAGGCAGGCAGGGAGGGAGGCAGGCAGGCAGGCAGGCAGGCAGGCATACAAGCAGTCAACACTCATACTGTTCTAGAGGTTCCAAGCCCATACTACTCCCCAACCAGCTTCTCTTATGGGGAAATGATGTCAGGTTGTATGGAAAACAGCCCAGGCTAACTCAGCTCACCTGTGATGACACCTTGAGAAAGTTGCCTGACCAGAACCAGGCCAGAATTACATCTAAACTGGAAGATGTTGAGATATTTGGAACAATAAATATCAGATAGGAGGGCAAAAGCTTCATACTAAAGACAAAGAGTCAGTTAAATCTGTTTCTTTGGGGTATTGTGGTGGTTATAAGGAAGAAGTTCTTCACTCTGAGGGTGGTGAGACACTGGCACAGGCTGCCCAGGGAGGTGGTGGAGGCTCCATCCCTGGAGACATTCAAGATCAGGCTTGACAGGGCTCTGAGCAACCTGCTCTAGTGAAGATGTCCCTGCTCACTGCAAGGGGTGGAATTGGGTGGCCTTTGAAGGTCCCTTCCAACCCACCACAGTCTAGGATTCTGTGATGCCTGCAGTCAGGCTGAAAAAGAAAGGAAGAAAACAAGCAAGCACAGATGTATCATCTCAGCTGAGAGGGAGCACATTGAGCATCTCATTCTGGTGTCCACTCTGGTCTCAAAGTTCACCTCAGCAACCAGTCCCACCCTTCATGTCTCCATGGGGCCCCTCCCAGCTGTACCCAACATCACCAGCATCTCACAAGCATCCAAAGGGATCCACCTTCAGCAAACAAGTCATTGGTCAAGTAGAGAAAGACTTGGAGATTGGGGGACCTGGACACAATGCTGGTCCCTGGTGGGTTCTCCATGGCCACAGAGGGGATTGTTGTCCCTTGCAGGGCTGCTCCCACCATGTTTGTCTCCAGGGCCATGCAACACAGTGGATAAAGTACATTTTTTCTGCCTGTTTAGCCCCTCTGCAAGGAAATAGCCTTGAATTGACAGTCTCAAGGCAGAAGAACTCAACAGGCAGCTCCCACCCCAGATCCCATCACTGCAGCCTCTCTCAACTCCAAACACTGATACCACACACACCTCAGGTTACAAAAATGGGAAAGAATTAGCAAATCCATTTACCTCCCACATCAGGACAGGTGCCAGTCTGCAGCTTTAGGACACCAACTCTCCTCTGCTCCCCAGTCCTCATCCTTCTCTTGGGAGCATCTCCTCACGAAAGGAAGAAGCAGGTTTGGATCCTGGATCCTTTGTGAGCTCTCCACCCTGTTGAGAACATTCACCTCAAATTTGTCAAGAGCTTTCACCTCAGATTTGTCAAGAGCTTTCTGCTGGTCAGTGAAGGAAGCAGAAATCTGTTTGCAGAAGCTCCACAAGCAGAGAAAGAGATGTCAGATCAATGATTCCTCTTGTGAAGGAACGACTTGTTTTCCACAGAGCTCGCTTCAGATGGATCCCTGATTCATTCCCTGTGGTTAGATGCCTTTCAGCTGGCACAGGGACATGGGTAGTAAACCTGGAGGAAGAAGGTTTTTAGCTAGATTCCACATCTCATCCACAGTGACCACTGCTTGAGCAGCTGGGTGAAGCAGGCCAGAAAGACACTCAACTTTCAGCTTGGGTTTTGAGTGGGGTTGTTTTTTTTTAAATAAGAATAATAATTGTCACTATTGCAGGTGTTATGGGTACAAGGGAGAACTGTTTAGAAGTAGGACTACTCATCACAACCACATGAGAGGCACAGAAGGCACCCCTGCCAAGACCACGGTCACCAAAGGCGGGGTTACGACCCGCAGCAGTCACGTCACTCACCTGTCACCACCCACAGGTAACCCACAAGGCTGGGTGACAACCCCAGCAGGCTCAGGGAACACACTGTCACAGCTCACAAGCTCACTAAATACCACCTGGGTGTCAGTCAAGTGCCTGAGACTACAAACTTAGGGCATGATAAAGATTCACTCACCCATCTTTCCTAGCAAGGGCCCTCAGGACGTTCCCTGAGCCAGCATCTTGGCCAAAGGGGGAAGGGTCTCCTCACAGAGTTGGAGAAGTGGCTCCTCTCCCCCCCACCCCCTCCCTTAAACCCAAATCTAAGGTGTTTCATGTCTTTGATCTAGGTGACAGTGGGCAATACCACCCTCCCACATTGGTCATTAGCAGTGTCCCCCCCTTACCTCATGCCCTGGCTGTTGTGTGTCTTTGTATTGTCTAGGCCCCACTGAAGCCCAGTGGGGACCTTCTATGGCTTGTCTGTATCTTACTGCCAGGCAGCTGAAGGGTGGCTTGATTGAGACTCAGGGCCTGTTGTTTGGTGAAGGAATTCCAGGCTCAACCCAAGTTTCTGTTCCTTGAATTAGGCATCGCTGCCCTATTAAGTCTGAGCTTAGAGGACAACTCAAGTCTGAGCTATCTACACAGCATCCCATGGGTTGTCCCTGCAGAGGTGGGGCCTGAAGACAATCCAAGGCTGAGTTATGAGTTGCCTGGAGTGCTGGACATCATGGAAACCTGTCTATGATCCTTCCAGGAAGCCACTCAGTTCCAGGGCAGAGCAGAAAGGTGCCTTTCCAAGAACAGCAAATCTGGGCAACCTTATCATCACAACTACCTGCAACTGGATTAACCAGTGAATCTGACTTCATTAGCTTGTTATTAAATAGGAAGCTTCAATTTAACAGGCACACTAATTGGCCAAGACTCATAGGAATCATAAGAGCACAATCCCAGGAGTACCAATGCCCACCTAATAAACCATGAGGAGGCTGGGAGCCCTGTATCAACCTGCTGGGCTACCTACTGCCTCTCTTTTGGTCTGGTTTACCTGAGAGAAGGGCATAAACACAGCTTGCAACGTGGGTTCTGAACTTCCCATGCTCATGAGGTGCCCTTTGCCTGCCCCACTCCGTGCTCATTAAGGGTTTTACCTCCCAACAGGAACCTCAAATCGTTCCACTGTGGTTTCTTCTCAAGCAGCTTGTTGGAAAGAGGCACAGGACACCAGTTGCTCTGTCAATTCAGGCAGCAGGGTTTGCTTCCAAGGTGCAGCTGCTTTCAGAGATGAGTTATGGCACCAGGAACCAAATATTGTCCACAGAATCCCAAGGTTGGAAAAGACCTTGGAGATCATCAAGTCCAACAGCTCCTGTCCTGGGCTAAACCAGATCCCTGAGCACCTCATCTCCCCAGCTGTTAAATACATCCTGGGTTGGTGACTCAACCCCCTCCCTGGGCAGCCTGGGCCAGGCCCTGACAGCTCTTGCCAGGGAAGAACTTTGCCCTCCCAGCTGAGCTGACCCTGCCCTGGGGCAGCTTGAGCCCATTACCCCTTGGCCCAGCTCCTGAAGAGACCAGCACCCACCTCTCTGCACCCTCCTGGCAGGGCAGGGGAGGTGGGGAGAAGGTCTCCCCTCAGCCTCCTCTTCTCCAGCCTCAACACCCCCAGCTCCTTCAGCTGCTCCTCAGAGGATTTGCCCTCCAGCCCCTTCCCCAGCCTGGTTGCCCTTCTCTGGACTCTCTCCAGGACCTCCATGTCCTTCTGATGCTGAGGAGCCCAGAACTGGCCCCAGCACTCCAGCTGCAGCCTCCCCAGTGCCCAATCTAGGGGCACAATCCCCTCCCCAGACCTACTGGTCACACTGTGTCTGACACAAGCCAGGATGGTGGTGTCCTCCTTGGCCACACTGCTGCCTCATGGTCAGTTGGTGGTCACCCACCACCCCCAGGTCCTTCTCCACCTGCCAGCTCTCCAGCCAGTCTCCCCCAGCCTGGAGCTCTGCTCAGGGTTGTTATTTTTTCTTTCCAGGACTATCAAACTCAGCCACTTCTGCCCAAGTTTGGTGGTTTGGTTTGAGGGGTGGTTATTTTTGGGGCTGGGTTCTTTTTTTTTTGAATTTTAACTGGTTCCTAAGCCATTTTATCCCCAAGGCTGCTCCCATTCCTTTCAGGAGTGTGGGAGAGAGAGAAATTAGCTGGAATTCACTGTCAGGAGAAAGCCAAGGTGCTGTGACATCCCTGTTCTGTAAGGAAAGCTGATACAAAGCCTCTGTGAGGCTGCAGCAGATCCTGCTATAAATACTCCTCTTAAACTGAGCCTTGCAGACTGAGGGTTCACTTGCAGGGTGGCTGGGGACCAATGTTGTCCCCAAAGTCAGCTCCTAAGGGAAGAAGAACTAGCCTCTTGCCAAAAAAAAAACCCCACCCCAAAAGCCAGGTCTTCCATGCATATTTCCCTCAAGCATGTCTGCAGGCTGTATCTCACAGTCTGCTGTCACCCTGCTGTCACTGGGAGGAACAGGGTATTTCTCCTCCAGCTAGAGGTTGACCACATTGATGGGGTTGGGTGTTCTTAAGCTGGTTCAAGCTTGGAGACCCTCAAGTCCTTAAGCAAGTCCCAAGCTTGATGGGGCTCTGAGCAACCTGCTCTAGTGAAGATGTCCCTGCTCGCTGCAGGGGGTGGGGCTGGGTGGCCTCTAAAGGTCCCTTCCCACCTGACACAGTCTGGGATTTGAATATTCCAGCTCCTCCATGGAAGCTTCATGGGACTGTAGACAAGTCACCCAGAGCTATTCATCCTGCCAGGCAGGAGCACAGCAGGCATCCAGGATTAGTGGCCATGGTGCTACTCAGATTAGGTGGACACAAGTCACCTTGGCTCAGGCTCTAAGAGGTCATTCAAGGCAACATTTTTGGGGTGGCCCAGGCCATGCTGCCCTCACACAGGTCTGTGCAAGCTTGCTAGACCACTGCTGAAGGATGCCACCTCATCAGCTTCCAAAACAGGAATGAAACAAGGGGCAATGGGTTCAAGCTGCCCCAGAGCAGGGTCAGCTCAGCTGGGAGGGCAAAGTTCTTCCTTGATAGAGCTGTCAGGGCCTGGCCCAGGCTGCTCAGGGAGGGGGTTGAGTCACCAACCCAGGATGTATTTAAAAGATGGGGAGATGAGGTGCTCAGGGATCTGGTTTAGCCCAGGACAGGAGCTGTTGGACTTGATGATCTCCAAGGTGTTTTCCAACCTCATGATTCTGTGACCTGCTCCTGAACTTCAAAATCATTTCTCATCACTGCTGAAGGCACACAAGTCACCTGCTCCCAACCTGCTCAGCCACATCAACCTCATCAGATAGAGCCCCTGAAAGCTCAGCTGCATGAAGGGAGAAGACATCCTCTTCTCCCTGGCATCTCTGGGACCACCTCCACCAAGGTGGTGTTCCCCAGATCTGACCTTCCTGGTACTTTGGGTGGAGAACACAAGGAAATCATTGCTTGGGTTTTCATCTAACAGAGATCACAGGCAGCTGCATCTCCTGGGCAGTCAGAGGGCAGCTCTGAAGTTCATGTGCTGCCTGCTCTGACCCCATCCTCTCAACCACCACATGGCAGATCTTCTCTCCCTTTGTACATGAATGAAGTATTTCTCAGGCCAGCAAGCAGCATTACAGCTCCACAGGCAGGGCAGTCAGCTGGGATGTGGGAGAGGTGGGTTCAACACTGCAGCTATTAATATTCCATGAGCTGGGTGAGGTAGAAAGGCTTCATCAGGAGAGACAAAGGGCCATATCCATCCCTCCTTCCCTCCCTCCCTCCCTCCTTCCCTCTTTCCCTCCCTCCTTCCCTCCCTCCTTCCCCAAATCTGTGTTCAGAACCCACCCCCTACAAGTCTGAATCCTGCAAAGCTGGAGCCTGAAGCATGAGAATTCCAAAGGAGGAGGGGGGGGACACACACACATAGCCAGGTCCCCCAACATGATCCCTGACAGGCACTGAACCCAGCACCAGGAGGAGATGTGGGGGTTAACCCTGCCTGAGCAGCAATCCCACTGAGAGGACACATGGGGATGAGGTATGCAGGGGAAATGGTGGAGTTCCTCAAAATACCACTTCCATTTGACCCAGAGGGAGAAAAACCAAACCAAAACACTGCTTCTGCATCCCATAAATGCAGGAGATCTGCCCAGCTGTCCTTTGTGGTACCTGTCCTAAGAGAAAAATGCTTCATTTATGTCCAGCCACAACATCCTCACCAGAAGCAGACTCTGGATGGTTGGTGGAACAGCAGAAACACACTTGGCTTGGGCACTTATAGGCTGAATACTGGGCTCAGGTGTCTAAAAGTTGATTTTTATGGATGCTCTAGTCTTAATATTGTCTCAGCTCTTCACCAGTCCTGAAGATCTCAATGGTTTTCATCTTTACCTCAGCCCCCAAGCAGATTTTGCTGCCACTTTGATTGCCAGGACGAATATTTGTTTATTAATCTTTTCTGCCCAAGCCATGAAGTGTTCTTCCCTGGCACTCAAGAAGTGTTTGGGGATGGTTCTCAAAGAAAAACCCTCCCATGAATATTAAACATCAGGATTAAGTGCAGTGAAGTTCCTCCAGGTTGGCAGAGAAATAACGAGCTCAAGGCCAAGTCCTACCTGATCAAATTCAAAAGCAGTGGTGATCCCTCAGCCCACTGTGGAAATCAAGCTAAGATATCACAGCAACAGCCTCAAAGCTTCTTCTCATAATCTCCTGACATTCCCATAGAGTTGGCTTTTCCTTGTTCCTTGAACACCAGGAGATTAAGCCCAAATGGTTTGAACCAACCCACTGACTCTCCCCTCACAAGGGGCAAAGCTTCACAGTCCAGCAGCAGATTGAGGAGGAGATTTGGACTGTTGAGGGTGGTTTTGGCTGTCGAGGAGGACACTTTGGCTGCAGACATGCTCTGAGCAGCTCCAGCTCTCTGCAGTTCCCAGAGCACAAGGTATTTTCTGAATACAGTGGATTTTTAATTGAATACGCATGAATTCTCCTGAGAGGATCATCTGCTGAGGACCAGCTCAACAAGCTCCTCTCTGAAACCAGGACAACAGCACCATCTAGCAGAGCAGCCCAAAAAGTGCTGGAGGGACTCGCTGCCCATGAAGATGAGGGAGGACCAGAGCTTGTGATGACAAGGGGATGAGTTTTGGGTCCAGCCAGTCACAGCCTCACACACCAGTATCCCCATTTCCACCTCCAGACACCTGACCCAACAGCCCAAGCACCTGATGGTTCTTTCTCCACTTCTATCCAAGCATCTCACAGTGCTGCTATGCTGGACCATGATTTTCCAGCATCACTCAGGAGAGGGAAACAGCCTCCACCTTGTGCAACCTGTCACACAGCAGATGACATTACTGCAGAACCACTTCCCTGTGGCACAACCTTGGCTTCAAAACAAACCACCAAAGCTTTCTACAGGTGGGAGGTTCTTTAGAAACTAAACGAGGTCTGGAGCATTGGATCAGTGAAGTTGTGAGCACAAGGTGGGAAGAACCCAGAGAGACTCAACCCCCTCCCTGGGCAGCCTGGGCCAGGCCCTGACAACCCTTTCAGGGAAGAACTTTGCCCTCCCAGCTGAGCTGACCCTGCCCTGGGGCAGCTTGAGCCCATTGCCCCTTGTCCCAGCTCCTGTCCCCTGGCTGAAGAGACCATCTCCCACCTCTCTGCACCCTCCTGGCAGGGCAGGGGAGGTGGGGAGAAGGTCTCCCCTCAGCCTCCTCTTCTCCAGGCTCTACACCTCAGCTGCTCCTCAGAGGATTTGCCCTCCAGCCCCTTCCCCAGCCTGGTTGCCCTTCTCTGGACTCTCTCCAGGACCTCCATGTCCTTCTGATGCTGAGGAGCCCAGAACTGGACCCAGCACTCCAGCTGCAGCCTCCCCAGTGCCCAGCCCAGGGGCACAATCCCCTCCCCAGCCCTACTGGCCACACTGGGTCTGCCACAAGCCAGGATGGTGGTGTCCTCCTTGGTCACACTGCTGGCTCATGTTCAGCTGGTGGTCACTCAACACCCCCAGGTCCTTCTCCACCTTCCAGCTCTCCAGCCAGTCTCCCCCAACCTGTAGCTCTGCTCAGGGTTGTTGTGTCCCATGTGCAGCACTCTGCCCTTGGCCTTGTTGAACCTCATCCCATTGGGCTCAGCCCATGGATCCAGCCTGGCCAGATCCCTCTGAAGGGGATCTGAAGTGCTTCCTCACACTATCCCATTTTGTGGTAACACTGAAAACTGGAAGAACAGCCCTGCTGATCAGAACTTGTACCACGTAGTGGAGACATGAGGAAGGCTGCTGGGTCTCACGACTCAAAGGAGTTCTTGCTTCTCTCCTTGTTTCTCTCTTGCTTCTCTCCCTAGGGATGGGAGAGTGGGATATTAATGACTTATCCAAATTAAAAAAAAAAAAAAAAAACGGTGATTTAAGCAGCATTATTCCTTCTTTTCTCCAGCCTATGTGTTTGCATGGTCTGTGCTGGTGGACAGCTACAAACTTCAACATTCACTTTCCCCAAATGGAAGATTGATTCCAACACCTCAAGCTCTGCACAAGCCCAATTGTGAGGAATTCTCTGGCAGTCTTGCAAAGAATGGAAATTTATACTTGCCAATCTGGAGAGGGGGGGGGGGGGGCGGGGGGGGGGAAGGGTTTTCTGCTTGGTTTTAACTCTCCATGCAGGGAAAATAATGGCATTCTCACATCAGGTTCTCCTCAGTGCCTTGCAATTCCATTTCTGAGAGTGCTTGTACCTGTAAGATGAAAACATGCTTGATTTTATGCTGAAACCAGCAATCACTTAGCCTGCCCTCCATGTTTTATAAGGAGCTGTGCAATTCCTCTATTCTAACACAGGGAAGGTCTTTTTCCCTCTGGTAATTACCCTCACAGCAGGGTCTGTGCCTCCTCGGCCTAGTCTGAAATCTCGGCCTAGTCTGAAATCACCCGGCTTCAAGCATTGTCTTTCACTCATACCTCTGATTTCTGGGACACATTCTCCCCAGTAGAAGTTATGCCTTCCTGGGAAGAGTCAGGCTTTTTAGGAAGGGCAAGTAGGGCAGGGGAGGAAAGGGTGTCACCCTCTATGTCAAACTGAAAGGAGCGAGGCCTGTAGGTCACAGGACAGGAGGGGATCCTCCCCCTCTGCTCTGCCCTGCTCAGGCCCCAGCTGGAGTGTTGTGGCCAGTGCTGGGCTCCCTGGGATCAACCAGCCAGGGATCTCCTGGAGAGAGGCCAGAGGAGGGACAGGGAGATGCTGAAGGGCCTGGAGCATCTCCCCTGGGAGGAAAGGCTGAGGGACCTGGGGCTGTTCAGCCTGGAGAGAAGCAGCCTGAGAGGGGATCTGATCCCTGGGGATCAAGAGCTGAAGGGTGGGACCCAGGGGGCCATGGGCAGCCTCTGCTCAGTGGCTATGGGGACAGGACAAGGGGCAATGGGCTCAAGTTGGAGCACAGGGAGTTCCCCCCCAATATGGGGAAGAACTTCTTCCTGGTGAGGGTGAGGGAGCCCTGGGCCAGGCTGCTCAGGGGGGTGTGGAGTCTCCTTCTCTGGAGAGATTCCAGCCCCATCTGGATGTCTCCCTGTGTGCCCTGTCCTAGGGACCCTGCTTTGGCAGGGGGGTTGGACCTGATGATACAGGCTGGGGGTGACCTGCTGGAGAGGAGCTCTGAGGAGAAGGACCTGGGGGTGCTGGTGGGTGACAGGGTCGCCATGAGCCAGCAGTGTGACCTGGGGCTGAGAGAACCAGTGGGATGCTGGGCGGCATCAGGAGGAGTGTGGGCAGCAGGTCACAGGAGGGGATCCTCCCCCTCTGCTCTGCCCTGCTCAGGCCCCACCTGGAGTGTTGGAGCCAGTGCTGGGCTCCCTGGGATCAACCAGCCAGGGATCTCCTGGAGAGAGGCCAGAGGTGGGACAGGGAGATGCTGAAGGGCCTGGAGCATCTCCCCTGGGAGGAAAGATTGAGAGAACTGAGAGTTCAGGATAAAAATTCCTGAATTTTTTATTTCAGCTCAAGAATGAATTTATTCTTTCCCAGCATGACTAGTGCAGCTATTTCAAGCCTGTCTACATGATTTTCAAGACAGGCCACTTTTATATTTGAGCAGATGGCATCTGCTCTGGAGGAAGCACTAGGGTGCTAGAAATAGGAGACAAAACTAGTGTGCACACACAGGTTTCCACCAGTTTACCACAAGAAGCTTATGGCAGGTAAGTACCAGCAGCTCCTGGAACAGCAATGGAAGACTCTGAATACAAGAGGTTTCACAGAGATAACCCAGGAATAATTCTCACCTGTTAGTTGGCTCCCCCATGAAGTGATCCTTGGCCTACCCTTGGGTATCAAGCTCACATTCTACCTACAGACATCCTTCCATCATAGGAAGTTAATGCTATAAAGCTTTGCCTCTTTAGGCACCTTCCCCTTTTCATGTCCCATGTCAGTATTTTGGAGTCTAAAGAAGAATTAACTGGGAGAGGAGCTCCTGGAGAGCAGCCCTGCTGAGAAGGACCTGGGGGTCAGGGGGGATGAGGAACTTCCCAGGAGCCAGCAGTGGCTCTGGCAGCTGGGAAGGGAGATGGGATCCTGGGCTCCATCAGCAGAGGGGTGGCAGCAGGGACAGGGAGGAGATTGTCCCTCTCTGCTCTGCCCTGGGGAGGCCCCAGCTGGAGTCCTGTGTCCAGAGCTGGGGCCCCAGGACAAGGAAGATGTGGGGCTGTTGGAGAGGGGTCAGAGGAGCCATGGAGATGCTCAGAGGGCTGGAGCAGCTCCCCTGTGGAGAGAGGCTGAGGTAGCTGGGCTGGGTCGGCCTGGAGAAGAGAAGGCTGTGGGGGGACCTCATTGCAGCCTGCCAGTCCCTGAAGGGAGCAGAGGAACAGGAGGGGAATCAGCTTGTTCAAGGGCAGAGCCTGGCAGGACAAGGGGGCTGGAGTGAAGCTGGAGGAGGGAAGGGGGAGAGGAGATCTTAGGGGGAAGTTCTTTGCAGTGAGAGTGGTGAGGGGCTGGAAGGGGCTGCCCAGAGAGGGGGTGGGTGCCCCATCCCTGGAGGTGTTCAAGGCCAGGTTGTCTGGGTCCCTGGGCAACCTTGTGTATCTCCAGGCCTGGAGGTTGGTGTCCCTGCCTGTGGCAGGCGGTTGGAGCTCTGTGATCCTTGGGCTCCCTTCCAACCCAGCCCAGTCTGGGATTCTGGGATTCTAATTAGAAGACAACCTTGATGTTTGGCATGCAGTCTTCTTGATCTCTTTTTCCAAGGAGAAAAGCCAACAAGACACGATGGAAGATGCCTACAAGGAGATGTCAAGTGTCAAGCAGAAATCTTCCTTACACAAAAATTGGTTAAAGATCAACTATCCTTATCCTCTCATGTCAGAAACCACTCGTGCATTACCCTGACTGATATTGACATTTCACTCTGCTTGTACCTCCTGTTAAGCAGCTTCTCTAGATAAGGTCAGGTTAACATTGCCATTAAAAGTTCCCTCTGCCCCTTCCCCTGGGGCATGTGGCTTTCAGCCTCACTCCAAATACTTGCTCAGGGATTAAAGTTGACAGTTATTGGGGGAGGGGAGGGAGTGGGGGTGTTTCCAAGTATTTTCCTCAATTTAAATTTGACCATTTCCCCTGGTAAAAAAAAAAACCTAAATTACAGAAATTTCTCTGCTGTTTCAGGAGTTTTCTTGTGGCCTACACAGTTCAGATCCAAACCTAATGAGCTGTGCAATCAGCTTTGGGTTTTGTGTTATTTTTGGAAGCAGTTCAGAGGCATCCAGCTGCTGAGGTAACAGTGGGAACAGAAGGAAAAGGTGAGGTGGGTGTTAGAACATCAAAGCTGAACTCTCTCCAGTAAGAGTTGTGTCTCTAAATGAGCAAAAACCAGCCAAGTGGATCAATACACCTGCATGGATGGAAGCTCTCCCTGATCAGAATGCAACCAGTGAACAATTTATGCCCTCTAGCACAGGGGTCTGTTGGTTCTGAAGCCACAGGTTTCATGTTATCTACACTCCATAAAACAACTCAAGGAAACTCTCCCCATCTTAAATCCTCCTCACCATTTCCTACCCAGGACGATCCAGATACAACCCATAATGCTCCCAATCGCTCTCAGTCCCCAGTCACTCTCTCTACACCCCACGTTCCCCTTTCTCATGCCCTTCTGTGACACAGCTTTTCCATTAAGCTCAATATTTTGGGCCCACTCAAGAGGATGCTCTTCCTCAGTCCAGGTCTTTCTCCTCCACTACTTCATTTCATTTCCATCCCTTTACATCCACAGTGATTTAAAGCTTTGGGTAACTCTGCCTCTCACAGTCCCAAAATGATGACCAAAATGATGGTCAATGCCATGTTCTTCCCTGCACAAAGGAAGTGTTGACATAACCTGACCAGTTGAGCTGATGGATCTCCAGCCAGCCATCACCTCTTTGTCTATGGTGAACGAGGTCAATATTCAATTACCCAGAGTTCTGTATGCAGCTTCCACACTAGGAGAGCATCATATTGCAAGATTTCTGAGGAAGATTTGGACCTGAGTGCTTCAGAGGTCCAGAAAGTGGTCCCAGGTTTAAGTGACATGAGAAAACTCAGAGAGAGACTCAGAGTGTTCACTCAGTCAACTGCTCCACAGCTGATCCATGGACCTGTTTCAATTACCCCATGCTGGGGTCACAAAAGCCCCCCTGTTTAGCAACCCCTTTGACATACCACCTTTTCTGAAGAGCTTCTAAGACCAGAGTAGAAAACCATGCCCCAAAATATCCCCACATGGATCATCATGCAGCCCCCAAGAACAAGTTGTAGCCACTGCGTTGGCTGTTCCCCTACCACTCAACCCACCAGCTGTGTTTGGCTTCTCTTCAGGTCTGACCAGTATTTCTAAAGAGGCTTCCACGTGTGGCTTCCACACTGCTCTGGGTTCAGCTTAGTTCTGTCCCCAGGACCTTGAAGCAGTCAGCCACAACGTTCTCAGGTTGCTGGTTGGGAAGGCAGTGAAGGGATGCTCACCAGCTACAATCCCACCTCACCCTACACCCCAAGGATTATTATCCACACACAGGTCAACCACTGCTTTGGCTGCTCACCAACTCCTTCTTCATCTTCTGACCAAGTGAAGCTCATCTTCTTCACTCTCCCTTCTGGAAAGGGCTGGAGCTGAGCTGAAATAGGCTCCTTGGGGCATCATTGTGTGTGTCCCCCCACCCCAGATCTCCTGTTATCCTTTCCTCCAAATCCTTCTTGCCATTGTGTCCTGGCAAAAAAAAAAAAAAAAAGGACTCAGCAGCTCTTTATCTTTGAGGTACTTCATCTGAAGGCTGGAAAACCTTCCTAGATGCTCTCCAGCTTGGTGCTTATCAAGAAAAAAAAAAGAGCCTTTCCCATGCACTAGGCAGAAAGAGTATGTTGAAAGATACTGGAGAACTAACTTCTAACTAACTTCTGTGGGTCAAATCCTCAGCCACATACACCAGGTGACAACTGCTGAGGACCCTACTCCTGCCCAGCAGCATCCTCAGGTGGGTGCTTTGGCTTTTTTGGACAGGTCATGTAAAATAACATGAAATTGAGTATCACAGTCCTCAGTATTCATCATCCTTAGACCAAATGGATGTTTTTTTCTTCCTGGGCCACTAAAGTTTAGTGAGAGATGGTGATGCCTCAGCTCAGTGAGCAGGCTCACAGCCTGGTTGCCTCATCCAACTTCAGAGGAAACCCACAGAGCTCAGAGAAAACACCAAGGTATAACATAAGCACACAGGGAAGTTTAAGCTTGAAGATCAGAGAATCACAGAATGACAAAGTTGGAAAAGACCTTGAAGATCATCAAGTCCAACAGCTCCTGTCCTGTGCTAAACCAGATCCCTGAGCACCTCATCTCCCCTCTGTTAAACACACCCAGGGGTGGGGACTCAGCCCCCTCCCTGGGCAGCCTGGGCCAGGCCCTGACAGCTCTGCCAGGGAAGAACTTTGCCCTCCCAGCTGAGCTGAGCCTGCCCTGGGGCAGCTTGAGCCCATTGCCCCTTGTCCCATCTCCTGTCCCCTGGCTGAAGAGACCATCTCCCACCTCTCTGCACCCTCCTGGCAGGGCAGGGGAGGTGGGGAGAAGGGCTCCCCTCAGCCTCCTCTTCTCCAGGCTCAACACCCCCAGCTCCCTCAGCAGCTCCTCAGAGGATTTGCCCTCCAGCCCCTTCCCCAGCCTGGTTGCCCTTCTCTGGACTCACTCCAGGATCTCCATGTCCTTCTGATGCTGAGGAGCTCAGAACTGGCCCCAGCACTCCAGCTGCAGCCTCCCCAGTGCCCAGTCCAGGGGGACAATCCCCTCCTCAGACCTACTGGCCACACTGTGTCTGCCACAAGCCAGGATGGTGGTGTCCTCCTTGGCCACACTGCTGGCTCATGGTCAGCCTGCAGTCACCCAACACTCCTACCAGCCCCACAAAGCTCCTTGTAGAAAAAAGCAAACCCCATCTTTGAAATGTTGGTTGTCCCATATCATTTTGGGGAGGGGGGGGAAGCATGAAACCATTACCTTGTCTAATAAACAACTCTTCAGCTTACAGTTCCTGCTGATGAAAGCTCATGTTTACATTGATGCTAACCCTGGGAAGGGGAGGGTTCTGCCATTTGGGGTGAAATGGCACCAAATAACCCCTTTCCTTGGAAAAATATAGCTGAACTCCAAGCTCACCCTGAGCACACACCAGCAGTTGGTTATCTTCTCTCAGCCAGGCTTATCTATCTCCCTTTGCAAAGCATCCCTGCTCCACCACCAGCAGCTCCTGGTGGGCTTTTAGGAAGATGTCCATGGGATTTCACCCTTTTTATATATGTATTTTTTTGGCCCTTTTCCCACACCAATGAGTTGGGGGGTTTTGCTTCTCAGATCCTTCCTCCACCCCATGTGTTTCTTTATCCCCCACTGAACCAGGAGAATTTTGGGGTGGGGGGTGGTCAGGCAAACACCCAACCAAGGGTGCTAAATTTCTTGGCAGCATTTACTCCAGATGCCTTTTTTTAAAATGCATTTAAATGAACGTGGGTCAAACCAGAACATCTTGGTGCCTTCCATGAAGGAGTCACTTAACTACCTGCAGATCCCAAAATTAATGGGGACCTTGTGCTGTTATAAATATATAAAATATGACAACTGCTTTGACTGCTCCATATGGAAATACATCTTGTGAGATGCACAGTGGGGTCCCAGGCTGGAGTTGCCTCTGCTTTCTTTGCCTTTCAGTGCTAGGATGTAGAGCCACCATGGGACCTCTTTTGGTTTTGGGAATCCTAATTTTTTTTGCCAACTCTGGGAACACCCTAAAACATTAAAACCAGGCACTTCAGCATTTTACACTTCTGAATAATTTGTAAATGTTTTTTCTACTGGGGTGTGCTGTGAGGACAGGACTCAGGTCACAGAATCACAGAATCCCAACCTGGGCTGGGTTGGATGGGACCCCAAGGATCACAGAGCTCCAACCCCTGCCACAGGCAGGGACACCAACCTCCAGGCCTGGAGCTACACAAGGGTGCCCAGGGGCCAACCTGGCCTTGAACACCCCCAGGGATAGGGCACCCACCCCCTCTCTGGGCAGCCCCTGCCAGCCCCTCCCCACTCTCTCTGCAAAGAACTTCCCCCTAAGGTCTCCTCTCCCCCTTCCCTCCTCCAGCTTCACTCCAGCCCCCTTGTCCTGCCAGGCTCTGCCCTTTGAACAAGCTGATTCCCCTCCTGTTCCTCTGCTCCCTTCAGGGACTGGCAGGCTGCAGTGAGGTCCCCCCACAGCCTTCTCTTCTCCAGGCTGACCCAGCCCAGCTCCCTCAGCCTCTCTTCTTCACAGGGGAGCTGCTCCAGCCCTCTGAGCATCTCCATGGCTCCTCTGGCCCCTCTCCAGCAGCCCCAGCTGGGGCCTCAGGAGGGCAGAGCAGAGAGGGACAATCCCCTCCCTGTCCCTGCTGCCACCCCTCTGCTGATGGAGCCCAGGATCCCATCTCCCTTCCCAGCTGCCAGAGCCACTGCTGGCTCCTGGGAAGTTCCTCATCCCCCATGACCCCCAGGTCCTTCTCAGCAGGGCTGCTCTCCAGGAGCTCTTCTCCCAGGCTGTGTCTGTGTCTGGGATCCCTCCAGCCCAAGTGCAACACCTGACACTTGGCAGTGTGGAACCTCATGAGGTTCACCCAGTTCCACCTTTCCAGCCTGTCAGGATCCCTCTGGATGGCTCCTTTCCTTCTGTGGTGTCACCCACACCACTCAGCTTGGTGTCATCTGCAAACCTGCTGAGGCTGCACTCAATCCCATCATCCATGTCACTGATCCAGATGTTACAGAGCTCCAGTCCCCAGACAGGCCCCTGGGGGACCCCGTTGGTCACCAGCCTCCAGCTGGACACAGACCCACTGATCACCCCCCTTTGTCTATGTTCAGTCAACCAGTTTCTGATCCACTGGATGGTCCCACCCATCAAATCCATATCTTTCCAATTTAGAGATAAGGATGTGGTGGGGAGCTGTGTCAAAGGCCTTGCACAAGGCCAGGGAGATGACATCAATCACCTTCCCTTTGTCTCCTGATGCCATCCCTCCACCAGAGGAGGTCACCAGGTCATGGAACTCAAGCAGGTTAAGTCAAGGCTGTAACAGTAAGGTGGCCTTTTCTTGTGTCTGTGTCTCCCAAAGGTGTCAGCAAGCCAGAAAGGGGCCCTCAAAAAATCTCCTTGTGCTCAATTAGAAGAAAGGAGAGGATGGATGAGCTGGTTATGATCTCATAGAGTCACAGAGTGCTTTGGGTTGGAAGGGATCTCAAAGATCACCTTGTTCCAACCCTCTGCCATGGGCAGGGACACCCTCCACTAGACCAGCTTGCCCAAAGCTCCATCCAACCTGGGCTTGAACATCTCCAGGGATCCAGGGGCTTCCACAATCTTTCTGGGTACCCTGTGCCAGGGCTTCTCTTCTGGATGCCCAGGGAGGGCTGGGATGGTGAGCAGAGCCAACCCCAGCCCTGAGGATGCTGGGGATGGGTAAAGAAGCCTTCAGCTATTAATGGATATTACATTGCCATGTAAGATGGGGTGTTTTTCAGGAGCAAATGGATATCCTAGTTCCAGGCTATGAAAAATCTGCAGCATTTTGGGCTCCTTTCACAACCTTTGTGTATCTACAACCTGGAGAGAGACCAAGCCTTGCTGGGCCTCTGCCTCCTGAAACCAGGACAGCCTCTCAGAAGGAATTTTGTTTCTGCTGCCCTGCACACAGCTCACAGAGCAGTTTTTAAGCTCTGACTACCCAGGCAAGCTGAGCTGAGCAAGATGCTCTGCTTCCTTTTTTAAGCTTAGCAGGGCCTCCAGCACAAATCCTCCACGCTGCCTGAGCTGCACTTTTCCCACAGCTTGGAGAGGACCCAGCAGCTCAATGGAAAACAGAGGAAAACCCTGAGAGCCTTCACCTTCTGCCATGCCCAGACTTCTCAGGATCATGAATTTCTCCTCAATGGGTTGAGAAGTACAAACCTTTGGCTTGAAGACCAGATAGGACTTGGTGGCAAACTTGATCTCCTGTGAGCCTCTCTTAGAAAAGTAAGAATTAGCTGAGCTTAGCATCAGCTTTGGGGGCTTCAGTGCTGCCCTGAAGCAGTTGAAGAAGTTGGGGCTTTCCCAGAAAGCACATGCCCAGCTTGGAGAGCAAGCAGGCTGAGCTCACTGAAGAGCAGCTGGGTTGGCATGGCCATGGCTGAGTTGCAATTCCCAATCCCCTGAAGTTTGGGAAGTTCAGTTCTCATCCCTCAGCACAGCACACAGGTTGCATGCCACATTACAGCCTCCTCAGCTGCAAGGCCTTGGGATTCACTGCCAGCAGAGTGAAAAACCCTCTGAGTGCCATCTCCACCCACTAATAACAACTCATCTCTCCCCTGGACTTCTCTGTAGGACTAAGGCATCGGTGATGCTTGGAACGTGCCTTCCTCCAGCTGCCACTTGGTGCTGAAGAAGGAGCAAGAAGGAATTGTGACAAAGCAAGAAAGAAACCCCATTGTTCTCAAGGTTTTTCCACAAAGTTCAACCCATGGAAAACTTCTTGCTACTTTCCTAATCATAGAATCCCAGCCTGGGCTGGGTTGGAAGGGAGCCCAAGGGTCACAGAGCTCCAACCCCCTGCCACAGACAGGGACACCAACCTCCAGGCCTGGAGCTACACAAGGTTGCCCAGGCCCCATCCAACCTGGCCTTGAAAATGTAATCACAGTAAGAAAACACTCAAAACTTGTCTACTCCAGGTTTTACAAGCAGTATTGATATGGCAAATGCTTGGTGCCACCTGGAAAGCATTTCCCCATCTCCCGTGGGAGGAAAAGCTGAGGGACCTGGGGCTGTTCAGCCTGGAGAGAAGAGACTGAGAGGTCCTAGGGACCCTGCTTTGGCAGGGGGGTTGGACCTGATGAGCTCTGGAGCTCCCTTCCAACCCCTACAATTCTCTGATTTTGTGTCCTGCAAAACCTCATGTAAATAGCTATGGGTGATGGTTCCCACTGCTGCTGCTGCTGAGGAGCATCATCTCCCTTTCAGATAGCATGAGGCAGGGGTAGAAAGATGACATCACTTACTGCAACTCTTGCCTGGATACTACTATTTATGGACTTACATGATGCTGCCTGCTGTGTGATGGGATGCACACCTAAAAATACTTGCCCTGGATTGATTTTGCATCCTGGAAATCATGGAATCCCAGAATCCCAGCCTGGGCTGGGTTGGAAGGGACCCCAAGGATCACAGAGCTCCAACCCCCTGCCACAGGCAGGGACAGCAACCTCCAGGCCTGGAGCTACACAAGGTTGCCCAGGGACCCAGCCAACCTGGCCTTGAAATCTGCTGGTGGGAACTAGGTCTTGGGCAGTTGGCCACTGAGGTCCTCCCATGTAGTAGATCCTAGTAGTAGTGGTAGTTCACAAGGTCCTTAAAAAGCCCTTCCAGCCTATTCCTCAAATTACAAAGAGGTTGGGTTGGATGAAATGAGTCACACAAGCTGCTTGCAAACAGCCATGTGTCCCCAGTGTGGTGGGTCCCATGGCCTGGCATCGTGCCTTGTCATGGAGCATCCCTGGTCCACGAGCCAGCAAGACAGTGGTGTGAGACTGAGCTTCCTAATTATCTTCAGATTATATAATTAAATGCTGCTAAATGGATTCTATGATTCCTTGGCCTTCTTCAATTCCATAGTGGGATTGAGTCTGCAAGTTTCCAGGGGACACCCAGCAGAATGTTGTGGTCAACAGGTCAGAGGGACAAGCTGCCATCCATCCAAGGGACCAGCTGGAGAGGTGGGTCTGTGCAAACCTCATCAAGTTCAACAAGGTCAAGTGCAAGGTCCTGCCCTTGGGTTGGGACAGTCCTTGTTATCAACACAGGCTGGGGGATGGTGTGATGGAGAGCAGCCCTGCAGAGAAGGACTTGGGGTACTGATGGATGCAAAGCTGGGCAGGAGCCACCAATGTGCACTCACAGTCCAGATGGCCAGTGGCACCCTGGGCTGCATCCCCAGAGGTGTGGGGAGCAGATCCAGAGAGGGGATCCTGCCCCTCTGCTCTGCTCTGCTCTGGGGAGACCTCACCTGGAATATTGTGTCCAGCTCTGGAGCCCTCAGGACAAGGAGGACATGTACCTCTTGGAGCAGGTCCAGAGGAGGCCATGAGGATGATCCAAGAGCTGGACACCTCTCCTAGAAAGACAGGCTGGGAAAGTTGGGCTTGTTCAGCCTGGGGAAGAGAAGGCTCAGGGGAGATCTCAGAGCCTCTTCCAGTCCCTGAAGGGATCTCCAGGAAAGCTGGGAAGGGCTGTTTGTGAGGGCATGGAGTGATAGGATGAGGGGAGATGGTGTTAAACTAGAGCAGGGCAGGGTTAGATGGGACATTAGGAAGAAGTTCTTCACTCTGAGGGTGGTGAGACACTGTCACAGGCTGCCCAGAGAGGTGGTGGAGGCCCCATCCCTGGAGACATTCAAGGTCAGGCCTGATGGGGCTCTGAGCAGCCTGCTCTAGTGAAGATGTCCCTGCTCACTGCAGGGGGTGGGACTGGGTGGGCTCTGAAGGTCCCTTCCAGCCTTTGAGCCTGTGACTCTTGTGTGCTTCTGGAGGCAGCCCGTGGTCTCAGACCACCGTGGGCAGGTAGCAGCAGGTCCCTGGCAGGCACTGTCACACTCCTGCAGCCCCCAGCCCCACTGCCAGGTACCTCTGCAAGAGCTGGGACTCATCACCCAACATGCCATGCAATCAGACTCATTGGCAAGTGCTATCAAGTGGTAATTACTGTGATTTACATAAATTTAGGTGAGCTCAGCAGCACCAGCTGCTCCCACCAAGCCTGGGCACAGCATGAAGTGTCTGTGCTGAGCAGCAATTTTGGGGGAAGAACAGGAGGAGGGAGGGAGGGAAGTAGGAGGTGGGAGAGGGAGCCTCAGGGTTGTGTGACATCACCGAATGCTCACCCAGGGCAGTGCTGTGCACCTTGTCCCTCTGAGGTGCCCCTTTGGGGCTGAATTGCTGGGGGATGGAATAGGATGTCCCCAGCCTCTGCATCCCTCCCCACCCCCTCTCTGACCTACTCACATTTTGGGGTTGTGGTTCTTGGGGATGTGGTTTAGTGGTGACCTCAGCAGTGCCAGCTTAATGGTTGGACCTGATGATCTCCAAGGTCTTTTCCAACCAAAATGATCTTGTGGTTGATGATTCTTCTGACCTCTGCCCTCTGCCCTCTCACCTGCACCCAGGGTTCCTCACCTGCACCCAGATGTGCTGTGCAATGCAACCAGCTCATGAGACTTGGGACAGTGTCAGGGTGGGAATTTAAGAAACCAGGGATGTGGGATTGTTGGAGAAGGGGTCAGAGGAACCATGGAGATGCTCAGAGGGCTGGAGCAGCTCCCCTCTGGAGAGAGGCTGAGGGAGCTGGGCTGGGTCAGCCTGGAGAAGAGAAGGCTGTGGGGGGACCTCATTGCAGCCTGCCAGTCCCTGAAGGGAGCAGAGGAACAGGAGGGGAATCAGCTTGTTCCAAGGGCAGAGCCTGGCAGGACAAGGGGGCTGGAGTGAAGCTGGAGGAGGGAAGGGGGAGAGGAGATCTTAGGGGGAAGTTCTTTGCAGAGAGAGTTCTTTCCAGAGAGTTCTTTCCTGGCTGGAACAGGCTGCCCAGAGAGGGGGTGGATGCCCCATCCCTGGGGGTGTTTAAGGCCAGGTTGGCTGGTTCCCTGGGCAACCTTGTGTATCTCCAGGCCTGGAGGTTGGTGTCCCTGCCTGTGTCAGGGGGTTGGAGCTCTGTGACCCTTGGGGTCCCTTCCAACCCAGCCCAGTCTGGGATTCTATGATTTCCAAGAAATGGCACCTAAATTAAGACAGGATCTCTGGCATCTTAAAGGAGTAGTGTCTTCAAGGACTCTGAAAACATGGAGCATTTAAAACCAGACATCTCCAGGTTCAGGTTTTGGTGGTCATACCCAGGATTGAAAAATAGAAGTCAACACTCTGGGCTGTGGTGCTGTTCACAGAGAAACCCTGTCTGTAGTGAAAGTGGTGTCAGATCCTCTGTAAACAGGCATCTTGACAGAGCTTCCCACCTTCCTTCATTGGCTGAGAGAGACAATGGGATCCTGGGGGCATCAGGAGGAGTGTGGGCAGCAGGTGACAGGAGGGGATCCTCCCCCTCTGCTCTGCCCTGCTCAGGCCCCACCTGCAGTGTTGTGGCCAGTGCTGGGCTCCCTGGGATCAACCAGCCAGGGATCTCCTGGAGAGAGGCCAGAGGAGGGACAGGGAGATGCTGAAGGGCCTGGAGCATCTGCCCTGGGAGGAAAGGCTGAGGGACCTGGGGCTGTTCAGCCTGGAGAGAAGCAGCCTGAGAGGGGATCTGCTCCCTGGGGATCAAGAGCTGAAGGGTGGGACCCAGGGGGCCATGGGCAGCCTCTTCTCAGTGTCTGTGGGGACAGGACAAGGCGTGATGGCCTCAAGTTGGAGCCCAGGGAGTTCCACACCAACATGGGGAAGAACTTCTTCCTGGTGAGGGTGAGGGAGCCCTGGGCCAGGCTGCCCAGGGGGGTGTGGAGTCTCCTTCTCTGGAGAGATTCCAGAGAAGGTTCTAGATGCATGCAATTCCTTGTTTTTATTTCATTTGGGGTAGGGTTTTTTTTTTGGTTGGCTTGGGGTATTTGTTTCTGGCTTGGGGTTTTTTTTTGGGGGGGGAAGGTTTTTTTGTTGTTGTTGGTTTTGGTTTGTTTTGTTTTTTAAAGATGTAGTTTAAGGTTCCAACTGATAAACACAAAGGGGAAGCAGCAATCCATCCTCTTTTGACAGCACACTCCATCATTTGCTCCTCTCCCAGGGACACAAAAGTGAATTTGCCAAAAAAAAAAAACCCAAACAACCAAACCCCCAACCCCCCCCCCCCCCCCCAGCCCTAAAGACAAGGGGGAGGTACAAACCTCTTCCCAAGGGAAAGCTTCCTCTATTATTTTTTGGTGGAAAAAAAATGGGAAGAATGAGTGCAAAGACAGGCTGAGATCCCCTGGGTGCTTCCTCTGAGCCCTGGCTTCTCCTCAAATGAATGCAGAGGCACGGGTGTGGGTGAGCCCTCTCCTCCCCATCCTCCACCCCACCAGCTGTTGGTACCTAACATGTCACTTGTCCCTTTGGAAATAATGAGTGTCTGTAGTGGATTTGGAGAGGGCTGAGGCTGTGCTTCCCATAATAATGAAGGAGAGGAAGGGAATCAAAGAATCACAGGGCTTGGAAGGGATCTCCAGAGCCCATCTGGTCCAACATCCCCCTGCCAAAGCAGGGTCCCTAGGACAGGGCACACAGGGAGACATCCAGATGGGGCTGGAATCTCTCCAGAGAAGGAGACTCCACACCCCCCTGGGCAGCCTGGGCACCCTCACTGGGAAGAAGTTCTTCCCCACATTGGGGGGGAACTCCCTGTGCTCCAACTTGAGCCCATCACCCCTTGTCCTGTCCCCACAGACACTGAGAAGGAGATGACTGATTCCCCCTGCATCCCATGCTTAAGATAATTATAGACATTAATTAGGTCCCCCCTTAGTCTTCTCTTCTCCAGGCTGAACAGTCCCAACTTGAGCCCATCACCCCTTGTCCTGTCCCCACAGCCACTGAGCAGAGGCTGCCCATGTCCCCCTGGGTCCCACCCTTCAGCTCTTGATCCCCAGGGAGCAGATCCCCTCTCAGGCTGCTTCTTCTCCAGCCCCAGGTCCCTCAGCCTTTCCTCACAGGGGAGATGCTCCAGGCCCTTCAGCATCTCCCTGTCCCTCCTCTGGCCTCTCTCCAGGAGATCCCTGGCTGGTTGATCCCAGGGAGCCCAGCACTGGCCACAACAGATCCCTCTGCCAAAACTGGTGCTCCAGGCACCCGTGTGTGACATGAGGGATGGCAAAGCAGTTCTTAACCTCATCCTTAGTGCTGCCCTGCCAACACCAGCTTCTCTGCTTTCATATAATTCATGGAATGTAATTACCAGGAAGGAGAACATCCTGATTTACCCAGCTCCTTCCCAGAATGAGCAGTTTGGAAAAGACCTTGGAGATCGAAGTCCAACCATTCCTGTCTTCTACTAAACCAAATCCCTGAGCACCTCATCTTCTAAACACACCCAGGGGTAGGGACTCAGCCCCCTCCCTGGGCAGCCTGGGCCAGGCCCTGACAGCTCTGCCAGGGAAGAACTTTGCCCTCCCAGCTGAGCTGAGCCTGCCCTGGCACAGCTTGAGCCCATTGCCCCTTGTCCCAGCTCCTGTCCCCTGGCTGAAGAGACCAGCACCCACCTCTCTGCACCCTCCTGGCAGGGCAGGGGAGGTGGGGAGAAGGTCAGCCTCCTCTTCTCCAGCCTCAACACCCCCAGCTCCCTCAGCTGTTCCTCAGAGGATTTGCCCTCCAGCCCCTTCCCCAGCCTGGTTGCCCTTCTCTGGCCTCTCTCCAGGACCTCCATGTCCTTCTGATGCTGAGGAGCCCAGAACTGGCCCCACCACTCCAGCTGCAGCCTCCCCAGTGCCCAGGCCAGGGGCACAATCCCCTCCCCAGACCTACTGGCCACACTGTTTTTGATCCAAGCCTGGACACCATTGGCTTCAACACCTGCATGATGACCAGCAAGGGGATTTTATTCAGGTTTTACACTTAATGGGCAAAAAATGAGAGCAGAGCTGGGAAGGGATATTTAATTGGTAACTTTTTTTAAGCACCTACTTCTTGGCATCCTTCATGGGCTCTCTCTCTCTCTCTTTAACTCTCCTGAAGACTGAACTGATGAAAGAAACTGGAGCAAGAGCATCTCAAGGACAAAGCCAGAATCCAGATTTTAATGAAGCAAACATAACCTTTCACTGAGGCAAACTCACCCTGAGTTTGCCACAAACCTGATTAAAGCCAATACATCTCTTCAGTGGGGTGTTTAATTATAGCCAAGCACATGAGCCCCCTTGGAGTTAGGGATTTTCAGGATTTAATCCGTTTTTTTTCCCTTGCTTGCCTAGATTTTTGTTGGCTTACAGCTGACTTGCAATGCAATACACTACAGGCTGAAGCTTGCTGGTGCAAACTGATGATGTGGGTGGTGAGAGTGAATTATTTGGGGGGGGGGGGGAGGGGGCCAGAACTAAATCCCCACAGCTTAAGTTTGGTTTCCTTGATTTTTTTTGTTTCCTTGATTTTTTTTTTGTTTCCTTGATTTTTTTGTTTCCTTGATTTTTTTTGTTTCCTTGATTTTTTTTCTTTCCTTGATTTTTTTTGTTTCCTTGATTTTTTTGTTTCCTTGATTTTTTTTTGTTTCCTTGATTTTTTTTTGTTTCCTTGATTTTTTTTTGTTTCCTTGATTTTTTTTTTGTTTCCTTGATTTTTTTTGTTTCCTTGATGGTTTTTTTTTGTTTCCTTGAATTTTTTTTTGTTTCCTTGATTTTTTTTTGTTTCCTTGATTTTTTTTTTGTTTCCTTGATTTTTTTTTGTTTCCTTGATTTTTTTTTGTTTCCTTGATTTTTTTTTGTTTCCTTGATTTTTTTTTGTTTCCTTGATTTTTTTTTTGTTTCCTTGATTTTTTTTGTTTCCTTGATGGTTTTTTTTTGTTTCCTTGAATTTTTTTTTGTTTCCTTGATTTTTTTTTTTTTGTTGTTTCCTTGATTTTATTTTGGGGGGTGTTTTTTTAATGTAGGAGACACATGGGGTAATTTTTTTTTTTACCTCTAAAGCTTTTCCAACCTCCTCTCCACTACCCAACCCCAAAGCCCAGCCAATATCAGAGACCTTTAGAGGTCTTCACACTTGAGAAGCCACGCTGAGGGCATTTTTGCCATGAGCACTGGGGTAAGGGTACAACAGCTGCTTCTCTTTTCAGGCATGAATGCAAAGACCTGAAGAAAAAAAATCAGGGAAAACCCTCCTGCTCCCAGCCAAGAAACCTCTGAAAGCATTTTTCAGGCTGCAGGAGGGTAGAGGGACAGGCAGGAGAAGGCCAAACCTTGGGGAGGATGGAGGAGGAGCTGTCATCCAAGGATTTTTACAATTGCTTCCATGATTTTTTCCCATTTCTCCAGAGCCAGAGTGGCAGGACTGGGACCTTAATTCTACCCCACTTCAGGCTGGTTGGAATAACATCAAGCCAGCAGCAGCTTTTTCATTAAAGAGGGCTTGTGCATTTCTTTTTCTTTATGTCTTTTATTTCTTCCTGGCTTCAGCCTTATTTATTTGCTCAATGAGTTCAGTGTGATTAACGTTCACAGGGGGAGAGGGGTGAAGCTCTCTCTTTCCTCTCAGGTTCAATAAATCTTAGGCAAAGAGGTATTGAGCTGCAGGCCCCAGGTTGGTGCAGTGGGAGTGGGTGTAATTGTGCAGGTTAAGCATTGTCTCCTTGCTCAGTCAGCAGAATTGACCACAAAAATGCTGCTCCAGGCCCTCCCCCTCTTAAGACAATGATTTGAGAGAGGGTGGGATGGATGAGAGGACAGTGAGGTGGGGTGAGAACTGGCTGTCAGACTGGGCTCAGAGGGTGCTGAGCAGTGGAGCAGAGTCTGGCTGGAGACCTGTGACTGGTGCTGCTCCCCAGGGATCAGGGTTGGGTCTGGTCTTGTTTAACATCTTAACATCTTCATCAATGACCTTGCTGAGGGAACAGCATCCACCCACAGCAAGAACCTGATGATCCAGAGCTGGGAGGAGTGGGGGACACACAGGACACTGTGGTGCCACCCAAAGAGACCTGGCCAGGCTGGAGAGCTGGGCAGGGAGAAACCAGGTGAGGTTCAAGTGGAGAGTCTGGCACCTGGGAAGGAAGAACTGCTGGAATCAGGACAGTCTGGGGGTGACCTGCTGGAGAGGAGCTCTGAGGAGAAGGACCTGGGGGTGCTGGTGGGTGACAGGGTGGCCATGAGCCAGCAGTGTGACATGGGGCTGAGAGAGACAATGGGATCCTGGGGGGCATCAGGAGGAGTGTGGGCAGCAGGTGACAGGAGGGGATCCTCCCCCTCTGCTCTGCCCTGCTCAGGCCCCACCTGGAGTGTTGTGGCCAGTGCTGGGCTCCCTGGGATCAACCAGCCAGGGATCTCCTGGAGAGAGGCCAGAGGAGGGACAGGGAGATGCTGAAGGGCCTGGAGCATCTGCCCTGGGAGGAAAGGCTGAGGGACCTGGGGCTGTTCAGCCTGGAGAGAAGCAGCCTGAGAGGGGATCTGCTCCCTGGGGATCAAGAGCTGAAGGGTGGGACCCAGGGGGCCATGGGCAGCCTCTGCTCAGTGGCTGTGGGGACAGGACAAGGGGTGATGGGCTCAAGTTGGAGCCCAGGGAGTTCCACACCAACATGGGGAAGAACTTCTTCCCAGTGAGGGTGAGGGAGCCCTGGGCCAGGCTGCCCAGGGGGGTGTGGAGTCTCCTTCTCTGGAGAGATTCCAGCCCCATCTGGATGTCTCCCTGTGTGCCCTGTCCTAGGGACCCTGCTTTGGCAGGGGGGTTGGTCCTGATGATCTCAGGAGGTCCCTTCCAACCCCCTCCAGCTCTCTGATTGTGATTCTGTGATTTTAAAAATGTTTAGGCACCTGAAATGCATCGAGATGGGTTTCTTATTGAGCCTAGTGAAAACTCAGCCCTGTGACTACTGTTGTCAATGCTAAAAAACAACCATCTGAGGGCAGAAAAAAGGGATTCTGCAAGATGTACAATGTGACCCTCCCTAATAGAGCTCATCCACCCTCTCCACAATAAAAGCAGAGGCAATTGGCTGTGGCAGGCGTCCCCAGGCAGCTTAATACAACCATGACAAATGGTTTGATGGAGACCTCTCATGGAGTGAGTTACTCTACTTAAAAAAGAAAAAGAGCATCTCCATCACTGTTGGTGGGTCAAGGGCAGCCCAGTGTTGGCCACCTCAGGGACACCCTGCAGCTTGAGCAACTGGTAGCCCCTGCTGCAAATGAAAATCCAAGGAAGCTTTTCTAAAGGCTACTGTAAGGAGGATCAGGTTCCTTCCAGGGTGCTCATCTTTGAGGTGGTAGATTTGTAGAGTGGCTTTTGCAGTCAATAATAAAAAAAAAGAAAAGATGTGGAATCCCCAAAAATCCTGGCCATATTGGACATAAATCTACTGTCTGAAGGTGTAGGCACGATGGGAGGAGGCATGGGGTATATCAAAGGTACCTGGCAGGTGCAGTTCAGTTGATGTAGCCAAAGTTCTGCCTCTTGGTTCACTTCACTTTGCTTTTTCAAACAGCAGAAATGAGGTCAACGCTTCTGCTGTGGCTTTGGGCACAACAAGTGCTCCCTGGGAATCCAACACAGTGATTTTGGGGGTGCATCCTACTACTCACCCATAAAGGACCGGCTCATTTTTGGATCATGGATTAACAGGATGTGTTTTCCAGCACTCTCCTGTTCAACCCCAGTCCTTCCAAAGGCATTTAAACCCCCCCATGACAACTGCACCTCTAACATCTGCAGGTAGGCTGAAGTCCCACTTCTGCTGATGTTCTCCAAAACAATGTCTCACCAAGTGTTGGTGGGATTTGTTTGTTCAGCTGCACTGTCATGGGGTCAGAGAGGTAAGACCTGGACCTGCACCTATTTAATCCCCTCCCAAGCCCCTCCATGGCACCAGAAGTGGATCTCCTCCCAGAAGAGGAGGGCCCACAAGGTCCACAGGCAGTTCAGTTTCCTTCTCCAGTCTTAGGGGTTTTTGCTGCTTCAGTGGAACAAAGAGAAGCTGCAGAGTGAGGCAGAAATATTAAAGCAAGAAGGATTACATCCTTCATTGTAAACTGAGATGGAAGATTAAGCCTGAAGAAAGAATTACTTCCCTGGGGGCCTGTTGGGACCTGTTCCTCACAGCTCACTTCACCTAAGCAGTTTTAACCCTCTGCCTTCCTCTATTGCATCACTCTTATGGAGGAATTTACTCTATGAAAGAACATCATTAAAAGCTGAGCTGTGTTTCTGAGAGGGATGGTTCAGGCTTCTCATGTTCTCCTCAGAATTTGAACAATTTGTGCACTCCCCAATAAAGGCCCTGCTTTGTTGTAGCCTAAAGAAGGGATGACATGAGCATGAGGGCAGGTCAGGGTGGGAGTGAAACGTCAGGAACCACAGCTGAAGCCCTGCTGTATGCCAGGCTTGTCCCTGTGCCATCCCCAGACATCCCCAGCCGTCCCCATCCCCTGGGGACACAAAGCATGGTACCCAGGACATCACGGTGGTCAAACTTTTGTTGAGTTGCAGTTCACTCACTGAGTTTTCTAATATTCTGCAGTATCTCCAGGCTCCAGGAGGTGAAGCTAGAGGAGAAGAGCAAGACCACAGCAGATTCATAACCAAAATGAGAAGGCCTGAGGAATCTACAAGAAGATCTTTATTTATTTTGGGTTTTTTTTTTGCTTTTGTGACTCAAAGGGAAACCAGAAAATGTGACCAAAAAACACCCTGAATCAAAACCACCCCAGAAACACTTAATCAGAAAACGTCAAGGTCTTCTGGCATATGACTCATGATTTGTGATGCTGCTTTTGAATGCTGAATGTGGCCTTTCTTTGATTATTGAAGTTATTGAAACTTGAATTGGAAATGCTGTACTACTTCTAAGGAGCCCATCAGGTTTTCCTGGGCTGTCCTGGACAGCATGTCAAACCCACAACCGCTGGAGAAGGAACAAGAGCAGTTATTTTGGAGAGGCCCAGCAGCTTCTTGGGCACTGATGTCTATTTGTCTGTTTGCGACTGATTAATATTTGCTTCAGGAAACCCCAGTTTCAGGGTTAGACCAAGCAGGGGAGGGATGGATGGCTCCAGCTTATCAGCCCTACCAGGCACACATCAGATCTCCATTTTAAGATGAGTCCCAGTGGACGTTCCAGGGGGCATCCCTTCACTCTCTCAGTGCAAACCTCAAGACCTCACATCACACCAGATAACAGCCCAGCCCAAAACAGGGCCACAAGAAAGAGCCACAGGCCCAGCGTGAGAAACCTAAGAGATGGAGCCAACTTGGGTCTTTTACACAGGGGCTGAAGCACCAGCAAGGACCCAGAAGATCCCACTGAACTCTCTTCAGACACATTTTCATCCCTTCCTTATTTCCTTTCTGTGAGCACCGTTCAGCAAGTGGATCTGCTGTTGGGCACATTGACAGCGGGTAATTTTAGGAGGGGATTATTAGAGGGAGGTCGTTAGGAATGACATTTTCAGACTAGGACCCACAGCTATCAGCTATCAGGGAGCTCTGACTCTAAACCCCAGGCGAACCCAATCAGGAACAAGACGTGATGCTGTGTGACATGGGTGTCTGCTGGGGTTAATTAACGTGTCTCAAGAGCCCATAACGCAAAATAGCTGTACTGGGAGTGTTACTCATTGAACTTATGTGGTGCTTAATATTTCAGGTAAATAAAACAATAATGAGGGGGAGCTGGTTAGAAAAAATTGCAAGGCTACAAAATAACGAAGCCAAGTTAATTGACTGTAAATTATTTGTTCCATCCAGCTGTCAGGTCACACTTCCAGAGGCGTTTAATAACATTGTGCCACCTTGAAATTCCTTCCTGCACGCACACTTCTTTTGTGGAAACACAGAGATCTCTGCAGATTGAAGGAGAACACTTGATTTACCCGAACAGAAATTAACCCACCAGGCACATTTCACCACCAAGCTCAGGAGCAACTCGTGCTACAAAACTTAAAACTGGGAAAAGTGTTTCAAAGGGCAAAACCACCCATGCAGTGTGGCCAGTAGGTCTGGGGAGGGGATTGTGCCCCTGGCCTGGGCACTGGGGAGGCTGCAGCTGGAGTGCTGGGGCCAGTTCTGGGCTCCTCAGCATCAGAAGGACATGGAGGTGCTGGAGAGAGTCCAGAGAAGAGCAACCAGGCTGGGGAAGGGGCTGGAGGGCAAATCCTCTGAGGAGCAGCTGAGGGAGCTGGGGGCGTTGAGCCTGGAGGAGGCTGAGGGGAGACCTTCTCCCCACCTCCCCTGCCCTGCCAGGAGGGTGCAGAGAGGTGGGTGCTGGTCTCTTCAGCCAGGGGACAGGAGATGGGACAAGGGGCAATGGGCTCAAGCTGCCTCAGGGCAGGGTCAGCTCAGCTGGGAGGGAAAAGTTCTTCCCTGGCAGAGCTGTCAGGGCCTGGCCCAGGCTGCCCGGGGAGGGGGCTGAGTCCCCACCCCTGGGTGTGTTTAACAGAGGGGAGATGAGGTGCTCAGGCATCTGGTTTAGCTTAGGATGGGAATGGTTGGACTTGATGATCTTTGTCATTCTGTGTTTCTGTGATGTCAGGACCTGTGCTGGAGCTGTAGGCTGAATTGCCGTTTGTATTGATTAGTTACACACAGCTCCCTGTCCCTCACCGACTCTGCAGACAGAGGTCGTTGTTATCGCACCGACGCCGGTCGAGGCAGGGCAGACTGTCCGCCAGCAGCAGGAGGGTACTGACATATCTTGCACCCTGTACAGCATCCCAGGGATTATTTTGCTGTCAGCATGTGGAAAACAGGGTTTATCCTGGAGGGAAAATCCCGTCCCGCACGGGGGAGCCCGAGCTGTGAGCTCCCACTGAGCCTGCAGCAACCGGCAAAACAGGGCAGGATGGTTTATCTCCTCCTTTCACAGAGTCACAGAGCCATAGGGGTTGGAAGGGACCTCCTGAGATCATCAGGACCACCCCCCTGCCAAAGCAGGGTCCCTAGGACAGGGCACACAGGGAGACATCCAGATGGGGCTGGAATCTCTCCAGAGAAGGAGACTCCACACCCCCCTGGGCAGCCTGGCCCAGGGCTCCCTCACCCTCACTGGCAAGAAGTTCTGCCCCACATTGGGGGGAAACTCCCTGTGCTTCAACTTGAGCCCATCACCCCTTGTCCTGTCCCCACAGACACTGAGAAGAGGCTGCCCATGGCCCCCTGGGTCCCACCCTTCAGCTCTTGATCCCCAGGGATCAGATCCCCTCTCAGGCTGCTTCTCTCCAGGCTGAACAGCCCCAGGTCCCTCAGCCTTTCCTCCCAGGGCAGATGCTCCAGGCCCCTTCAGCATCTCCCTGTCCCTCCTCTGGCCTCTCTCCAGGAGATCCCTGGCTGGTTGATCCCAGGGAGCCCAGCACTGGCCACAACACTCCAGCTGGGGCCTGAGCAGGGCAGAGCAGAGGGGTCACCTCCCCGCAGCATTGCAGGCAGAAGGATGGCAGTCAGCCTTGCCTTTGGATGGGGCAGGTGGGATTTTCAGGTGGAAATTAGCTAGGCAGATTTAATTGGGTGTAATTCTGGTGACCCAGCGCAGCCTGAGCCCTGCTGACCAAGTGTAAATGTGGTGCCAGCCCATAACAGGCTGATAAAAGATAACTCCTGTCACGTACCCAAAAACCCTTCCCCCCCAAGTGTGGCCGTAGCAGGAGCCCAGCTGCACGCCCAGGGGTGTGCAGGCACAGGACAGAAGCTATATGTACCTACACATACTATAGGTATTTTACCTGTGCCTGCAGCCTCACCAGCAAGGCAACCCTCCTCATCCCTTTTCCTGGTCACAGTAAGAAGAAAGAAGTGGTGAGTTTCTCTTTTTGGCTGAATTTTACCTTAAACTGAGTGTTACACTCTACAGCAGGTGTCAAGCATCCAGAGACACAGTGGGTGCACCATGGACGTTTTCACTTTGGTCCTGAAGCATCTTATGTTGTTCTAAGTAAGGTGACAGGAGGAAGAGAGAGTCATTGACTCTGAATAAGTCTAAAGTATCTTCTACCCCCTCCCCATCCCTTTGCCCACTCACCTTGGGTTTGTGTGGGGTTTTTTTAAACACTCCAGCATCCCTTGGAGTTTTTCTCTTACAAAACAGGAACAGGTATCTCACCCTTGGGCAGGGAGAGCCTTAAGCAGCAGGTTGCAGAGGTCTTCCAGCCATTCTAGAGGAGGAAAGGTTTCTCCTTGCAGAAGGGTCTTTGCATTTTTTTCCCCACCAAAAATAACCTTCTCTCTGCCTGTGACTCGATGAAGTCTGGTATTGTGCAAGTTCCTATCTGAGAGAGAAACAGAAGCAGGCAGGGGATGAAGCCAGTAAGCAGCAGTTTGGAAACAAGATGAGAGGCAGTGTTGTGGGGTTCTCTTTTTACTGGGGGGTCACCAGTGTTTTCAATTTTCCTTTTATTTTCTACCTGCAGATGGTATTCTGTGATGCTGATGAGTGTCCCACCAGCCACACTGCTCTAAACAAAAGCTTAAGTAAACTTAAAAGGGGAAATGGAGCCATCTGTGTAACAATACATTGGTTAATGAGTTCCCTGGCTCACACTTTGTTTTCCCAAAGATCTAAGCCAGTCTGTCCTGTGACAGACAGTATAGGTTGATGTGAGACCAGACTTGCAATGCCTATCACAGTTTCATGGACCAGAAGATAGTTCATCATATGGTGGGCTGAGCTGGCTCTCCCCAAAGCAGAGATGCTGTATCCACCTGTTAATCTTGAGGCTGAGACTAAACTCTAAGAACTCCCCTCCTCCCTGGGACTCAGGTGAATAAAACCTCTGAATTATGTGGCTTCAACCCATTTGCACCCATTGGGCAAGGGTCACGGCCAGAGAAATCTGTGCTAGAAATGTGAAATGAAAGCAAAGTTTCACCTGACATTTTCTCTTCCCCTTCTCACCCTACACACTCTGGGGCTTTAAATTGCCTGTAGCAGATGTCCATGAGCTGAAGAAGACACTCCTCACCCAGAGTTTCAGTCAAATTAATGCCCATACAAGAGTTTCTTGGAGGTCTGCTCTTTTCCAATACCATCAGTGGGAAAATGAAATAATAATACAGGGTCCCTTGTGTGCAGCTCAGAACCCACTTCACCACCTCCCCCAGGAAGATCAGCTTCCAGGTGCTTCCCAGCTCAAAAAAGCCTTTATCCTCTCCTTGTCCCCCTGTCGTAGGCTCAGCAATATGCTCTCACACTGGAAACTGGCCCTTGAAAAGTAGCAGGGCTTTTTTTTTGTCCCTAAGGCAGTACTCTGCAGGAGGCTTTCACCTGCTTTCCTCACATGCAAGCTTTGGCAGCATCTTAAAGATGAAGTCCTTGAAAGCACATCTCCTGGGAAAAAAAAAAAAAAAGGAATTATATGGGAAGACTACTTAATTATTACACATATCTCTGGCATACTTGATGGGAAGCACTTTAGTGTGTAGGTGTAGCTTGAGCAGAGAAAACAGGATCAAGTTTATACAGAGAGATACAGTTATCCTGTGCAATTACAGCCTGCAGTTGAGACCCTTCCCTGGGGAGATCGTGTCTCAGGGCTGGGTAGGGCCTTGCCTGTGACACCAGCGCTCGCTCTTCTTCCAGAAATACAGCCTTGCTCACCTGTGCTGCCAAGCTTTCACTGAGTTATTGTCAATATGTTCAAGTCCACATGTCAGCGGTAACACCTAGACCGTCACCCGGCTGTTGACAGCCCCTCCGTGGGGTGGGGTGGGGTGGGTTGGGCTGGTCAGGCATGGGCAGCGCCCCAGCTGGAGATCTGGGGTTACCCCCACCTTTTTCTTCAGCTGCATGGCAGGATTTGGCTGGAAATACTCCATCAGGCTGGAGGTACCTGGTGGCTGTCTTTGCTTCCAGGGTACCTGAGCGCCTCGGAGATGCCGCAGTGGCCAAGCCTCAATTCCCAAAGCACAGGCAGCCCAAACGATTCCCCACCCGGGCTCTGCATGCTCCCCCACCCCTCCCTGGCAAAACCCTCCCTAAAGGGACACAAAGAGTTGCTGTAACCTTTCCCAGGAGGTGCGACTGTGTTCTGTCACACCCAAGAGACCAGCCCACCGCCCTGCTCGCCCGCCAGGTGAAATCACCACCCCAAAAGACAACCATTCAAGGGCAGACAAACCCTCCAGTGACAAGAGGCCAGCGTTTTGCCCCCGTGGTTCTTGCAGAAAGCAGGGGCAGATCTGAGCAGCAGATGGGGAAGCACAAGGCAACAAGATGCCTGTGAGGAGCATCACAAGCAGCACGCGGCGGCCGCCCGGCTATTGTTGAGCTGTCACAGGCGGTGGAGGGGGGGAGAATGAGGGGAGGAGTGGGGGTTTGGACAAAGCCAGCGTCTGTGCCAAGGAATAAAGCAGTGCCAGGGAACACAAGGCACTGGGGTGGGATGGCCTGGGCTGCTAACACACCCTCCCCAGGTGTGCGATCATCCCAGGCGCACGGAGTTGTCTGACCTGAGGGCTGGGAGACCAACACCTGCCCTGGGCCTGCCCTGGGCCACCATCCTCACCGGGAGATGCTGCAGAGGAGTTTTTTTTATCAGTGCAACCTTCAAACAGGCTCTGCAAAGAGAATGGCTCACATCTAAACCCTGTGGGACCTTGAAAACAGAAATCCAGACCTGGAAAACGGGGGGAAAATGGTAAAAATCCACAAATTGGCACCTGGGCTCTCAGGATGCCCTAGATGAAGTGCAGCATGCATCTGGCTTTTGTTGGCTTTAATGTTTGGTGGTAAGTACGTGTTTGTGGCAACTGTATGGCAGGCAAAGTGTTTCCACCACATCAGGAACAGAAAAGTGGCAGGGAAGTGGCAGCTTTGCACAGGTTGTGCAGGCGGATTCTGGACATCAGTGTCAGAACACCTTCAAGAGACCATCTGAAATGGTTCCATGAAAGCTTCTCCTCCTGACAGCCTCTTTAAAACATTTTGCCCCCAAGTCCGTATTTTCCAAAGCAGAGAAGCAGGCTCAACAGGAGCATCAGCAGGACTCCTCACCCTCTGGGTTTCCCCTGGCACTCTGAGCACCTTCTCTGGGCAGGATGGCAAGACCAGGAGGACACCACTTCAAGGCAGGCAGCTGAGAGGCTGATTTTCCAGGTGCTAAGCACTTTTTTTCAAAGAAAAGCACTGAGATTTAATAATAATGAGAAAGGCAGCTATCAGGGAGATGCTCTGGGGCTGCAGGAACTCACAGGTTGTTTTGGCTGGAGGACCACCACAGCACAGCGGCGCAGCTGGGGGACGGCCAAATCCAGGCTTAACCCTACCTGGCATCGAGCTGCAGCCAGTGAGGGAAGGGAGATTGTACAAAATAATGCCATGTTTAGTTTTTATCTGAGGGAGACGCTTGAATTCTGAATTGGGATGCACTTTATTTCAGGTAAGGCTTCAAAAAGTCCCAGCCACGCAAGGAAGAAACGCGCTTAGGGTGCATACCAAGGGCAGTACAAAGGAGAGGTGCACTTGGGGTTGAAGGAAATGATTCAGTCAGCCAAAAAATACTTGTAAAAAATATATTTTTTTTACTAAGCCACTGGGTCAAAAGATCCATAACTGTGGCTAAGGCAAAATACATACATGAAAAGGCAGTGGGAGACGCTCCACCTGCTCCCTCCCCTTAGCATCCCAGCAAATCTGCCCCCGCTGAGAAACCCAGCCACGACACAGCACGTGTGAGGATGTAAAAAACACTGCCTTTGGAGAGCCAAGAAGGAAGAGAAACAAAGAAGCAAACAACCTGGGTCGTGGGTTTTTTTTTTTTTTTCAGAGCAACAGGGAAACAAAACCAGAGGGAGAAGCAAAATTACAGGGCTCAAGAAGGAAGGGAGAAACTCCTTCGCTACAGCTGGCTGCTTGGACAAGGCACTGAGTTCTCAGAAGTCATGTTTTTCTGTGTAGAAAAGAAAACACTTGGAAAATGACTCAAAAGGCAGGCCTTGCACATTTATAAAAGAGAAGCTGTTGCATGAAAAATACTTGGGGGATCTGGTTGCACTTATTTTACAGCAATACAGAGTAGTCTCCATCCAGTCCAGCAGCCCAAATGAAGGCCAGCATGGGGTCAAGAGGTTGGTTTGGGGTTTTCCCCTCCTGAGGACATCAGAGGGGATGTCAAGGGGAGCCTCAGACCCCGCAGCCCTGGCCAGGGGCAGGATGCTCATCTTTGGGAAGTGTTGCAGGGATCTCAGCCCTGAGCCATGTGCCCAGACCTCCAGGCTCACCCTTGGCTGTAATCATCTGATTTAGCAGTAGAAATCTCCCAGCACAGGGATGGGGACGGGGCGGGGGGGGGGGAGGGGGGGTAACGACTTCCTCACCGGTCACAGAGCAGGCATTGCATGTGCACGCAAGGCCAGCACGTTTCAAGGTCATACATCACACCCCAAAAACGTCTCTGCCATGCTAGGGGGAATAAAGAGCTGAGCCATTAAAGACACAGCTGTCAAAAGCACAGCCAGGCCTGCCTGTTGTCAAGCAGAGGGTCAGCGATGCTGCGCTGATGCTAGGGTGAAAAAAACGCCCTCATTAGAAAGAAAACTGCATCTCACCCTCACCCTGAACACAGCAAATATGGGGGTGGGGGGAAATCCCAGCACAACAGCCCTGCAGATGTAAACACAGAAAGCTAAAAGAGGAAATGGAGAGAAGTGCTGGGATACAGCCTGCTGAGCAGGGAAGGGAGCGGAGCTGTTATCCCTGCTCAGCCACCCAGGCGCCTCAGGAAATCAGTTAACCCCTGTGATCCTGTTATCTGAAAATGGGGATAATCATTCTTACCCACCTACACACACAGGGGTGTGATGGGATTAGTGAGCAGCAGATCTAGAAAATGTGCCTTTTCTAAGGAGCTGCACACATCTCCTCCCCACCGCTGGCTCTGGGTGGGATGAAACAAGCTCTGCTCTTCCCACTGGCATTTTACCCTTCCTTTGTGGATATCCAGGGGAGCCTGGCCTCACATGGCCATCAGAAAGCATAGCCATAGGGATGCCTCTACCCATCCCTGGCTGGTGCAGGGACAGCCCTTATTCAGGCCCATTGCAGCTGAGAAACCACCTCCTGCACTGATGCTCACATAACTTGGGTCCCAACCACAAAAAAAACCCCAGGGAACAATTCATTCTCTTCCTTCCTTACACTGTGCTTTGCAAAACTACCACCATACCTCTCCTCCAACTCCTCTGGAGTTACACAGGACACAGTACCTCAGAGATGCCCCTTGGAGGACCCCATTTTAGTGCTCCCCCTCTTCTGTACTGGTGCTCAGCTCCACACCCAGGACGCCAGCTGGGGCTTCACCAGCACCAAGAAAAGCAGAATTGTCCCTGAGCTGTTACAGATACTTGCAGTGTCCCTTTTTCAGCAACCCAGGTCAGCTCAGCACAAAGATTTGGCTGGAGACCACGGCACACCCAAGCCTTCATCTCCCTGGCTGTGTCCCATCTCACTCTGGACCCTGTGCATTGCCTTTACCTCACTGAGCAGCACCACGCTGCTTTTGAGATGGTTTATTTGATTTACCAAGGACATTTCCAAATCCTAGCCCTGTCCTGCAAAGCCCTTGAAGCTTTTCCCGGTCTGGGATGGCCTGAAAATGTGTCAAGCTTGCTGCTGCACCTCCAATATTCCCTCTCAAATGCAAGAGATGAATGCCCATCCAAGGACAGCCCAGATAAACCCCCAAATACACTCAAGGCAGCTTCCATTTTAGCAGGGAGCCACCGATGATTACTGTTGGATGCCAATACCCTACTCATCCCCTCCCTGCCTTAAAAGACTTCCTTCTGGACCATGCTGCCTTATTTGCCTCCCCAGACTGCCATTTGACACATCATTAAACGCCTTATTACAGTTGCAGGGGACAAAAGCCAGATGCAGAGGTGAGCACAGCAGCCTCCAGTGTCACAGTAACGCTTGCCAGAGGAGTGGAGGCCTGAGAAGTAAACCAATTATCACAAATGAACTATCATTTACCAGGGATTTTCAGGCCTGGAGCTCAGGAACTTCGCTGAGCCAAAAGGTGAGTGGAGACCTGGGGTTGATGGGGACAAGGGAGGGGGAAGGAAGGAATAAAAACTTTATCATCAGTCAGCAAGGATTGAGCTACCTTGACTCAAGGTATCTGCAGTGTAGCTGTCTCCATCAGAGGTAACCACCCCCCAATTCCTTTAGTCAGGGAAGAGAAACAGGTGCTTTCAGGGAGTGATTAGAATCATAGAATCCCAGACTGGGCTGGGTTGGAAGGGACCCCAAGGGTCACAGAGCTCCAACCCCCTGACACAGGCAGGGACACCAACCTCCAGGCCTGGAGCTACACAAGGTTGCCCAGGGACCCAGCCAACCTGGCCTTCAACACCCCCAGACACAGGGCACCCACCCCCTCTCTGGGCAGCCCCTTCCAGCCCCTCCCCACTCTCTCTGCAAAGAACTGCCCCCTAAGATCTCCTCTCCCCCTTCCCTCCTCCAGCTTCACTCCAGCCCCCTTGTCCTGCCAGGCTCTGCCCTTTGAACAAGCTGATTCCCCTCCTGTTCCTCTGCTCCCTTCAGGGACTGGCAGGCTGCAATGAGGTCCCCCCACAGCCTTCTCTTCTCCAGGCTAAGCCAGCCCAGCTCCCTCAGCCTCTCTGTGTAAATCAAGTCTATTTTAAACGTCTTCTTTGGGATGAGGTGAATGGCACCTAGAAATCTTAGCTTCTCCCATTCAGTCTGATGGGCCCTACCACTGTTGTCAAGATGCCCCATTTCATGGGCTTTAAATTAATAAGGTGTAACAGCTGTAGTTCTTTATTTCAAAGTGGAATCCAGCCCTCCAGTTCTGTAACTAAATTAAAACCAAAAATAGTTACAATATCAAATAGATATGGTGTATACGTGTACACCCTGTGAGCATCCCACCCACCTCCCAGCGCTTGGGTGCCACCACCGACCAGGCACCGTCTCCCTGTTTCCCTTCAGCCCACTTCTCTTTGCCTCCAACTAGAAAAAAAAATCATATTTTCTTCCCCAGGTGTGAGGTTTAACATCCGTTACTGGCAGTTAGCACATGCCTGAATTACTGTGCAGGCTGCTAACCTGAGAAAGATTTAGTGGGATTAATAGGGTGAACAAATGAAAGCATTTGCTGAAGGTGGTGAGGGGACAGCAAGGGAAGTGCCAGAGAGCAGCAATCCTCTCCATCCCCATGATTTACCTTTTCCATTTTAGCACTCCATGAGGAATTTATTATCAGCACTGGAAACAACCTCTTAATGAAAACTGGAAAGGAAGGAAGCATTTCACACCCAAAATCCCCGTATAATTGTGAGGTGGGGGAAAGAATTAATACTGCAGGGGAATTGGGCTGGGGTTGTTGGTGTGGTTGGAAATTGGGCTGGTGGGGTAAGACCAGGGCAGCTCCCATGCCACCCTGTTATATCTCCTCCAGTGCAAAGGAGGCTCTGGACAGGAGTGATGCAGAGTGCCTCAGCCAGGCACATCCCAACATGACACCACAGTTTTAGAGACAGCATCCATTCTGGTGAAATGTCTCTTTTCTCCTTCTTTTTAAGCATGAAATCAGTATAAAGCAGGAGCTCCAGCAAGCCCTGTCTGCCCCACGAGCACACCTTACAATGTGGCTGCTGACAGATGGCAGGGCAACCACCGACCTGCTGACTGCAACCACCGAGCCCCAGATCTTTTATGCTGCATTTCAAAGGCCAGGAAATATTTTCTTTGTAAATCTCCATGTTTCAGAAGGGGAAAAAAAAAAAGGGAAAGGGAAAGGGAAAGGGAAAGGGAAAGGGAAAGGGAAAGGGAAAGGGAAAGGGAAAGGGAAAGGGAAAGGGAAGAAAAAGAAGAAGAAGAAGAAAGAAAAAGAAAAAGAAATAGAAAAAGGAAAAGGAAAAGGAAAAGAAAAAGGAAAAGAAAAAGGAAAAGAAAAAGGAAAAGAAAAAGGAAAAGAAAGAGAAAAAAGAAAAAGAGAAAAAAGAAAAAGAGAAAAAAAAAAAGAAAAAGAAAAAAGAAAAAGAGAAAAAAGAAAAAGAGAAAAAAGAAAAAGAGAAAAAAGAAAAAGAGAAAAAAGAAAAAGAGAAAAAAGGAAAAGGAAAAGGAAAAGGAAAAGGAAAAGGAAAAGGAAAAGAGAAAAAGGAAAATGAAAAGGAAAAGAGAAAAAAGAAAAAGAGAAAAAAGAAAAAGAAAAAAAAGAAAAAGAAAAAAGAAAAAAGAAAAAGAGAAAGGAAAAGGGAAAGGGAAAGGAAAAGGAAAAGGAAAAGGAAAAGGGAAAAAAGAAAAAGGGAAAAAAGAAAAAGGGAAAAAAGAAAAAGGGAAAAAAGAAAAAGGGAAAAAAGAAAAAGGGAAAAAAGAAAAAGGGAAAAAAGAAAAAGGGAAAAAAGAAAAAGGGAAAAAAGAAAAAGGGAAAAAAGAAAAAGGGAAAAAAGAAAAAGGGAAAAAAGAAAAAGGGAAAAAAGAAAAAGAGAAAAAAGGAAAAGGGAAAAAAGGAAAAGGGAAAAAAGGAAAAGGGAAAAAAGGAAAAGGGAAAAAGGAAAAGGGAAAGGGAAAGGGAAAGGGAAAGGGAAAGGAAAAGGAAAAGGAATAGGAAAAGGAAAAGAAAAAGAAAAAGGAAAATGAAAAGAAAGAGAAAAAGAAAAGGAAAAAGAGAAAGAAAAAGAAGAAGAAAAAGAGGAAAAAGGGAAAGGGAAAGGAAACTCAATAAACCAGTCATGAAATCAGTGACATTTGTCATCTCCCAGGACGCTTTCTGCAGGCTGGGATCATGGTTGTTTAAACTGCACAAAGCAGAGGATGCTGCTGCTGGAGAACTGGTTTAAGCATCTCCCCAGCTTCATTCCAGAACACAAGTGCTTGCCTCTGTGTGGCACCCTGTGCGCTGGGGACGGTGGCAACTGCAGCACCCCCAGGCCATGGGGACGCAGGGAGATGCTCCCCCAGCACCTCCTGGCAAGAGGGGCCACAGTCACTCCTTTTTCAAGGGCGGGGGCAAGTCTGGTGGAATCCGGGGTGCATATCCCCAACCCTCCTCCTCTCATACTGCAGCCAAGTCTCAGTATTATCATCCCACCCACGCAAGCCAGGCCTGCCTAAGCCAGCCTAACTGACACAGCGGGGGCACACCTCCCCCCCCCCCCCCCATTCCCCCACACCTCCTTCGAAGAGGGGAGCAGACAAACAAGAGAGGCAGAGGTTGAGGGGAGCTGATCCGGGGCAGAAACTGAGGCCTCTACACCATCTACCTGAGCAGGTGTCAGGGCAGGCAGGGCAGGTGGCACTCTGTGAGCAGAGGCTGTGAGGGCAGCCGTGCAGGCCTGTGCAGTGTCTGCACCGGGCCCCCCTGGGCTTCTTCTCACCCCGGGGATGCTGGAGCAGCATCACGGCAGCCCCTGAACTGCAGGGACAGCAGCAAAGGCCTTTCTAACACAGCATGGTGTGTGTGTGGGGCAGAGGGATGGGCACAGGCAGCCATCTGGCCCTGGGAGGGAAGGCTGCCACCACTGGCACTGTTAAAAATAAAAACCCTCTCCTGCTGACGCTGCAGCAGCAGCTTGAAACAATCAAATCCCACACAAAGGCTGCATCCACTGAGGAATGGCAAACTAGGATGCCTCTGGTTTCCTCAGGTAACAAGCAGCTGGGGGTGCAGGAAGGAGTTTGTCCAGGGGGACTTTTCCCCATTTAATTCTCAGACCAGCGATGCTTTGTGCCCCAATCCAGAGCTGGCATGGGAGAAAGGAGCAGGGCAGCCCCTTCCCCACTGACATCACCCATTTCTCCTTAAAGCATCAGCAGCCAGCCCTTCTCCTGGAGATCCATGAGCATCCCCCCTTTTCTATTTGTAAATAAATTGGGATGATGGTCTGTTGGGGCCACCAGTGCTATCACATAGACAGTCACAGAATCACAAAATGGCACAGGATGGAAGGGACCCCAAGGATCACAGAGCTCCAACCCCCCACCACAGGCAGGGACACCAACCTCCAGGCCTGGAGCTACACAAGGTTGCCCAGGGAACCAGCCAACCTGGCCCTGGACACCCCCAGGGACGGGGCACCCACCCCCTCTCTGGGCAGCCCCTGCCAGCCCCTCACCACTCTCTCTGCAAAGAACTTCCCCCTAAGATCTCCTCTCCCCCTTCCCTCCTCCAGCTTCAATCCAGCCCCCTTGTCCTGCCAGGCTCTGCCCTTTGAACAAGCTGATTCCCCTCCTGTTCCTCTGCTCCCTTCAGGGACTGGCAGGCTGCAATGAGGTCCCCCCACAGCCTTCTCTTCTCCAGGCTGACCCAGCCCAGCTCCCTCAGCCTCTCTTCACAGGGGAGCTGCTCCAGCTCTCTGAGCATCTCCATGGCTCCTCTGACCCCTCTCCAACAGCCCCACATCTTCCTTGTCCTGGGGCCCCAGCTCTGGACACAGGACTCCAGCTGGGGCCTCCCCAGGGCAGAGCAGAGAGGGACAATCCCCTCCCTGTCCCTGCTGCCACCCCTCTGCTGATGGAGCCCAGGATCCCATCTCCCTTCCCAGCTGCCAGAGCCACTGCTGGCTCCTGGGAAGTTCCTCATCCCCCCTGACCCCCAGGTCCTTCTCAGCAGGGCTGCTCCCCAGGAGCTCTTCTCCCAGGCTGTGTCTGTGTCTGGGATCCCTCAGCCCAAGTGCAACACCTGACACTTGGAAGTGTGGAACCTCATTAGATTCACCCAGTTCCACCTTTCCAACCTGTCAGGATCCCTCTGGATGGCTCCTTTCCTTCTGTGGTGTCACCCACACCACCCAGCTTGGTGTCATCCTCACACTTGCTGAGGCTGCACTCAATCCCATCATCCATGTCACTGATCCAGATGTTACAGAGCCTCAGTCTCCAGACAGACCCCTGGGGGATCCCAGCACCAGCCTCAAAACCATGTCCAGCAGCTGACAGCCATCAGCAAATGCAGCTCCAGAGGCAGTGCAACAGATGTGGTTAATGGAAACCTGCTTCCAAAAAAGATGTCAGGCTTGTTAGTGCAGCTCCAGCACAAGGCAAAGCATCCTCACAGCCTGCTGATCCTACTGCAACAGCAACAGGAGCAGTCAGGCCACCCTGCTCACCGTACTGGGAGCTACACACAAATTGGGAACCCCAGCTTGCTCTGTAGCTGGTGAGAAAGAAACAGGCACTTCTAGGGAATGAGGTTTTGAGTGTTTCCATCCCAGAGTAGACACCTGGAATCAGTAAGAGAAGTCACCTGCTGCAAGCCAGAGCAGCCCTGGGGCTAACATCCATCAACAGCCAAGGGCTGAGGAAGAGAAACTTGGTACTGTGAGGTCTTGGAAGGGCTAAAAAAAAAAACTAGGCAGCTGAGAGGTCAGTGGGATTGAAGTCAGCAATTATCATCCAGGGCGATAAACCATCCACCTCCCCTGAATGCTGTCTGGGATGACCCTGTCCCATGTGTCCTCAGCTGGCAGGCAAAACTGGGGAAAGGAGCAGAACTACTGGGGAGATCATGGGGAAGGGTAATGGTGACACATACCTCTGCAGTCTCACACTTGGGTTGTATTTGTAGGCACTCATCTGGCTAAGCAAATGCCTGTGGAAAAAAAAAACAAACCAAACCATAAACTGATTTTAAAACACTTCCTGGGAGCAAACTGCAGTGCCTGGCTCAGCAGAGGGCTTGTCCTCCTTCTCTGGGGAGCACCCTCCTCTCAGGAGATGGTCTACTTTCTCCTGGTAGCAATCATGGCCCCTGCCAGTGATCCCAGACTGGCTTTTGAGCCTTGTCCCCTAGCACTAAGGGGTCAGATCCAAGACCCCACGAGGCTGGTGGTCAATCCCAGATTTCTGCCTTTCCATTTTGGAAGAGTCCAGACCAGGCCTGGGGTTGGTCCACCAAGGAAATGGGAGTTCTCAGTTGCTCATGCTGGTTTAAGAGAAGCCAGAGGAGATAATGCTTTAGCTGTAAGCTTTGTCACTGGGAATGAGAAAGGGGAAAAAGAAAGAAGAAAAGCAGGCCTTGGAATTTCAGGGTTTCTTGATCCAAAATTCATACTGAGCTTCAGTTCCTAACACACAGCTGTCTGCAAGAGGGTTAAAAGCAGTTTCAGACAAGGTGAGGACCCTTGGTGCAGACATCACGTTCACAACCTGCACCTCTCTTTTACAGCCACGTTTTGGAAAGGGCTGAAGAGATGGACTCTGCAAGCAGATGACAGGGTGTCTACCCAAAACCTTAAAGCCTGCTAGCTGGTAGTAGGTTGTTTTGGGAGGATGAAGCCTTGCTCCTGTCCTAAGGATGTAATTACAAAAGGAAGACTGATGTTTCATACTTGGACCCACAGGAGCTGCTCCAGAGGGACATTTATAGATGGCAATGTGACCACAGGAGTCACGTGGGGACATTAATGACACCCAACAGAGTTCTGCAAATACACTACAGAGAGGTGTCCAAATACAAGGGAGAGGAATTAATCCTCCAGAAGAATTACTTAAGACTTATAATCTTTGTTAAGAAAGGAATTACTGTCTGAGTGCTATGTAAAGCTGTGGTAATTATGCTAATGAATCAGAGGTACTCTTATCTGCTTTCAAAGGTGTCCATCAACAGTGTATGCTTGGCTCTCCCCATGAGCAGTTATGGGCAGCGGTTGTTACTCTTCACAGGCTGACACACAGAGTCACAGAATCACAGGGGTTGGAAGGGACCCCCCAGAGCCCATGGGGTCCAACCCCCCTGCCAAAGCAGGGTCCCTAGGACAGGGCACACAGGGAGACATCCAGATGGGGCTGGAATCTCTCCAGAGAAGGAGACTCCACACCCCCCTGGGCAGCCTTTCCCAGGGCTCCCTCACCCTCACTGGCCAGAATTTCTTCCCCACATTGGGGGGGAACTCCCTGGGCTCCAACTTGCAGCCATTGCCCCTTGTCCTGTCCTCACAGACACTGAGAAGGGGCTGGCCAGTTCCCCTGCATTCCAAGTCTAAGATATTTATAAACACTAATTAGGTCCCCCCTTAGTCTTCTTCTCTCCAGGCTGAACAGCCCCAGGTCCCTCAGCCTTTCCTCCCAGGGCAGATGCTCCAGGCCCTTCAGCATCTCCCTGTCCCTCCTCTGGCCTCTCTCCAGGAGACCCCTGGCTGTTTTTATACCAGCCCCACACCGTAACAGACCCCTCTCCAGAAGGTAATCAGCCAACACAGAATCCCACTGTTTGGTCTTACCATCTCCAGGACTCACCTCAAGTGCACCCTGCAGCGGGATGACGTGTGACCCCTGCAGCAGCAGAACGTCACCCTCACCGACCTGTCCCGGTGCCAAGGGCTGGCAGCAGGAATCTCCCTGACAGGCAAGAAGCCTGACCCAGTAAAAATAAATTTAAAAATATAAATGCTGTGGATAAATGCATATAGAATCACAGAATCCCTGTGGAAAAAAAAAAACCTAAACCCATAAACTGATTTAAAAACACTTCCTGGGAGCAAACTGCAGTGCCTGGCTCAGCAGAGGGCTTATCCTCCTTCTCTGGGGAGCACCCTCCTCTCAGGAGATTGTCTACTTTCTTCTGGTAGCAATCATGGCCCCTGCCAGTGATCCCAGACTGGCTTTTGAGCCTTGTCCCCTACCTTGTGTTGGAAAGGGCCTCAAAGATCACCTAGTTCCACCCCTGTGCCATGGGCAGGGACGATGCCTGTTTGGTGACAAATGGCAAAGGCCAAAGTAATATTTTTTTCTTCTTCCTTGCCTTTTTCTGGAACACTGGTGTATCCTTGGTCAAAGGAGGGTTTTTGAAAAAGGCAGCTGTATTCTTCTGCTCTGAGTCTGTCCTTGCTGTCTGTGGAGGCTGATAGATCAGTTGGCTCAGCCATCATCGTGGAAGGGGGAGGGTTTTCTGGTCGAGCATCATCCTGGCTGGGAACGTCATGGTGAGTCACTGGTTTGGAGCCTTCCACAGGGAAGGTTTGAAAACATTTATTTTCCACGTGCCAATGTGTATCTGTAGTTAAAGCACAACATAGGGCCATACAGGGTTTGTTGAAACTCTGCCAGGAAGCCTGGCAGGTTTCTTTGAGAATTTTATCTAACAAGTAGGCAGACTTTAAAAAAAAAAAGAAAAAAGTAACAATCTGACTGATTCTGGGGTGTGGAGAGCATCCTGCACAGCCTGATGCCTCATCTCTTGAGCCCACAAGCTCCCAGCAGCCTGTCTCATGCAGCCCCCAAGCTGCAGCTCCAGCACTCAGGCTCCCCACAGAGTAAGGGGGGAAATAGCCATCATCTTCTGTCAAATGTCAGACCTGGGGCTTATCCCTCTGTATCTCACCCAGGAGGTACCACCTTGCACCCACCTGTGCAGCAGGGACCCAGCACTACAGCCCAGCTCCCAGCAAGAGCTGCTTTGTGCCCCTCAGAGTCTCCAGAGGCAGATTTTGGTGGCACCCAAGGTCCTCATTCCCACCACGAGGTGCCACCTCTGTCAGGCCTGATATGCTCAACAGGACCTCACTCCCAAAGCCCAACACTTTCCAGGGAGCCAAACTGCTGGTTATCAGATTAGCAAGCAGAGGAGCTGGAACATGAGAACTTCTGGAGCATCAGCACTGTTGGGAAGGGATGCAGAAGGGTCCCTGGCAGTCCCCAGGCTGGGGACTTAACCTCCCAATACCTTTTTCCTGGGGCAGTTCAGAAACAGGATCACTCTAGTAGAAACTTGCAGTGAGGATATATGTGCTGACATTCCTGTGTTGCAACAGGAGCAGCTCTTTCCCTTGGGAATGACTTGGGGAGGGGGGGGGAAGCTGCCACCAATCACTGTGCACACTCCTACTGATGCCTCCAAGGATGCCAGGTAGGGCATAAATATTTCCACAGTCAGTAAAAACAAATTACACAGAACCACAGAATGATGGGGGCTGGCAAGGGACCTCTGGAGACCACCCAGTCCAACCCCCTGCCACAGCAGGGTCACCTCGAGCAGGCTGCACAGGACAGCACCCAGGGTCACGGGGTTGGAATGTCTCCAGAGATGGAGGGAGACTCCCCAGCCTCTCTGGGCAGCCTGGCCCAGGGCTCTGCCACACTCATGGGAGTGAAACTCCTCCTCAGGGTTAGGTGGAGCTTCCTCTAGTCCAGTTTGTGCCCATCACCCCTTGCCCTGTCCCTGGGCACCACTGAACACAGACTGACCCTTCCTCCTGACCCCACCCCTCAGGGATTTCTCAGCATTGAGAAGATCCCCCCTCAGTCTTCTCTTCTCCAGGCTAAACAGCCCCAAGTCCCTCAGCCTGTCTTTGTCAGAGAGATGCTGCAGTCCCCTCAGCACCTCTGTAGCCCTTTTTTGTGCCCTTTTCAGCAGCTCCCCACCCTTCCTGACCCAGGGAGCCCAGCACCTGCAGTGAGGACATCAACCCCACCAACGGGTGATGTGCAATGAGAAAATCCCAGAATCACAGAGTATCCTGAGTTGGAAGGGACCCCTAAGGACCATCAGGTCCCACCCCTGTCTCCACACAGCCACAGCCTGTGCCTGAGCACATTGTCCAGATGTTTCTTGCCCTCAGCCCAGCTCGGGGCTGTGACCCCTCCCCTGGGGAGCCTGTTCAGTGCCCGACCCCCCTCTCAGTGCAGAGCCTCTTCCTAATACCCAACCTAAACCTCCCCCCCCATCACAACTTCATGTCAATCCCTGGGGTTCTTGCTTGATCCAAGCTAAATCTGTGCAGGGAATGAATCACTTGAGGAAAAGCTCCTTAAATCTCACCAGGTCTCTGTCAAAACACCATCTCTCCCCAAACCAGGGACGGAGGAGGCAGGAGAGGTCCCGGCCCGGGCAGGCAGAGCAGCCTGGCACTGCCCATGGCTGCACTGCCTGGAACACCAGCCCAGCACAGGCCAGCCAGGCTGGACCTGACGTTACCTCAGCTGCTGCTAAATCCAGTCTCAGCTTTTTCTGCCCGCCAGCGTCCCGGGGGCTGCGCCAGCGGGCTGACCAGAGCCCCTCTGAGCTCTCCCCTCACACCCAGGCTGTAATCTCCTGAGGGCTGGAGCCTGCAGCAGCTTTGTTGCAGCTTTGCTGACACTCCTGATGTCCAAGGGGAACGCTGGCTGCCCGAGAGCGTGCGAGGACGAGTTCTGGCAGGGCGCTTCACTCCAGGACAGGATTATCATCAAACCAACTGGTTACTCTGTGCAGAGATGGCTGAGCTGCAGCAGTGGGGAAGATGAGTTCTCCCTGAAGCAAGGGAGGATGCTCATGCAGTGGCCAGCATCTTGAGGGTAGGTGGAAACTCTCAGGCATGGTCCCAGGGACAGGGGCAACCACCCTCTTGGCTCTCCCTGGCCACCATTGTGCTGCCTTGGAAGATGTCAACCAGCAAATCCCAGAACCACAGAATCAGGCAGTTGTAGGGGTTGGAAGGGATCTCCAGAGATCATCAGGTCCAACCTGGCGTGAGCAGATGTCCCTGGGAAAGAACCACCAGGGAGATGGGGCTGGACCAACTCTCTTCTCCATCAAGCACGTAGCCCTAAATCACAGAGTCACAGAGCCATAGGGGTTTGGAAGGGACCTCCAGAGATCATGGGGTCCAACCCCCCTGCCAAAGCAGGGTCCCTAGGGCAGGGCACACAGGGAGACATCCAGATGGGGCTGGACTCTCTCCAGAGAAGGAGACTCCACACCCCCCTGGGCAGCCTGGCCCAGGGCTCCCTCACCCTCACTGGCAAGAAGTTCTTCCCCAGATTGGTGTGGAACTCCCTGGGCTCCAACTTGAGCCCATCACCCCTTGTCCTGTCCTCACAGACACTGAGAAGAGGCTGCCCATGTCCCCCTGGGTCCCACCCTTCAGCTCTTGATCCCCAGGGAGCAGATCCCCTCTCAGGCTGCTTCTCTCCAGGCTGAACAGCCCCAGGTCCCTCAGCCTTTCCTCCCAGGGCAGATGCTCCAGGCCCTTCAGCATCTCCCTGTCCCTCCTCTGGCCTCTCTCCAGGAGATCCCTGGCTGGTTGATCCCAGCACTGGACACAACACTCCAGGTGGGGCCTGAGCAGGGCAGAGCAGAGGGGGAGGATCCCCTCCTGTCACCTGCTGCCCACACTCCTCTTGATGCCCCCCAGGATCCCATTGTCTCTTTCAGCTCCCAGATCACACTGCTGGCTCATGGCCACCCTGTCACCCACCAGCACCCCCAGGTCCTTCTCCTCAGAGCTCCTCTCCAGCAGCTCCCCCCAGGGCAGAGCAGAGGGGGCAAATTTACCCCTTCTTTTCACCCAGCACGCTGTTTTGTTCACACACACTTCACAAAGTGGTACACAATTGATCTGGGAGGTGCTTCCATTTAATTATGAAATAAGCAGGGCTGGTCTTTAATTGCCTCAGTATTTTCCAGAGCCAACCCAGTGCTGCCCGTGACAGGCAGTGGGGAGACGCCGGGCGCTTCACAAGGTACCAATTATCATGTTGCACGGCAAATATAAGCACACCATGAGCAGAAGCCACAGGATGATTACAGTGCAGCTGAACAACAGAGGCAGAAAATAAAGTAAATTGAGGGCAAGGCCACTACCCACAATGGGCATTCTGTATTTTGGGTCTAAAAATACAGCGCTCACGGACGGAGGCTTTAACTTGCCCCCCAAGCAAAGCAAATAAAATCAGGTTGGGGCCACATTCAGCAGAGAGGTCAGGAATAGAGGATGTATGTCCCTTTTAAGGAGTTTTGTGCTTTGTTTTAACCCCGTCCTTTATTCACCCAGCCACCTGCAGCTGGTATGGTGCATCTTCTTCTCCCTGAACACAGAGTGAGGATATGCAGAGGCAGGTGTCCAAGGGGAGAAAGCTGGGTTGGTCTCTCAGACTTTTTAAATCACTGATAAAGTGGTAGAAGGCAGAGTTATTTCCTGCAAGGTAAGGTACAGGAACAGAGCCAAGCCTCCAAGCTACAGCCTCCCACACTCTGGATTACAGCCCCAAACCCCACTTCTTAGAACATGGGGTATTCATACCTTCCCAGGAAACAACATCTTTTACAGAAAAAAAAAAAATAAATAAAATCAGCATGGCTGATGAAACAACCTGACTGAAACCCCACTTTTCCATTTAAAAAAAAAAAAGTCTCCAAGAGAAACTGACCTCTGAGGCTTGCTGCAGCACCTCTTAATTCTTTTCTGTGTCTTCGATCCATTTTTAGTGAAGTGCCTCAGTTATCTCTGTAAAGAAGCAGAAAGTCTTTCTGTTTAAATTAATTTTATTTATTTATGTTTGTCAACCACACTTTTATACCAGCTGTCTCTGTTTGGGGCCATCTTTATTGGTTGCTGTCAAAGGACGCCAAGTAAGTAAAAGCCTAATAAGCAAGGCAAGATTTATATTGGTGTATCTGCAGCCCAGCTTCACCTGGGGGGAAGGACTATAGTACCAGGGCTTGCATTTGTTTTCCCAACCATTCTGGCAGCACGGTGTGCAGCAGAGAAGCCAGAGATGCCAAAGATGTACTGGAAAATCCTTGAAATCAAAGACAAAAATACCACATTAGCATGGAAATCCTGTAGGGAACCTATAGAGCATCCCACCAGCAGCTCCAGTCCTGGGGCACAGCATGGAGAAGAGCCTGCTGTCCCCATCACCAGCTAGAGAGGAGCAGGGGGAAATGTCACTGTTCATCTCTGGAGATGGGGGATTTCTTTTCGCTCTCAAAACAGCAGCTTTTAAGACAGGGGTGCCCAGGCTGCTCCTCACCACTACCTCCACTCCCCAGAAGGAGTCTCTGTGCACAGCTGAATGGGAGATGTGTTTACCTAGTGCTTGTCCTCTGCCCCAGGAGATGCAATGACTGTAGAGGTGACATCAGCATTGGCCAGACTATTTACAGAGAAGCTGCACAGGGCAGTAAAGGAATTAAAACCTCCTGCTGAGTCCTGGGAGATTGTAACACCTATTTGCTGCTGGTTATTAAGTTCCACAGTTATACTGAAACAGTGCTGTCCATAAGGGTCTTAAGAGTCTTTTCCAACCTAAACAATTCTGGGAGAGGAGGTTTAGATGAGATCTGAGGGGGAAGTTCATTGCAGAGAGAGTGGTGAGGGGCTGGAAGGGGCTGCCCAGAGAGGGGGTGGGTGCCCCGTGTCTGGGGGTGTTCAAGGCCAGGTTGGCTGGGGCCCTGGGCAACCTTGTGTATCTCCAGGCCTGGAGGTTGGTGTCCCTGCCTGTGGCAGGGGGTTGGAGCTCTGTGACCCTTGGGGTCCCTTCCATCCTGTGCCATTTTGTGATTCTGTGATTCTATAATTAACGTGTGTCCTGATAAAAGCCATTCCACCTCTGCAACGTTACCTGCCGCACGGGTGGAAGATTTCTTGGAATGGGAGGACAGAGGACAATGCCCAAATGCACAATCCCTGTCTCAAAACTTATTTTTCTCATTATGATCCCCTGAAAATGAGGTATCTGGCCAACATACCACAGGGTGCATAGGAACGATTCCAGTAATTTCAGCGGGCTATACACCAGACATCCCAGGGATGTGCAGAACTCACTGAAGTCAAGGGGAATCTTTACACCTCTCCCAGAAGACCTGGCATCAGCCACTAAGAAGCTGTTAAAAAAAGCCATAGAAATAGTTTCAGCGATGCAGGTTAATTATTTAAGTACCTTAGGTGTGTAACACAAAGGGAAATGGCCACCCTCTTCTCAGGGTCTGTGGGGACAGGACAAGGGGTGATGGCCTCAAGTTGGAGCACAGGGAGTTCCACACCAACATGGGGAAGAACTTCTTCCCAGTGAGGGTGAGGGAGCCCTGGGCCAGGCTGCCCAGGGGGGTGTGGAGTCTCCTTCTCTGGAGAGATTCCAGCCCCATCTGGACAGCGCCCTGTGTGCCCTGTCCTAGGGACCCTGCTTTGGCAGGGGGGGTTGGAGCAGATGATCTCTGGAGGTCCCTTCCAAACCCCTATGGCTCTGTGATGCTGTGATTTAGGGCTACGTGCTTGATGGAGAAGAGAGTTGGTCCAGCCCCATCTCCCTGGTGGCTCTTTCCCAGGGACATCTGCTCACGCCAGTTGCCACTTGATTTCTCAAAATAATTCCACGTGATCTCTGTGTTTTCCAAGCTCAACGCACACTGAGCCCAGCCAGCTCCTCTAAACAGTGTTGGGAGGGGACGTGGGCAGTGAACAGGCAACCTCAGATGACAGAATTCAGAGTGGCTGCCTCCCTGAGGTTGCTCTCCCCCAGGAACCAGCATCTCCCACCCATGGCACATGGACTGACACTCTTTGTCCACTTACTAGGAAAAGATCCCAAGTGAGGTTTCCTATTCCCCAGCAACAGGAGGTGGGAGACAGCAGCACCAGGCCTATGTCTTGATTTAAAACAAAATTGTCTATCTCCAGTCAGCATCACAAATCACCACTTTTGCACGCCCGATGATGTTATTAGTTTGCATATTCATAAGGCAGCATAAGTTTATGCATCTTCAAAAATATTAGGGAAGAACAAGTTTTCTATTCTTAGGAGAAAACTTTTGGCTATGTGCCATCTTAAACAAGGCTGTTCAGAAGAGCTCTCTCTTCCAGTGCCATGCAAAGGGTGTGTGTGGGGGGGGTTGGCTCTGAAATTCATTTAATCTCTTAATTTTGAGATGTGCTTGACCCCTCTCACAGCTCATGTATCTACCCCAGGCAGTTACAACCTCTCGACCCAAATAACAAGTGAAGAAGCTCTAGATCAGCTGGGAGACCCCAACACCTCCTCATGGAACAGCAGGGAGGGAGGAACTCAGTTCCTGTGATTTTTGTGATGGTGGAAACACCATCCTTACCTGCAACCAAGAAAAAAATGGGCAGTTATGGAAATACCAGCAAGGTCTACAAAGTCTGTGATCACATTAGTGCCTAATTCACGGGATTTAGCTCAAAATCCTGAAGGCAGACATGAGCATCCTCACCCATCCCTGCACCACAGCCAAGTTCACTGGGATGAGAAAGCCAGTGCCCCTTCCCTTTGCCACAGCAGCAGGACAGGCCACCGCGGCGCCAGGGGCTGGAGATGAGGGCAGGCATCAAGAGGGACTCGCAGGGGGAGAAGTAGAAATCATATCTATAATACCACACACCGACCTGACTCCCCTGTTCACAGAGCCCCTTAACTAGCCCTTTTAAGTTCATGTTTATCCCGTTTCCAAGGGCAGACTGGAACTCCTGGTTTAAGGGTATCGGTAACCAGCCCCGAGCAGCCTGCCTCAGCGGAGTGCTCGATGAGCTGCACTCCTATCAACCTCCTCGCCCCCCCTCGCGTCAGGAGGTGGATGCATTTGCCCCCCTGTGTTTGCCAGGCTCTGGCCCCCTTCGTTTTAGGTTTCTGTTCATCACTGCCTGCTCGGAGGTCGAGATGCACGCGCCTGATTTTCACTGACCCAAAAAGCAGTGGCTTGAATCCCCCCTGAGCTGCCACCAGGAGATCAAAAGTGAAGCCCTGGCATGATTCTTCAGAGGTGAGGGCTCTGCCCTGCCATCACCCTGATTGACATGGATGAAGGAGACAGACTGCCCAGGGGGGTGTGGAGTCTCCTTCTCTGGAGAGATTCCAGCCCCATCTGGATGTCTCCCTGTGTGCTCTGTCCTAGGGACCCTGCTTTGGCAGGGGGGTTGGACCTGATGATCTCTGGAGCTCCCTTCCAACCCCTACAATTCTCTGATTCTATGATTCTGTGACTCCCATCCCCTGCTCTTTCCACCTATGAAACCAGAGTTGAGCCAGCGTGGCTGAAACAGTTACACACAGAGCTGAAATAAAACCAGCAAGCAAGGTAGAGTAAGAAATATTATAGAACAATATAGAAATAATCTAGGAATATAGAATAAGAAATAAATGCAGTTGAGTAGTATTTGCTCTTAAAAATCAGGATTTGGGGTCTTTTTCATTCAGAAGCCGTTCAGCCTCCTGCTGAGTTCGATACAGACCATGGCAAGAGTGTGATGAGACCTGGATCACCAGTGGTTGCTGCTGGTTGCTGGTTGAACAGCTAACAGATTGTGTCTGCTCACCAGCACAGCTCCAGGCCGGACAGATTTTGAGTGAAAAAAAACCAAACAACCCACCAAACTACTCCAAATCTAGGACTTTTGCTGATGAATATATGCAAACAGATGAGTTTGTGTGGTTTTTTTTCCAGGTGTGGCTTGGAAAATAAGGATGCTGAAGCTTGCTGTGACACCATGGCTTTTTATATGGCTCCAGGATGCTGGGGGCCAGCATCCCCGTGCTGGCTGGTGATAGCCACCCACCACCACCAAGATGGCTGATGGACTGTAACAGGTTGCACTGACACACACAAGTGGGAGGGATGGAAAAACACCGTGCCACGGCTGTGTCAAGTTGATTTAACTTCCCAAGCCACCTGTAGCTGTACAAACAAGCGGCCACGTCCACAAAGGAAGCAGGCAGATGGCAGATTTGGGATGGCAACTATCCTGCGGCGAGTGATGGCCTCCCTTTGAATTCAGCCATCCAAGAGCAGATCAAATGCCTTCAAAAAGCATAACTCCCTGGCACCTGTGCGTTATACACTCTTCCACTAGCAGAGTAAGCCCCAAATCCTGGCTTCCTTGGCAGGAAGGACCTGTCTGGGTCCCTTCCTCAGCTTGTCTATCTGGCCTGGCAAACAGGACATGTCACCCCTTTTGTCACCCACCACAGATTCCATGGGCACAGCCTGGGGGTTTTTCCCACCAGCACTAGAGCTGGTACAAGGCAGATGGGAAATATCCCAGAAATAAATCAACCAAACGTGTTCACCAAAAGAAAAGCTTTGGCAAGACCCCATCACGGTGACCCTCTAAATCAAACCTCCTGTGGAAACCCCCATCCTGTGGCAGAGGCTCAAGAGCCAGCAGGCATGGACCATGCTGGCAGGGAGGGGTGGCCTGCATTACCTCCTCCTGCTTACTCCAACTGCTTATAGAATCACAGAAAACTTTAGGTTGGAAAAGACCACTAAGGTCATTGAGGCCAACCATTAACCCAGCACTGCCAAGCCCACCACTAAACCATGTCCCTCAGCACCACACCTACACATCTTTTAAATCCCCCCAGGAATGGTGACTCCACCACTTCCCTGGGCAGCCTGTTCCAGCACTTGACAGCCCTTTGGCTGAAGATATTACATAAATACCTTCCTTCACTGCAGAAGAAGCTGGATGCCTACCTAGCTGGCAGTGAAAGATTAGATGATTCCGTGTCAGTCCAACATAACAAGATGAGATGAAGTAGGAAAACCCACCCTGAACTGGAGTCCAGATCCAACTGGTCAGCAGAAAGTTGAAAGGAATGAGGCAAATGGAGAATATCCCTGAATCTGAGAGGAAAAAGGCAGTCAGGGAGCTTAGCGGATTTCAGAGATCAAGGAGAAATCCCACCTGATCAGCTTATAAACTCCCAAGGCACTAAATATCATAAATGGGTCTGGAAACTTTGTTTTTGAAGATAAAAAGAACCCAGCTGCAATCCAACCATCATCATAGTAGCTGGGACATCACTGAAAACTTCAAGTTTCATGAGCTTTGCAAGAAAAATCCTGGGATTTGGCGAGGTTGATGGTGCCCAGAAGGGAGGAGACCAGACAGCGCCGCAGAGGCCGTGCAGGAGAGAGGCACCATATGGCACAGAGGGATGTTGGGGGAAGCAGGGGAGGAGAGGAGACGAGCAGATGTGAGGGGGAGCTGAAATGCATACTGAAGGAGACAGCATGTTTGGGTTTATTCTGCAGGAAGGGAGACAGCAGCATGGGGTATGGGGGGGGGGTGGTTTGAGAGGCAGCGCTAGCATCCCCGCTCAGGTCAGCAGGCAGAGGGTGGTCTCCTGCCCCGCAGGGTGTACTGAAAACACTCCAAGTGCAATTGTGAAGAGAAAATATCAGATATGTCTGGACTGTATCCCATTAAAACCAAGCCCAACTTTCCTTTTGTCATATAGCTCCTCAACCTCCCCTCTGCCCTACCCTTATCCACATTGGATCCACAAAGCATCGTGGCAGCTTCTGGACTATATCTTGGAAGAAAAGCACAGGACAGGGCGCTGCTTTCCTGCCCCACACCCTTATCACTGTCACAACTCAGCCTTTTATTTGCTCGGGAAGCATTGTTTTCACAGCTATCGTGGCTGGTTTGGTTTCTGCCCCCAGCAGGAGCGTGGCAGCAGGGCAGCGTCCGGCAGAGCTGGTCCCTTGGCATGGCAGTGCAGCGGGGTCCCCAGCAGCATAAGGGCAGAGCAGGTTTTCAGCCAGCGTGGGGCATCTCTGACACCCGGCGCTTCATGCCCCGGCTGGCCAGAGGCCATGCCTGCAATCCACAGCAAAAACTAAATTACATAAACTTAAATTCCTGGCGTGACTGGGCTGCCTTGCAAACCCCGCTGCCCTGAAAGCTGAAACAATTAGTATACTGTTTATTCATAAGATCAGACCCAGTGAGGTGTAAAACAGCAGCTGTAGCGTTAAGCACAGAACATTATTTCTCTGCCACAAAACAGACACAAGCCCAGGCTCCCGGCCAGGTCCCCAACAATGCATTTCCACACACCTGGAGCAAAGGAACTCACTGACCTTTGGGGGTTTTTTTGACACAGAGGAACAAATCCTTGGCCTTAGGAAGGGAGCTGGGCAGTCCACCCTCAACAAAGCCTTCGCTGGCAATGGATTTGAAGAAACACTTCCCTTTTATAACCCCATTAAAACTCCCTCCTTATGCAACAAGATCACTACGAGACCGGTGTAAGAGAATGGATTATAGTAAGAATTACATATGTAAAGGCTGTAACTGGCACAGCACCAGTAAGCAGCTGACAAAACTGTTGATTCTGGGCTGATCGGGCTATTTATATTTGCAGTACACACAAGTTGGGTGGTACAGAGCTTCCCTTGCCTCCCCAGGTCACTGCTGGCAGGACACCCCTCTGCTCAGTCGCTGTAGTTTTGTGTGGCTGGGTTCTGGCAGAGGAGGGGGCTGCAGGGGCAGCTTCTGCAAGGAGCAGCCAGAAGCTGCCCCCAGGCCCCACAGAGCAAACAGCGCCGGTCACAGCGCCTCTGGGCATCACCCTGAGGAGAAACAACCGCAAGGGGCCGCTTGGTGCCCCAGGGAAGGGAGTGAGAAGGGGGGAGAGACTGGGCAGCACCAAGGGCAGGGAAGGGGGGAGAGAAAGATGCCCCTGAGCCCCTGCAGAAACCCATGGTGGAGCGGGTGTCCCCCCACAGCCCATGGGAAAGGCCCAGGCCCCACCTGCGGCCTGTGGAGAGGCCCCAGGCTGGAGCAGGGGGAGACCTGCAGGAGATGCTGTGACCTGCATGGAGCAAGCTGCTGGCAGGACCTGCAGCCCGTGGGGAGAGACAGAGACCCACGCTGGAGCAGGTTTGCTGGGGGAGCTTGTGACCCCGTGGGGGACCAGGCTGGAGCAGTCTGGGCCTGAGGGACTGCACCCCATGGAAGGACCCACGCTGGGGCAGCTGGGGAAGAGCTGAAGCCCCGTGGAAAGGACTCACATTGGAGAAGTTGGTGGAGGACTGTGTGCTGTGGGTGGGACCCCACGGTGCAGCAGGGGAAGGGGGTGAGGAATGACCCCTTGCCCCTGGCGAAGAAGGAAACAACTGGTGAGGAACTGGCCTGAACCTCCATCCCTGTCTCCCCCTGTGAAACCTGGGGGGAAGAAGGGAGTAAAATCATGGGTAAAATTCAGTCTGCGAAGAAGGGAGGGGTGGGGTGAAGCTGTTAAGATTTGGGTTTATTTCTCATTACCTGACTCTGGTTTCAGTGGGTAATCTCTAGGAGGAAAATTGATGCTTTTTTAAAATAGTGTGTTGAGCCTGTTCTGCCCGTGACACTGATTGTGGAATGATCTCTCCCTGTCCTTATCTCCACTCCTGAGCCTCTCAAGATCTATTTTCTCCCCTGTCCAGCTGAAAAGGGGAATGATAGAGCAGCTGTGGTGGGCGTCTGGCCTCCAGCCAGGGTCAAACCACCACATTTACTCTAATGATGACAATTATGTTTCAGTAATGCCTAAGAAGAAATGAAAGGTCAAATAATACAGCCAGTATCAGTAATTTCTCTGCATTTAGGTTAATGAAACCAATTAGATCCACCAACCTCATCTACAATAAGCTGTAATCCAGCCAGTTCCTCCCTGATTAAGTCACAGTGACTGATCGTTGCCAGGCTGAGCTGGTATTATTCTCTAGAAACCTAACTTTTTGGGTGCTGTAGGCAAAAGAAGATGGGCTGAAGTGCTGGCAGTGCCTGAGCATCCCACCAGCAAGGATGTAGCTGTATAAGCTGTGCCTGGGGAACAGGATCCAGCCCCCTCCGCTGCATCTTGCAGAAGGCAACCTCTGATTTTGGTAAAAAACTTTGTTCTGATCCTGCCTCTTATATGGGATCGACCTAGGTCATGCATCAATATAGCAGATGTGTGGAGGGGGGGGGGGGTAGAAATGATACCCCAAAGCTTCTCTGCTTTTCCAGCACGTCAGCAACTCCAGGAGAAGACATTACCCTGGGGGGAAATCAGCTTCTGTATGTGACCACAGGGCCCTGCTGAGCCACATCTCCAGTCATGATGCCTTTTTCTAGATGCCTCCAGAAAAACAAACAAACAAAAAATAATCAGGAAAACAAACTCATAAACCAAAGCCAGCAAATACCCACTGATTGTGCACTGGGGAGGGGAAAAGTCCTCCCTGACCCTCTCAGGCTGCTGGCTGGAGCCCAGCATATCACAATTGATCGCAGTAACTGTCAAGCCAGATGATGGTCACGGTCTCTTCTGACCTCAGAAATCTATTAAATATATTGGATAACAGCTGTTTCCATGCCAGGTGATGTCAAGACATCATCACTGCCTCAGGTCATTTGGATGGTGGAGAAAATTGCCTCAGGTCTCTGCAGGAAGCCGTGCTCTGATGCTCAGCTGCCTGAAGAAAGGAAAAAAAAAAAGATTTTCTCTTCCTCAGTTGGCACCAACACCAACTCAGAGCACCAAGAAGCCTCCAAAATTGGTGTTTTCATATATGTATTTAAGTAGTGTGCACTTAAATATATCACCATCCCTATGTTCCCTATCTGGGCCTGGAGCATCTCCCCTGGGAGGAAAGGCTGAGGGACCTGGGGCTGTTCAGCCTGGAGAGAAGCAGCCTGAGAGGGGATCTGATCCCTGGGGATCAAGAGCTGAAGGGTGGGACCCAGGGGGACATGGGCAGCCTCTTCTCAGTGGCTGTGGGGACAGGACAAGGGGTGATGGGCTCAAGTTGGAGCACAGGGAGTTCCCCCCCAATGTGGGGCAGAACTTCTTGCCAGTGAGGGTGAGGGAGCCCTGGGCCAGGCTGCCCAGGGGGGTGTGGAGTCTCCTTCTCTGGAGAGATTCCAGCCCCATCTGGATGTCTCCCTGTGTGCCCTGTCCTAGGGACCCTGCTTTGGCAGGAAGGTGGATCCCATGGGCTCTGGAGGTTCCTTCCAGCCCCTGTGATTCTTTGATTCTATGTTCAGGATATCATTTGCATGTTAGACTAAAATGAAGCTCAGGATAAATTAGATTACCTGGAAAGTATTCTTACTGGTGGGATATATTAGTCTGTCTGGGCCATACAGAAAGTGGGGGGAGCATTGTTAACCAAGGCCTTAAAATAGGCTCAGCACTGTACAAGCACACGGGGCTGAGCTAAAACTTTACCTGAGCCATGTTTTTTTTACCAAAAGAGGGTTTGGCTCAGCACATCCTGCAAAAGAGAGTGTCAGAAAATCAGCTTCAGCAACACGGTGGATTTTGGCTGAAAAAAAATCAAAAAGGTGATTTGTTTTGTTTTGTTTTGTTTTGTTTTTTTCAGCACACTCACCCCATTTTTAAGCCTGAATTGTTCTGGAGGTTGGCTGAAGCCATTGTGGAAAAAGATACCTGCCTGCCCTTCTGACCCTCCCCGTGCCCAGGCAGGGTAAGGGACATTACTGAGCTTCTGTCACTTAAAAACCAAGCAGGCAAGTGCCCAGCCTGTGCATCTCCAGGACATCAGTTGGTCCAGCTACAACAAACCTGCTTCTCTTCCTATCATGCCAAGGGTGAGTAAAAGGAGAGAGGCACCAGAAGCTGCTGTCCCCTGCTGCTGTCCCCTGCTGCTGTCCCCTGCTGCCAGCCCGTGTGGCAGGGATGCCAGCAGTCCTCACCCCATGCTGGAGCAGCTTCCCATCGTTACCACAGGGGTGCTGCTTTCCTTTTTGGGGATCAGTGAGCCTCAAATCATCTTTGTTACTCACCTTTCCAGGGGCGCTTGTGGGGATGCATGTGTGTTTGCATGTCTATCTGGGAAAGAGCTTCTTCTAATGGGATTTTTTTTTCATGGAAATACCTGCATCTGCAAGAATTCAAACATGCTCACAGTTTGCTGCGCCTTAATAAACCCTATAAAACCTTTAGCCATCCAGTGCAGGAGAGGAAGCAACCCAGGGTGACAGAAATCACACCTACGATGAATAATCAGCCTTAATAACCCACACACTTCATAAGAGGATATTAACCTGCTCCAAAAAAAAAAAAAAAAAGGCAAAAAAGAAAGAAAAATAAGGATCTGTTGTTTATTAAAGGAAAACAAAACCAACCCTCCATGGAGACACACACACACACAAAAAACAGGCACAGTTTTTCAACAGGTCCAAGTGAGAGGATGAGATGAAATGGTGCCAGCTGACTTCCACCTTATAAACATTTTGCCTCTGTTTTTCCACTGGAAGCAGTTGCAGGCTCCAGCATTACACAATTTCTTTGCTTTTTGCTTCTTTTCTTCCTTGGCTCTTTCAGTACAGCCTTGGTGCTACAGCCTTAGCAGAAGGGAATCTGAAAGCTAAATAATAAGCAGATACCTCAGCTCTTTCCTTGCTATGAGAAACCATCTGCCTCCCAGGCACAATCCCAGTCTGTGCCTGGTAGGAAACCAGTTTAGTTGCTGGCTGTGTAACTGGATCCACACGGAGGGGTGTTTGGACACATGGTTTTCATGTTTACACCAACAGCCAGCCAGAATTACGCTTCTCCTTCCAGCAGCGCAGGTCTGGCTTTCAACCAGGGTGTTTTTGATCAGGTCACTCATTAGCATTGCCTCAGGTACCTGCTGCTTGGGGCTCTGGTCTCAAAAAAAAACCCCCCAAAAAAACCAAAACAAAAATAAAGAAGCAGAAGCCATGCTGAGTTTAAAGTCTTTCCCAAATGCTCCAAAGAGTTCACCCCTCCTCATACCCACACGAGGCCTCTGAGGAGGTAAAAGCTCCCTGACATTCTGCCTCGTTTCTGAAAGGATTGAGCTTGAACAGCTTTCTCACCCTCCAGGCTTCACAGGTCCTTTAAGTTCACACAGGCCCTGAACCTTCACTGCCAAAATGATGGAGGAAAAGTCTGCAACCTGTGTCCCTCCTCTGCTTTCTGCCCACAGGGACCCGGTAGCATCCTTCAACCCCCAAATTTTCAGACGCCCTCCTTTGTGCTTCCTCCAATGCCAACTACAAAAAAACTTCCCAGCCCCTTTTTCCCCATCTCTTCTGGGATGCTCTGAAGGGGGGTAATGTATCACCTCTCTCCCCAGAGGCCTCCCATTGCCCCCCCAGAGCATCCCCATCTTCCTGAGCATCCAGGTGGACAGAAACCCTCTCATGAACACAAAACAGCTCCAAGGGCTTCATCCTGTTCCCCTCCCAGTCTGAGCAAGGTAAAGGCTCATTATTGGGAAATATGTACATATCTGTGGAATACAGGTGTATCTTCACTGGCTGGGCTGGGTTGGTGTTTGCTAACGATCCCACGCTGGCTGGTGTGCCCCTGCTCACGCCCCTGCTCCTGTGCTCCCACTGCAGTCCTGGCACTAGGACCCCCCTACACACAGGAGAGATTCCCTCACCCAGGAAATAATTAGAAACGGATTTTCATGACCATACTGCTCACACACAGGGCACAGACAATGATGCCAAGCAGCAACCTGCTCACCCACAACCAACCCTTTTCATCCTATTTTCCCACTTTTTTTTTTTCCCCCAAAAACACCTCGAGCCCTGCCTTTGTTTCCCCCCCTAAATGTCCTTTGTGCAATCCTAAAAGGCTTTTCCCCCACGTACCCCTTTCCCCAAGGCAGTGACACCCCTCCTAGGCCAAAAGATGCTCCTGAGACCAGCTCCATGGAGCCTGGACCAGGCATTATCTGGGCTCTCCCACTCCTCCGTGTGTGCAGGGGAGGCTTTGACCCCATAACCTCCCCCACAACCTCCCCCAGCTGCTGAGTTGGACTGTCACACCGAGCAGGAATTGCATTTTCATCCCAGATCTCCACACAAGATTGGCAGGAACAACGTGGGGTGATACAGCTTTGTAGTCCTTCCAAGGCTTTGATGAGGATGTGATCAGCATTGGGCTGTTCAAAGCACACCTGGAAGCTTCCCCTTCCTTCCCTATGCTGCAGAAATGTTTGTAGCCTCCAGCCATCTCCTCCTCCTGCCAGTGAGATCTTGCCCTTGGCAGCTGGTGGGACTGGGGAAGTTTCTAACCTGAGCATCCTTCTAACCTGAGCTTCCTTCCACAGCCACTTGCCCTACATGCATGCTGCAGCACTACCAAGAGAAAGACTGTGGGACTAGAGGAAAGAAGTGTGTGTGTGTGGGGGGGAAATGGTGAAATGTGGAAAAAACATCAAGAATTTGGAAGAAGGGAGAAGGGAACAGTTTGTGAAGAGCAGCCAGAGGCAGTACATAGGGGCAGCAGGTAAGGAAGTTAATAAATCCAGTCAGAAAGCCAAGTTCAGCTACACGGACTCGTGATGGATTTTGATGCTCCACAGAAATAAGAGAACCAAAGTCTTTTCCCTCAGGAGTCAGTTCCTGTGGCTAGGAGCCCTTGGGCACTGGTTGCAGGGAGGCAGGTACAAGGTCAGAGCTGAAAACAGCAAACGTGTCAAGGACAGATAATATACCCCAGTCAGGAGGTAACCACCACCTGTGCAGATGTCAGCATGGCTGATCCTCATCTTTGGGAAAGCAGCACCCTGATTTAGGAGATGGCACCAAAGGGTTTAGATACAAGAGGGGTTTTCTGGTTTGGTTGTTTTGGTTTTTTTTTAATGTAAAAGCTTCTGGGTGGGAATTAGGTTTGATGCTTGAAAAATTGGTGGGTCCTGGTAGCGGAGGCAAATGAAATGTAGCAGCCAGAGATCAAAGGGCACTTTGATTCCACTTCTACCTGGTGACTTAGGGTGGACAAAAAGAAAGTGACTGCTTAGCAAACCAAAAGCCAGCCACTATGAAAGAGCCTGGCAGCCCAGCTCCAATATCTGGCATGCAACCTGGAAGCAACATGAGAAAAACACTGTCCACAAGCCGCCTGGATATCCAGAGACTTTTACAGACCACTGGAAATGCAGCCACCCCGAAGCCTCCAGCCAGCCCACAAAGCTCTAGGCAAAACTAGTGCAAAGACTTGGCCAAAATAGACCATGGGCAGAACACAGAGGGGTTGAAGGAAAGCAAGGACGAGGTGTGGTGAACATCCATTGCTGTGCAGCCTAGCCTCAGCCTAACAAAGAGTCTTCATTTATTCTTCGTGTGCTCCTCACTCGTTTCCCACCCAACAGCGATGGGCAGAACTGGATTAAATCGTGGACACTTTGCCAAGAGTTCACCAGTAAAAAAAAAAAAAAAAAAAAAAAGGAGCTTTCTGGCCATTATTCTTCATTTTGGGTCATCAAAAGCTGAAGACTCTTCTGCTCCCACTTGGCCTCGTATTTAATCCTCTTCACAACGTTTTTGCAGATGTTGCCAAAACACATTTTCATTTACTGATCAGCTTTAGAGGCCTTCAGATGCTAGGACTGAATGGAGAGCTTGCCTACAGAAGGCAGCGTTTACTCCACTTAAGAGCAAGCCCTCAAAGTCACTAAGAAATACATAACATACAGTTAGGCTCCAGTTTCACTTTTCCCACACAAAACAAGAGTTTCCTGCCATGGAGGGGCCACCAGGATGGATCAGGAGGAGGGTGGGGACTGAAGGAACCAGGAAACGCTCTGCAGCTCCTCAGCTTGTGAGTTATTGCAGAGTGAGACCTACCAACTGTACCTGCCCGCTCCTTGCTGAGCTCCCCTTCCCACGGGAAGGAAACCTTGGGGAACAGGGCAAAGGGAGCTGCTGCAACGTGTCCAGACAGCTCAGAGCTCTGCACTGTTGGGCACATCATGGAAGAAAACCCACCATGTAGAGGGAGCCTCGGCTTTCTCTTCCTTCCAACCCCGCAAGGAAATCGTCCTGCCTTGCCCTGTTTGTCCCCCCCCCCCTGCACCGTTGGATACCTCCCAAGCACAGGCACCTGCAGGGAGTGTTTGAAAATACAACATGGAAACCCCAGGGCCCAGCAGAAGAGGCCGTGCAGGTGTCCCTCCCCCCTACGCGGGGCTGGGGGAGGAGGCCTCCCTTTGGTGCTCCGAGATCTGCAGCTCAAGGTGTGATGAACTGCCAAGTTCTTCTGCTCCTGCCTACGTGAAGCCCCTGCCCTTCACACCCAGAGAAACAGAAGGAAAACATGTTTATTTCACCATTCCCTTCCTTTCGCAAATTACGTATTTATTTTCATGAAATCTGAGGCCACCTAGAGCAGACCAGGCCAGGAATGGAGGATTCTAAATCAAATGGGATTTCCAGGCTCCAGCCACGAGGTCACCCTGGGACAGCAGGTCACCCAAGGCTGGGTGCATCCCCAAACCCCACAGCCCGATGCCTGTAAGTAACTGTGCCTAAGTACAAGTGGGGGAGTTCCCACAGAGCCTGACTTTAATGCTGCAGAACACCAAATTCAACCTTGTGATGAAACAGAAGAGGGAAGCATTTGAATTACAAGTGGGGTTTATTAAGAAAAGCATTAAGTGGTGGCATTTCACAACATGTTCTGCACGGTATAAAGGTCCAACTGAGCCTTTCTCTACATCTGATATTATCAAGAAAGAGGGAAAAAAAAAAACCCAGCAAGAACATGAAAGCCCATGTGAGCCTTATCAACAGCCTGGGGGGAATTCACCCCTGAAGCAATCTCTCTATGCTCCTCTCCTTCAACCCTACTTTCACCTCCCTCGAAGCACAAATCCCCCTCCTTATCATAATTAACAGTTTTAATGTATGGGTTGTTTCAAGCCAATTACATCAGTCCATTACAGGTGGTTTTATGAGGTTGCATTTATAATTCCAGTAATTTATGCTTGGAAACAGAGATATGCAGGGGGAGCAGCTTACTGGAGGTTTTCAAAATAATCAAGAGCTTTGGTGATTAGTGACACTTTTGAAACACAACCTGAAGTCTAAAAGCAGGGTCAGGAAAGCCTCTGCTGAGCATTTGTGTAGGTTAACGGAGTAAAAATGAGCAGGGTGAGTAAAAGCCTCTCTCACTGCATCCAAGGCTTTGGCCACAGGTCAGATTGATGTTTTCACACCCCCCATTGCTCAAAAAATATCTCTGGGAACACTTTTCATCTAGAGGTGCCATCAGGCAAGTATCTAATCCTTGTTTCCCCAAGTCTTTTCCATAAGGGGTTGTTGTGCTCATTTCTCAATTTACCAGTTGAAAAGGGGAAATGAATTCCACTTGTCTGGGTCCCAGTGTGGGTGTTGTGCCCCCAGCACAGTGACCTAGAGAGCATCTCCACAAAGGTCCAGGACCTCTGCTCGGCCCTGACCTTGAAGGAAGACCTCTGAGTGGTCATAGCAAGGTGACTTGGGTCTCTACTACACCCAGGTGCCAGTTATCACCCCAGACCGTGTCCCTTTCCAAATGCCTTCCACCCTGACACTCTGTGGTCCTTGTCATGCTTAGGAGCCCCATCCTCCTTCTCCCAGAGCCATGAGAAACCCGTGCCCCTCCCCTGGAGATCTCCTTTTCCTTTGCACAGATCAATCCTTCTACTGCAGACCTCTGCCTTTTCTACCCCACCTAAAACTCTGCTCTCCCTCTCGCATCTCACAGTTGCTTCCCAGCTCCCACCTACATGGTGAATACATGAATTTTGACTGCACCAGGAATGACACCAGCATCTCTAAACTAGACTTGGAATTTTCCCCAGAGCCTTTTCTCAGCATGCCATCTTCCTGGCACCGCTGTACAACCCCAATTTTTGCTCCAACATCTGTCTTTCAACCATTGGCACGTGCCTTTCCTTGACTAGATCAAGAACTCTGTTCCACTCACACCGATCCTGAGGGCTGTTGGTTGATGACCGTCTTTCTAGATGGCTGTTGTGGAGGACCACGCCACCCTCCACTCTGCTGTGGTTTTGGCCCAGCCAGCAGCTGAGCACCACATAGAGAGATGCTCACTTGCTTCCCCCTTCTAGCCAGAAAAATGGGGAAAGAGAAAAAAAAAAAAAAGAAAAAGGAAAGACAAAGGCAAAGCTCAGAGTTTGTGATAAGGAGAGTTTGCTGGGACAGCAAAGGGAGGGAGAAATAGCAGCAGTGGGACCTTGCAGCAAAATACACAGCCTGGTGATAGGCGATGCAGCTTCTCACCGAACTGCTCAACTCAGCCTGCAAAGCACAGAGCTGTCCCAAAGCTGGACCATCCCCAAACCTCACGTCCTGGAGCTGTGCACCCATCCCCCATCAGCCCCTCTCCATGCTGAGCATGGCACTGTTGGTATGGAATACCCCTTTGGTTAGTTTGGGTCACCTGTCCTGACTGTGTCCCCTCCCCACTTCCTGGGTGCCTCCTTGGTAGCAATTAACATCATACAGTCTTAATTGATGTGTTACACTGGCTGTTCTCACCCAAAATTAAATCCACTTGAGGCACACATTGGACTTCCCCATCCTTCTGCATCACCCACCAAGTGGGGCCGGGTTCTTGAGCAAAAACAACCCCACAAGTGGGTTTGCCTTTGCCTGAAGCAGGGGTCACCCAGACTGTCTTCCCCAGCGTGTTCTCCACACACACTGTGGGGACTCCATCACCTTCTACAGCACAGGGAAGTTTCAGCTGGGCAGGGCCAGCTTGACTGATAGGCCCCCTGGAGATAACTAATCCACTTCACTGAGGTGGCCTGCACTAAATCTGTCACCCAACATTGGAGGGTCCCACCACCACTGCTCTCCATGTAGTCTTTTACTGTTGGATCTCCCAGAGGCTGGTGCATGACAGGGGGTGTGATACACCCACCCAAAGCCGTGCTCTTTTGGTCTATGAGGGCGTTCCACAAATGAGTCCCGTTGCCTGACTCAGTTCTTTCTGGGGTGCCATGTCATCGCAGGACTTGCTTTTCAAGGCCCAGGAGTGTATTCCAGGCAGTGGCATGGGGCACGGGATATGTGCCTCTTCTCAGTGGCTGTGGGGACAGGACAAGGGGTGATGGCTGCAAGTTGGAGCACAGGGAGATCCCCCCCAGTCTGGGGAAGAACTTCTTCCCAGTGAGGGTGAGGGAGCCCTGGGCCAGGCTGCCCAGGGGGGTGTGGAGTCTCCTTCTCTGGAGAGATTCCAGCCCCATCTGGATGTCTCCCTGTGTGCCCTGTCCTAGGGACCCTGCTTTGGCAGGAAGGTTGGACCCCATGATCTCTGGAGGTCCCTTCCCGCCCCTACGAGTGTGATTCTGCGATTGTTGTTTCCAGCCAGCTGGTGGTTGCTTCCACCATTGTGAGCACACACCGTTTGCCTTGGCGTGGTTTTAGGACTGTGTTGTAATCGATCAGACAGGCCTCTCCATATTTATATTTCAGCCACCATCCTCCATATCAGGGAGGCTTTAGCTGCTTGGCTTGCTTAATTGCAGCACATCTCACATTCATGGATGATCTGCAAAGTAAGTGTCCATGGTCATGGCCACCCTTGATCATGAACCCATCTATATGTTGCACCTCTCCCTTGTTGGCTTGACATGCCATGGCCCCTCTGCTCTCTTTGCCCCCAGGCACCCTTTCCCTGGTCATTTCACTTCAGCACCCAAAAGTCTTCCATTATTTTGGACTCTTAACGACAGCACAATCATATCTGCAAGCAAGTTTTTCATGTTTTGCCTGAAATTTCCACCTGTGACTCGAACCTACATCACTGTGGGGCTGCTGTGAAAACAGGCCCGGCTCTGACTCGAGTTCCTACACCAAAAAGCCTCCACATCAGAGGGGAGCACACAGCAAAACACAGGGGTATGGAGACATGGCATTCCTTATGGGCTTCCCATTTTAATTATTTTTTTTTTAATTTCTTCTGGGCTCATTTCTCCAGGGTGGGTGAATGTAAGATTAACATGACCAGGCTGCCTTTCCACATGGGTGCCCAGTGTGTGTCCCTGGGGCTCTGAGGAGCAGTGGCTGAGGGACCAGCCCTGAGACCCTGAGAAGCAGAGGCTAAGAGACCAATTCTGAAGAGCAAAGGATGAGGGACCAGCCCTGGGACTCTGAGGATCAGAGGCTGAGGGACCGGCCCTGAGGAAGAGAGGCTGAGGGACCAACCCTGGGGCTCTGAGGAGCACAGGCTGAGGGACCAGCCCAGAGACCCTGAGAAACAGAGGCTGAGGGACCGGCCCTGAGACCCCGAAAAGCAGAGGCTGCGGGACCAGTTCTGAGGAGCAGAGGCTGAGGGACCAACCCTGGGGCTCTGAGGAGCAGTGGCTGAGGGATCGGCCCAGAGACCCTGAGGAACAGAGGCTGAGGGACCAATTCTGAAGAGCAGAGGCTGAAGGACCAGCCCTGAGACCCCGAGAAGCAGGGGCTGAGGGACCAACCTTGAGGAGCACTGGCTGAGGGACCGGCTCTGAGATCCTGAGGAGCAGAGGCTGAGGGACCAGTTCTGAGGAGAGAGGCTGAGGGACCAACCCTGAGACCCCGAGAAGCAGAGGCTGAGGGACCAGTTCTGAAGATCAGAGGCTGAGGGACCGGCCCTGAGGAACAGAAGCTGAGGGACCAACCCTGGGGCTCTGAGGAGCAGTGGCTGAAGGACCAGACCTGAGACCCCGAGAAGCAGGGGCTGAGGGACCGGCCCTGAGACCCCGAGAAGCAGGGGCTGAGGGACCAACCCTGAGGAGCAGAGGCTGAGGGACCAACCCTGGGGCTCTGAGGAGCAGTGGCTGAGGGATCGGCCCAGAGAACCTGCGAACAGAGGCTGAGGGACCGGTCCTGAGGAAGAGAGGCTGAAGGACCAGCCCTGAGACCCCGAGAAGCAGAGGCTGAGGGACCAGTTCTGAAGATCAGAGGCTGAGGGACCGGCCCTGAGGAACAGAAGCTGAGGGACCAACCCTGGGGCTCTGAGGAGCAGTGGCTGAAGGACCAACCCTGAGACCCCGAGAAGCAGGGGCTGAGGGACCAACTCTGAGGAGCAAGGGCTGAGGTACCGGCCCTGGGACCCTGAGGAGCAGAGGCTGTGGAACCAACCGCAGCCAGCGGCCCGCCCTGCTCCGCCCCACCCCCTCCGGCCCCCCGGCCCCTCCCAGGAACCGGCTCGGCCGTCCAATGCGGCGGCGGCGAGCCCGAGGCGGGGCCGCACCGCCTCCTCCCCGTCCTCGCCGCCCGCTCCCCCCGCCGCCGCCGCCGCCGCCGCCCGCGGCCGCCGCCGAGGGGAGCGCCATGGGACAAAAGGCGCGCTGAGGCGTGCGGCCCTAGCGCCCAGGCAGCGCCCGCCACGCTCGGTGCCCGCTGTGGCATGGTGGCCCGGCGCCGCTAGACCCGGCCGACCCGGCCCGGCCCGCAGCGCCCTCCCCCGCCATGCCGAGCGGCAGCGCCGCCGCGGCCTCCCCCTCTGCCGAGCCCGCCGAGCCGCCGCGCCTCCCACCCGCCCACCCGCCGCTGCTGTTGCTCCAGCAGCACCTCGCCGGCCTCGGCCTCTGCGATCGCGGCCTGGCCGCCGGCGGCGGAGGGGCGGCTCGGCGGCTCGCCCGGCGGCAGCGGGCGGGCTTGGAGCCGCTGCCCGACCCCCCCGGGGAGCTGGGGCCTGGCGGGGCGGAGGAGGAGGAGGAGGAGGCGGCGGGGGACGAGGGAGACTTGGAGCTGGAGGAGGAGGAGGAGGAGCTGCTGGCGGGGGAGGACGAGGAGGAGGAGGAGGACCCGGCCGCGCTGCTGCTGCTCTCCTCATCCTCCTCGCCCTCCCAGCCGCTCCCGCTGCTGCCGGCGCTGGGCTCCGTCCTGCTCTCGCCCTCTTTCGATGCGCAGGAGGCGGCGGCGGGGGCGCTCTGCGGGGCGGACGATCCTCAGGGCATGATGGCGGCGATGCTGTCCCACGCCTACGGCGGCCTGGGCGGCGGCGGCGGCGGGGGGGCAGCGGCGGCAGCGGCGGCGGCGACGGGCCTCAACGTCGAGCAGGCGGCGCTGCTCCGCCGAAAGAGCGTCAACACCACCGAGTGCGTGCCCGTGCCCAGCTCCGAGCATGTGGCCGAGATCGTGGGTCGCCAGGGTGAGTTGGGGGACCGGGGCGGTGGGGCGGGTACCCTGGGTCGGCGGGGGAGGGGGTGCGTTCGCGACCCCCCGGGGAAGGGCGGCAGGCCCAGGCCGGGCCTCTCGCCACCCCACCCCCGTCCCCCTCGTGCCGGCGGAGGAGCCCCTGCCCTGGGTAGCGGCTTCGTGCTCCCTGGCGCCGACGTTTCCTCTCCCTTCCCAAAACCCGGCTTCCCCGGGGGAGTGGGGGGGGACGGGGTGCCGCGGCACCGAGGGGCGAGCGCTGGGCGGGTTGTCGGTGTGAGCCCAGCGCCTCGCCGGGGGAACTTTGGTCGCCGCTCTAACCGAGCGTGCCTCGGGTGGGGAGGGGGGGGCTTTGGCTCGCCATCGCAGAGCGGGGCAGGGGGCTTGACACCGACCCGGCAGCTCGGCCGAGACAAAGGGAGACCTGGGGAGCCGGCGGGATGGAGGAAGGAGCCACGTGCAGCCCTCCTCCTGTGCGAGAGCCGCCCCCCCCTTCCTTCCCCCCCCCCCATCCTTTGCTGGGGCTGCGGCTTCCTGCCGGCGGCTGTTGCTACCCTCCGCGGGGCTCTGTTACGCCGTTAGGATAAGGTCATCGTCCCGGTGATGTCACAGTCGGTGCCGGCCCTTTCCCGGCGGTCTCCGGGGAGGGGCCCCGGGAGGAGGTGGGAAGGTGCCGTTCCGGCAGCCCAGGCTGCTGTTAACGGCCGCTCTCTGAGACACGGAGAAGCAGCGCTGGGCAGTTGTAGGTGTGGAGCAGCCGCTGCTCCCTTCCCTTCCCTTCCCAGCGCTGTTCTTTACGGGTTTGGGGGGGCTGGGAGGGTGTGTGTGTGTGTGTGGGGGGGGGTCCCCTTGTCTGATAACGAGCGGCTGTGCTGGCCGGTCTCATCAATGTGGCTTTTGTTTTGGAGAGGTATTTTGTCTTTGGTCTGGGTCTTTTGTTTGTTTTATTTTGGTTTTGCTTCCGCCCCCCCCCCCCCCCCCCCCCCAAAAAACTGAGTATAGAATAAGTAGCCAAACGCATCTCAACTGCTGCAGTGCTAAAGAGATGGACGCCCCCCCCCCCCCCCCCGAGCCCCCATTCCCAGGCAGACTCTTCTTCGTTTTTCACTTCTTTTAAACTCAGTTTTGGGCTCTCAGCAGGCAAGAGCGAGGCTGTGTTGTTGCTGGGTGTGTCCCAGGGCGCCCAGAGCCCCTGCTGCGGGAGTTGGCAGGTATCTTCCCTCCCTTGCAGGCAAGTCTGTTCAGAAGCAGAAAGTTCTCTTTTCCAAGAAACTGCTGCTCGAAATGTCTTAAGACTTTAGGGATGGGGGGTGTGGGTGTGTGTGAGAGAAAACAGAACTGAAAATGGTTGTTGCTACAGCCCCCTAAAAGAGAAATAGGAGTTCCTGGGCTCTGAGGGCCGGTGTGGCTGCTGTGGCTGTTCCCTGCCGGGTCAGGGTTTGCTCTCTGTGCTTTCTCAGTCACTTCACCACCCCAGATCACGGGGTCTGCACAAAAATAGGGTCGCTTTTCCCCCGCAGTTCACTGGCTGTTTCTGCTTTTCTTTCTCACCCGATGGGCGCCTGTGATAACCCTGGGGTGGGGAAGGACCCTAGCCTAAGAGGAGTTGGGGGGCTGCTTTAAGAGGAAGGTGAGCAGAGGGAAACCTAAAAAAGTGGCTGCCTAACGTATTTGCATGAAAAGCTCTGCGTGAGGAGGTCCTTTAAAAGTCTCACTCAAGGGGTACTTAAGCTTAGAGGCCGACTTGCTGAAGTTGCATGACTTCCACTAACTATTTGTCAAGTTTCTTAGAAATAGGCATCCTTTCATCTCCTTTTATGGCCCAGAGCCCTGCTTGCTCACTGTGGGCCAGCAGCTTTTACTCTTCATCCACCTGCTTTGCCTGAGTCTCTGCTCCACAAAGTGGAGGCTGGCTCTACCTGCCCCCCCTCCCCCCCTGGTTCTGCTCCCTCTGAAAAGGAAGATGCTTCATCTTCTCTTCCCAGTGTGTATCATACCTAGCTGGTTGCATTTTTCCTGAACAAATTCAGCTGAAGTCACACTCTTGTGTGCTGCAATGCCTTAATATCTAACATTAATATCTCCAGAACGTTGCTGGAGATGGATTTTTCATGACTATTCAGTTTATATTCTCTGCACTGAGTTTAAAAGATAAAGAAACTTGAAATGTCTGCAGCCCAAAAACACCAGCTCTGAAGTACCAGGGATGCTGAGTTTGATCTGGGCTTTGCTGGAGGCCTCACTGTCTTGTGTCTTTTGCTGTAGGTCCTCATCCCCTCACTGAAAGAGGAATGATAACTTGAATTCCACCATAGTCTTGATGCAAATGTAATATTTTTGCATGCAGGAGGAGAGTTTCCAGACCCTGTTTATCAAACTGGAGGAGGCCCCTGGTTCCTAAGAGAGCAGCAAGCAAGAAAAAAAAAACCTCAGGGTGCTTGCATTTAGCTCTTTCTCTTTTTTTTTTTTCTCTCCCCTGATTGTAGAGTTTCAGAATAATTGCAGCACCTCAGGCAGTGAAGTGATGCTCCCACAGCCCCGCTCTTGGTCACTGAACTGCAGGTTCCCACGTGGGTAGCTGTGAATCTGTGGCTGTGCACAGATGTGTGGGGTGCTGGGGCCCTACAAGGTGTGGTGTGGTTGCTGGTTTCCTTGTGAGCCTCAGCTGTGTTTAATTGATATCTTGGTGCTGAAAGGATTTTTACTGCTGGAAAAAGCTTAAGATTTTTGTTTTAATCAATATTTTCTTGTTTAAAAAAAAAAACAAACCAACAAGCCCAAACCCAGGCTGTGGTATTTCTGACTCCTTGGGGCTTCTTTGTTGTTTCTGTTTTAAATCTCAGAAGTCCTCAACCTTTTTCTTACTCCCCTTGTGCCCCAGAAGTGAAGCTGACAAGGCAGCAGTTGGGGAAGTGTCATGTAATTCTTTGTAGCCTTTAAGTGGAAGAATCTCAAAAGGTGAGCAACAAAGGAAAATATATCTGTGTCCATTTATTCTTGTTAAGGCATGTGACTGGGAGCCAGGAAAACCAGATTCCATTCATGGCATTGCACAGGCTTCCTGTATGAATCTGAACTGGCTGTGGAATCCAGCCTTTGGTGAGCTGGCTGGTCCTGGTGCTGATCAGAAAGGGACTTCCTTTGCTGTCAGCAGTTAAAAATCCCACATACATGAAGCTGCCTTGCTTTAGGGAAAGAAAAAAAACCCCAAAAACTTGGCAAAAGTGCTTTTTGAGAAGTGGTTGTGAGAAAACTGCCTTGCCTGGGAGGTGACTTTGCCTGAGAAAAGATGGCTTAGGGGCTGGCACTCAAAATTATATAAATGAATTTATAATTAATTTATATATTCACTTATATATTCAGTATATCCAAACTTTCTTTAACAGAAAACCCACAACATAGTGCCAGCAAACTTCAGGAGCTGTAACAGGGGGGAGGCTTTTCATTTAATGTTCTTTTTTTCTATCAAGGACTTGCAAAAGTCTGCTGTGAATCACCTGAAAAGTGTTTCTAGGTTGGTGATTTCCCACCCTGGTGGGTCTTGAGAAGGATTTGACAAGCTTAACTGGAGTCCCCTGCTAGTTTGTTGGTTTTTTTTTAATGTTTAAACATTTAAAAGCTTTTTGAATAATGCAGAAAGAGGGGTGGTGTCTTCAGGTGCCAGCAGAAAACCTGAAGGATGCTGGAAGGAGGAGGAGGAGGAGGCAGAAGCCTGTCCTGTGGAGAGGTGCTGCATCCCTCAGTGTGTACTAGCTCCCTTCAGAAAATGATTACTGGGATATATCTGCTGATGCACTCCAGCACTGTGACTGTCCAAGCAACGTGATCTTCCAAGTTTTATATCCTCAGAGCAGCTGACAGCAGTGGCTCTCTGTCTCCCTGAGACATCACCAGACTGGGAGCTACTGGACTCCAAAGCCTGGTGCTTCCCCTGCTCCAGTAAGAACAGTTGGGGTGATGGTTGCAGAACTTGAAACGGGCAGGGCAGCCTCCAAGCCCCAGATGAGTAAGAGGAGGAGGAATGATATCATCCCACTTGTCTGATTAAATCAATAATGACAAATCTCCTTTGCATGAGGCAGCCTTGCAACTAAAATGCCATTTATTTTTTTTTTTAATTCATATTTAATGATCTTGGGGTTCTTTTTTTGCTCTCTGCCTTTGAATGTGGGCTTTTGAGCAAAATGTTTGCTTTAAGTAGTCCTTGTACCTTGAAACAAAAAAACCCACCCTGATTCTGGTGAGCTGGTAGCTGATAAGTGTGTAGTGTGGCTGGATGGGCAAATCAAAACAACCAGGGAGTGGGTAAAACAGTCCTGAGGCACATACCTGTGTTAGCTTTTCTTTCAGAAAGGACCATGTCTGATTCAGGGGATCTGATCCCTGGGGATCAAGAGCTGAAGGGTGGGACCCAGGGGGACATGGGCAGCCTCTGCTCAGTGTCTGTGGGGACAGGACAAGGGGTGATGGGCTCAAGTTGGAGCACAGGGAGTTCCACACCAGCTTGGGGAAGAACTTCTTCCCAGTGAGGGTGAGGGAGCCCTGGGCCAGGCTGCCCAGGGGGGTGTGGAGTCTCCTTCTCTGGAGAGATTCCAGCCCCATCTGGATGTCTCCCTGTGTGCCCTGTCCTAGGGACCCTGCTTTGGCAGGGGGTTGGACCCAATGATCTCTGGGGGTCCCTTCCATCCCCTGCGGTCTGTGATTTCACATCCCGGTGTGCTGCCACGATGGTGTCTGAGTTACTGGCAGTACCTACACTGCCCTGGTGGGTTGTTAGTTGCTGAGCTGCAGGAAGCAGTCAGCACAGGCACAGCTAACCAGTGGGAACTGGCTGCTTGACTCTCAGGAGTAAGGTCAGTTTGCAGGATCGAAGTCAGTTCAATCACAGTTCAATCAAGGGTCTCTGTTAGCTGCTTGCTGCAGACAGCAAGGAGCATAGGCTCAGCTAACTTGCTTGAGGTGAAAGCTGAGAAGGCAGATACACTTCAGATACATACTTTTTCCCCCCCCCCCCCCCATTTTCTTCACAAGCAGGCTATCAAATGCTGTATTAAGTGGCCTGTTCTAAAGACTGCAAGAAAACTCGAGCTGTTTGCTGAAATCAAAGGCAGGAGCTGTTTGGGTTTTTTTTTTGTTTCTAAGAAGCTGAAAGTCTCATCCCTTTTCAACCCTGAAGCTCCAGGAACTGAAACATGTGAGCATACCATGTCCTGGCACAGCCTGCTGCTGGAGCTGGAGCTGCAGTGGTTTGTTCCTCTGGTGCTCCATGACAAGCATCACTTCAGGTCTGCTGCTTGTCGTTTGTGCTGCTCAGAGGTAGAGCCAAAGCAGGTGAGAAGGGTGCAGGTTCTCCAGCCCAGGGGTCATAAATCCTCAGCCATAAATGCTGCTGGCTTGTTGGGTGGGCAGCACTCAAGATATTTTTCTCCATTTTCTGTGTTAGTGTGGCAGAAACGTTGCAGGTTTTTAAGGTGGGAGTGTGTAAGGTTGGGGTGGGTTGTTTTGGGTTGGTTTTTTTTTTTTAAATGAAATTCCAGTGAAAATAATCAAAATCTTGGGATGCAAGATGCTGATTCCTGATCTTCTGGTCCTTTTTTTTCCTCTTGTAAAATTGCTGCCTTAAAGAGTGTGGTGGGGTTGGTTTATTTTTATTCATTTTCAAACCTAAACAAATAAATATACAAGTCCTGATGAATGTGCCTTCTGAACAGCCCTGGATTAACCTGCCTGTGGCAGGAGAAAACGGTGAGGAATTATTATCTTTTAAACTGTTAAAAGTCAGCAGATGCTGGTTGTTTCCCTTGCCTTGGCTCCCCTGGTACACCCTGGCCTGAGTTTCTGGAAGAGAAACTTTGTTTTGAGTTACCTTGGTTTTAGGGTGGAGGTCTTGAAATTTGGGTTTCCATGCAGCACCTCTACCACACCGGGTAACTTGAGGTGGGGGGGGGATAGGGCTGCAAAGTTTCTGTAACAAAGTAAAACCGGCTGCTGAGGGCTGCAACACGTTATTTAATTAAAAAAAAAAAATTTAAAAAATGCCCAGGAAGCTGCAAATTGAGCATTTGCTTCCAATCTCAGTTACTCCTTGAGAACCTCTTGCTTTTCTCCCTCTCTCAGGTGTTCCTTTAAGCTCATGAGACCTTGCCAGTGCCTGGGATCTGTTTCCTTCACTGGCCTGACAGTAGCTCTGCAGTCTGCCCCAGAGCTCCTTTGAGCAGAGACAGGGCATCTCTTACTTTATGCCCTCCAGCTGGCTTGATACTGGGGGGTGAGGGGGGTTTGTGTGTGCAAACATCAGCTCTAGCAGCATTTTGGGGTGGGGGGCTTGGTGTAGGTGAAGATTTTTGGTAGGGGTTTTTTTTTTGCAGTGTGCTTTTCACCAGCTGCTTTATCCCTGCTGTGTGAGATGCTGAGGGGTCATCTCTCTTCATACCCTCCCTGAGCAGGGCTTTCCCCAGCAGTGCTGCTCACAGGGATCTGTTCCATTCACTACATCAATGGGGTTTGGTTTGGTTTTGGGTTTTTTTTTTTAATGAAAACAACTTTTTTTTTCACCTGTAGCTCTTCTATTTCTTGTAGCTACTCTAACTACCCTCCTGTCACTACTTGTTTGGCTGCTTTTCTTCCTGACTTTGCTCAGCAGCTCCTGCCTTGGTCCTGGTGCTGCAGTAGTGCCAGTAATTAATAATACAAGCTGCTGCCCTCTGGCTCTTTTTGCTACATGTAACTTGTTTACTGAGTTGCCCTCAGTCTTGGGAGTTGGAGTAATCCTCTCTCTGCCTGTGCAATTGCTGATGTGATAGATTATCCCAGCCTGATACATAGAAGTAAGCGGTGTGCAGGCTGACTGCCTCCTTTTGTGCTGGATTGGTACAGAGACTGGTTGATAAATTGATACAGAGACTGGTTGATAAATTGATACAGAGACTGGTTGATAAATTGATACAGAGACTGGTTGATAAATTGATACAGAGACTGGTTGATAAATTGATACAGAGACTGGTTGATAAATTGATACAGAGACTGGTTGGTAAATTGAGCTGTACCTCAAATCTCTTTTCTGGTGCACTGTTCCTGAAGCAGGGCCTTTGTTTTCCAGAAGAGGAGAGCTCTGTGAACATGCTTCTCTAGGGAAGCTTTCCACAGCATCACCAGAGACTCCTAAAGCTTCCCTCTCTTCCCATCTGTTAGCTTGGCAGCAGCAGGACCCACCAGCATCCTGCTCCCCGTGATCTGGCACAGCCATGTGATTGACCACGACCCCTTGGCTCTTGGTTAAAGTATCTGAGGTCTCCAGGCTGCCCTAATTCCTGGTACCCAGGCAAGCCTGAGCTTGTGCAGCTCCAGCAGCAGGCACGCTCCAGCTTGAAGTGCTGGTCTGGAAAGTATCTAGTCTTAAAAAAAAAAAAAAACACCAACAAAACAAACCCCTTTCCTTCAGTTCCAGCTGGATAACAACAAGTAGGAAAGCCATGCATCATCTTCACCTTTGTTCATGTGGAAAAAAAACACAGAGAGAGAGGAGTCAGTGGTCAGTGGCTGCTCAGAGATGTGTGAGGCTGGTGGGATTCTAATGGGAGGAGTGCTCTGGGTCGCTATATATAGCATGAGTTGTACTGAAATGCTCCCCAGGGGTTGGTAGCTGCACCATAACTAAAAGCCTTCCCCTGCAGCAGTGAGATAATGAGGGGGGTCAGGAGGCGGGGGGGGGGGGGGGGGGGGGAATGCCTTTCTTGTAAAATGCTCTAATTTTTATTCTTCTTGAATGACTTCTCTGTCATCTTTCCCCTTCTCTTGGAATGACTTTCTCAGGGTGGCTGTCAGCTGGGTTTTTCTTACTCTGGTCACCAAGGTGCCTGCTTGTAGCATTGCTTGTTGTAGTATGGCTGTAGCTAGAAGTGAAAGATGGTTGTTGGTGATGCATAGCACTTCTGAGGTGCAGTTGTTGTCTGAAACCATTAATTCAGCCAGAACTTTGTTCCCAAGTTTTGGGTGGCATCTGTATTGCCTTTCAGGTTGTGAATTTGGGGCAGAGGTGTGCTTGGTGGGCGTCTCATTAGGATGAAGCATCCTTTGTGTGATAAGTGGAAGCTGCCATCCTAAACATGACCTGACCAATGGCAGGAGCACATAGAAGTGCTTGGGAAGCCCTTGGAAAAAGCCCTTTGCTGGGGCATCAATCTGTCAACCCTGCCCCTGTGTTTCAGGTGGTCACCTCCAAGGAACCCCAGCTTGGGTCCCACCAGGGAGGAGATCACTGTGGCTTAGGTGAAGCAGAACAGCCAGTGTACGTCCCTGTCCCTGTGCAAGCAGTCAGCCTGCTCCCTCCCTTCTCATGTCATCTTCTCCCTGAGCCTGCCAGTGACCTGCCCCATGAGCTTGAGCAAACCCCAGCTGCAAGCTGCACCCATCCCTTGGTGTGTGTGTGTGTTTATGTTGCTCTCTGGTGTGTATCGTGTCTGGTTGTCTCATGGGAGGCCTGATCTTGACCAGTTAATTAATCCATAAAGTGATCAGACTGCTGCCTGTGCTACAGAATGCTAATGGGGGAGATGGTAAGCAGGTTGGTGCTTGGTCTGGTCCTGCCCTCAGGATGCATGAGGGGTGTCTCAGCTTACCAAATAACCAAATTACAATAAATTTAAGCTTGCTTTCAAAAAAATGCCACTTGATAGGTACTGCACAAGCTAAGGCTTTCTCTTAAAAAGTATTCAAATTTAAAAGCAATATTTTTTACAGCCTTCATTTGTAAAATCAAAATGCCAGAGGGGGGGGGTGGGGTGATAAGCAGCTGCCCAGCTTTGTAGATCTAGGGGGCTGTTGCAGATCAGCATCTTCTGCAGGAAAAATTCCTTCTTGGAACTAACTGTGTTCAACAGCCAGTTGGAAAAAAAAATCCAATATAAAGATAGATTGTCAGGAGCTGAAATTTTCCAGTTCACTAATTAAGACAAGGCGTGAGACGAGTTAATTGACCGTGGGTGAAAGGTGACAGTAACCAGAGTCACTCAGTGCACTGAGCAGACCACAAGTAGTATTTCACAGGATTTGAATAACCCACTGAAGTGCTGAAGGTGTCTTAACTTTCCCGTGTCCCCAGCCTGCTGAAGGAGGTGGTGATACCTTCAAAGAGTTGGGGATTTAGTTTTCTGTCCTGATGCAGCTCCATCTCTGCTTAATAAGTGGGGGCATACATCAGTTTTCTGTTGTATCACCAGGCTGGACAGGTCTCTTTAGCTGTGAGTTAGAGGAAGCACTGTGTGTGTGTAAGCAAGAGCAATCAGTTCTCAGTGTAGTATTCATTTTTCTCTGTTAATCAGGTGGGCAGTGTTATGTTCTGCAGACCCAGCAGCCTTATGGTATATCCAGTGTTTCAGCCTCCACAGATCCCCCTGTTACTTCAGCTTCAGGAATTTGCCCTCTCCAACTAAAAGCTTGTGGCAGCCTGGCAACGAAGTAGGTGCTGCACCAGACCCTAACCTGTACAGCTGCACAGTTCCAGGTTCCACAGAAAACAGCTCCCTGCTCTCCTCAGCATGCCTGAGGATGCCATGCCACCCCCTGAGGATCTGCAGGGACTTCCCAGAGCAAGGATTTAGCTGTGGCTCTTACCAGCTCGTGGTTCCAGGTTGATGTCACTAACTGCTCTGTTCGCTGCCTCCTTACTTGGTGCCAGCATGTTACACAGCCACTGCTCAGGGTGCTGAAGGCTGTGCTGGGGGTGGATGCTGTAATACAGCAGAGCCACTGACAGATGTATTATTCCTGTGGACGGCAGCTTTCTCCTCTGTGCTGAGGAGATGCAGCAGCTGGGCTCTGCAGCAGAGCTGGGTGATGCTGGGTGCATCTCCTGTGTGGGGATTGAGTTGGTGCTGGTGCTGCTTCACCCTGCTCGCTGCTCCCACAGCCTGGGCAGCACTGGGGTCTTTCCCTGGGACTTGTGTGCCTTGAAGAGCTGCAGGAGGTTCTCTGCTTTAACCCCCTCAGCTCAGTACCTGTCAGGGAGCAGGGAATTGTCATTTGATTGTGGTTCTGTGACTTCCAGGCTTCCATTTAGGGTTGGTTTGGTTTTTTTTTCCCCCCCCAAAAAAAAGCCTCTATGTAGATCATTGATACGAGGTTAAACAGACACGATGGTAAGAAGGTTCAGGTTCTTGCTGGGCAAGAGCTGCAGGAGGAGCCTGGGTAGGAGGTGTGTGTCCCTGCTCTGACAGGCTGCCTTGTGCTGCCGCTGGTGCTCAGAAGCTGAAGGGCTCCCTTCCCCTGCTGTGGCTGTTGGGAAGAGACTACCCAGCGAAGGGATCCCTGTCTGCAAACCAGTCCTCCTCCCCTTCCCAGTGTCTGTCGAGGTGAATTCAGTGGAAGAAAGGAATTGGGGGAAGGTGCTGTTTCTCCCTCTGAGGGATGCTTGTTTCAGGTGCTCCTTGGCTCACACAGCAGCAGGTCAGCTGGGCACAGGGTTCCTGCAGCAGTTGCTTGGTTCTCCTGGCTCCGTTGGGGGATTCCCCTCATGGAGTGAATGGCCTGAGATTTAGTCTGATGAACTTAATGGTGATGAAAGGTGAAAGAGTGAAGGCTGAGCTAGTCCTTGCTGCGTGGGTGAGGGCTGTGGGTGGTGTGGCTTCGCTTCAAGGAGAGGGGGTGTAAATCTGTCTTCCTTTATTTTTTTAATTAAAAACCAAAAGGTGATAGAAGTATTTAATCATTTTGGATTGATGGTGTCTGAGGAAAACAATTCCTTCAGAGTTACTCAAGTTTCTTGGGGAGTATAAATATTATACCCTGTTTCAGATGTTTGGCCAAATAATCTTCTTGGGGGGGGGGGAGGGGGAAAGGAGGCTTGAGAAGAACGATGGAGAGCCACTGGTGCAGGATGAACTCTGCTTGCAGGGCTGCATATGGGCTCAGCTCCTTTCTGGGTACCTGGGAGGCACCTACCAAATCTTGGCCTAAGTGAAAGCAAAACCTTTAAAAAGGGGTTTGTGCTCTAACTGCCAGCATGCACTTATGGCTGAGTGGCTTTACCGCTGAACCAGGCACAGTGACTTGTGTCAAGCAGACTTCTGTTATCACACCAAAACTAAAATCACTTCCAGCAGGTTTGATTAAAATTAATTTCCAGTCTAGAAGCCCCCACTCCAGGCTGCTTTTATCTCTGTACTTCAAAGCCCTGGGTACAAGGAGCTGATTATTTCTTGCAGGAGCGTGAGGCAGTGTGGTGGTGTGTTGGGGTTGGTGTGGGGGTGTGTTGGGGTTGGTGTGGGGGTGTGGTTTGTGGGGTTGGTTTTTTTTTTTTCCATTCTTCATTTGCTTTTCTGTGTCTGAGCTGGGGAGATTGGGGAACTTCTTGATTCACCCCCGGGGCCACAGGGTCTGACCTCGGGATGCCAGGAGCTGTGGGGGAGAGGGGGTTGGCATCAGCCCTGCTTGGTGTCACCACCTCAGGCAGGGACTGATGGAGGGGGGGGGTGGGGAATGGGAGCAGCTGAGTAAAAGCAAATAGAAAGGTTATCCTGCTGGGGTGGTGCAAGGGGCTGCTGCTGACCTTGTGTTGTGACATGAGGGACTGTTGTGGGGTTTTCCAGTGCTCCTTGTCCGACACAACCCAGCTGGCATTCACTGTCTGGCTCATAAATCTCTGCTTCCCCGTGTGCTGATTCCCTTCAGCTCCTTCTAACTTCTCACAGAACAGTTTTTGAGAGTTCACTTTGACAGTCTGCAGGGTCAGCTTTCCTTTGAAGCCTTTTTTCTCTGGCGTTGGAAGGGCTGCAGGGAGATGAGGCAGCAGCATTTGGCCTCCGCTTTCTAGGCACACGGCTTGTACCTTAAAAGAAAAGCTCTGCCTGCCTTGGTCTGTGCTGTTCCCCAGCCTGAGGAAGGAGGGTGAGAAGGCTTTTCTTCCTGCTGGAGAAGAGGTTTGGAAGTGTGGCTCTGGGGAGGAAGCTGAGGCTGCAGCCTTGTAACTGGAGTTTCTAAAGCCTCGGGAGAACCCTATGTAAAACGTCAACTGCAAGAATCAGGGAGGTACTTCAGAAAGTAGAATTGAGTAGGCTCTTGATTGTGGTATGCAGTAATGAGTTGTGTACATTCTTATATAGATAAATAATGCATTTTTAATAGGGTAGACAATGGCAGGACTAGGGGGGATGGATTAAAGCTAAAGGAAGGAAGGTTAAATTAGATATTAGGGGACGTTCTTTGCAGGGAGAGTGGTGAGGGGCTGGAAGGGGCTGTCCAGAGAGGGGGTGGGTGCCCCGTGCCTGGGGGTGTCCAGGGCCAAGTTGGCTGGGGCTCTGGGCAACCTTATGTAGCTCCAGACCTGGAGGTTGGTGTCCCTGCCTGTGGCAGGGGGTTGGAGCTCTGTGACCCTTGGGGTCCCTTCCAACCCAAACCAGTCTGTGATTCTATGAAATCTTACTCAAGATGCTCTAGTGTTTTCAGTAGTGCTTCTGTAGTTCCTAGGAAATAAGAATATATGCTTGAATGGGATATGTGTAAGTAACTTGTGTAAATAGGAGAATAATTAGGAGGCTGGCTGTGGCTGTAGGTGTTCCAGCAAAGAGGGCTCGGTCGGTGTGAGCTTCAGCAGCAGCATTTTGGGAATCTAGGATTGGGTACACTGTCTTTTCTGAGTGACTGGAGCGTGGGGCAGGCGAGCAGGTGTTGCTTTCAGGGGGAAATGCAAAAGTGAAGAGATGGAGGGAGTAAAGGCCAGCTGCCCAAGTGAGGTGCTGCTGTCTGGTGGGAGCAGGGGGGTGGCACATGGCACGGCTTCGAGGGATCTGCACTCTGCTGCTCCTGTAAGGCACCTCATGCCTGCCTTTTCCCTTCTGCATTATCTGGTTAACATCACTGGGCTGTGGGAGAAGGTTGAGGCTTATGGATTTGTTCTCTCCTGCAGATCCTTGCTTGTGCCTTGCTCTTTCTCCCACAGAAACCCTCCCGTGCTCTTTGGTGGGCTCCTGGTGGAGGTGGGCCCTGGGAGAGCCCTCCCAACTAGCTGTTGAAAGATGATGAGCTTCCTCTCCAGCTGTGCCCTGGAAACAAAGGGCTGCTGTGTTGAGCCTTTGTCCTTGTGCAGGGGCCCAGCAAGAAGAGGCTTTTCCTTCCCTCTATTCCAGCCAGCACCTGCACGTTTTCTATTTATTTCTTGGTTTTAGATTAGCATCGAGCTCCGCACAGAGTCTGTCTGTGAGTGGCTTTCCAACTGCAAAACACTTACTGCTGGTGGTCCTCAGGGCGCAGGGGGCTGACAGACAAAGCACTTTTATTTTGAGAGAGTCTCACCTGCTCAGACAGCTCATGAGATGCTTGAAGCAAAGGAGGGAAGTTGGAGCAAAGCCCCCGCCCCGCAGGTGGGGCGATGCCCCGTGCGCTGGGCCGGCAGGCGGTGCTCAGAGCTGTCTCCAGATGAGGGTGGCTGTCAAGCGGCGCTGAGCGTGACGTGGGTTTGAATTTGGTTTGGTTAGGGGATGAATCCAGCTGAGGCTGAGTCCAGCAGACTGCCTGGGCTGTCGTGGGCCTGCTTGTCCCACTTAATTTCTGTACTACCTGCTTTTCTGGTCCTGTGACGGGTGAAAGGTGGTTCTGTGCACCACGCCAGAATGCCTTAAGCATCTTAGGACAGGGCCCACTGTTCCTGTAGCCTAGGGAACTTGATAATTCAGCCCCCCCTCCCCCCCCAAAAAAAAAAATTGAAGGCAAAGGTCTCATTAACTTTTTGCTTCTCTTTCTGAATAGGAAATTCCACGTAGGCATGTAATGCTGCATAGTAAGCCTTGTTTGCATGCAACAGACTGCTCAGACTCCTACTTGACAGTTCAAGGAGTGGCTCCTTCCATGGGGAAGAGTAATGTTTAAATAACACTTATTGATAACAGGAAGCAGAGGAAGAGTTCTCAGTAAATCAATATTTTTATCTTTTTTTTTTTAATCCATGCCCTACACAAGTCATGACACAGACCCTTCTCTCAGTGTTTAATTTGCTTTTAGGTCACGCTTGTTGGTGAAAGGCTGGTGCATCAGCAGGCTGAACGTGCCTGTGTGCCTGAGCCTGTGCTCCTTTTGCAGGATCTTAGAAGTAACAGAAGGATGCCAGATTAATGGGGGGGGGGGGGGGGGGGAGGGAAATCACAAAGTCACCAGTATTTATGAGGTTATCATGAAAGTGGCTGTTGTGGAGGGAAGAGCTGTTTGTGTTTATCCCCTGCCTAATAGCAACGGAGGAAATTACGGGTTAGAGCAGCCCAAGAAACGTTGCTAAAAGAGTTTGTGGCTGTAAGTGTCAGCAGGTCAGAGGTCTGTTTGGAAATAATAGGTAGGAGCTGTGACTGCTTTCTCCAGGGTGGCTGGCAGAGATAAAAACAGCTGGTTCTGGTTTCACCCTACGGTTTCTTGACATTCTCGAGCAGCTCAAAATAGCTGGCTTTCTTGTGGCTTTCCAAGCCTTGCTTAAACTGGGCTGCCTTTCCTCTGAACAGGTTGCAAAATAAAAGCACTGAGGGCCAAGACCAACACTTACATTAAGACCCCCGTTCGCGGAGAAGAGCCCGTCTTCGTGGTCACCGGGCGGAAAGAGGACGTGGCCATGGCCAAAAGGGAGATCCTCTCAGCTGCTGAACACTTCTCCATGATCAGAGCGTCACGCAACAAGAACGGCCCCGCCCTGGGGGGCTTGTCCTGTACCCCCAACCTGCCGGGTCAGACAACGGTCCAAGTCAGGGTGCCTTACCGCGTCGTTGGGCTGGTGGTCGGGCCGAAAGGGGCCACCATCAAACGGATCCAGCAGCAGACCCACACCTACATCGTCACCCCCAGCAGAGACAAGGAGCCGGTCTTCGAGGTCACGGGGATGCCCGAGAATGTGGACCGCGCGCGGGAGGAGATCGAGATGCACATCGCCATGCGCACCGGCAGCTACATCGAGCTGAGCGAGGAGAACGACTTCCACTACAACGGCACCGACGTCAGCTTCGAGGGGGGCGCCCTGGGGTCCCCCTGGATGGCTTCTAACCCCGTCCCTCCCAGCCACACCAGGATGATTTCTAACTACAGGAATGACAGCTCCAGCTCTCTGGGAAGCGGCTCCACAGATTCCTATTTCGGAAGCAATAGATTGGCTGACTTCAGCCCAACCAGTCCCTTCAGCACCGGCAACTTCTGGTTTGGAGAAACGCTGCCTTCGGTGGGCGCAGAAGACCTCGCGGTCGACTCTCCGGTGTATGACTCCTTACCAGCGCCCTCCCAAACCATTTGGACCCCTTTTGAACCTGTAAACCCGCTCTCTGGCTTCGGTAACGACCCAGCTAAGCCCCAGCGCCAAGGGAGCCAGCCATCTACTCCCCGCCTGTCACCCACATTTCCAGAAAGCCTGGATCACCCGCTGGCTCGGAGGGTGAGGAGCGACCCACCCGGCACCAGCCACCAAACCGGCCTTCCCATCTACATCCCAGCTTTCTCCAACGGTACCAACAGCTACTCCTCTTCCAACGGGGGCTCCACGTCCAGCTCCCCCCCGGAGTCGAGGCGGAAGCACGACTGCGTCATCTGCTTTGAGAGCGAAGTCATCGCCGCCCTGGTTCCCTGCGGCCACAACCTCTTCTGCATGGAGTGTGCCAACAAGGTCTGCCAGAAGGAGGCGCCGGCCTGCCCCGTGTGCCAGACAGCTGTTACTCAGGCAATCCAAATCCACTCTTAAGTATGTGTAGATACTGTAAGCAGACTGTGAAACTCCTAAAAGGCATGGGCGTAATGGTACCCTCCTAGTAAGCTTCCTAATGAATTCTGACTGTTGAGCTTTCTTGGGATTAGGCTGAAAGTTGTTAATAAAGTTCTACATTCTCAAAAAGGCTGCTACAGTAACACTAAACCTAGGTGGTCTCTGGTTCAGTGTAAGGAGATGGCAACGCTTCTTGGAGTGGAGAAACACCTGGAGTGAGGTCACAGCACGGCGAAGGGGAAGTTTTCATCAGTTACAGGACTGGAGGAGCGGGGTGGGGGAAGGGGTTAAAACCAACCCCAGCCACCAGTTCTGCAGGTTTTTCTGAAGGGAGGATCTCTGTGGAGCGTTCTGACTTCTGTGTGCCTGGCAGCGGTGCCCCTGCATGCAGAAGGACCCACGGTGGAGGGCTTGTGGCATTACTGATATATCAGACAACACTTCCAATGCTGCCTTCTTTACACTGCCAGTTCTGAAAAACAGGTTTGGGGAAATTACTATTTGTTTTTTTGTTGTTTTTTTTTTTTTTTTTGCTTTGTGCAATGACTTATGCCTAATTCTTCAGCATTGCAAAAACTCTTTAATTTTTTTTTTTGTGTGTGTGTTGTCATTGTTTAAAAAAAAATTTGATTGGCCTAAGTGATACTGCTAGCAGGTTCAGTTGATAAATTGTAGTGAGCTGGGGGAAGAAACACCCCAACACACCTCTGTTTTGCCTGATGTGCTGAGTTCAGGATGTTCAAGAGGATCAGGAGCTGTTTTGATTTGTGAATTCCTACCCACTGCTTCTCTTAATGTGTTGTGGAGAAGAAGCCTGGCTGGCTTCATTCCCATTTCAGTAAGGGCTTTGGGATGCACATACCTTCAGCTAATAGTGAGGATGCTGACATTCCGTTCATTAGTCTGATCAAGCTGTTTCTTAAATCACATAGTTCAAAATGTGAAGCATTTTTTGTGTTCAATCCATATGTCTTGCACATATATAAATATATATTTTATTTTTAGTAAGGAAAAGGAAAAAAGGGGGGGGGGGAATATGTGCCCTTGTATTACTCATGGCAGCAGCTGTGCCAGTGCCCCTGCAATCAGTTTTATTTCATTTCCAAACTGTCTTCCCAATAATGAGGAAGAGGAAAAAAAAAAAAATAAGAAAAGTCTTTTGAATGAGCTTTTCACATTTCAACCTGTGGCTATTTTTAGCTGTTTGGGATTGTTTTTGTTTTTTTGTTTTTTTTTTTCATCCTCAGTATGTTCCCAAATCTGTGCTGGCATATATTAAACCAACAAAAAAACAAAAAAAAAAAAAAACAACCAAAAAAAAAAAGGAAACAAAAAAAAAAAATAAAGACACAATATGGAGTTCTGGTGGATTTTTTCTATAGTTTTTTGTTTTACTGAAGCATTATTTTCCCAAGATGAGATGAAGCTTTTTTTTTTCTCAGTATAACAAGGAAAAAAAAAAAATAAAAAAAAGAAATTATATGTGTATTGAACTAGTAAATATACAGAATAAAAAAATTTATTTTTTATTTCCACTTGAAGAAAAGTTACATTTCTTATAAAAGTTTACAGATAACGGTTTTTATTTTAGGATTTTTTTTTTCAGTACAAAAGAAGTTGCCTTGAGGGCATCGTTCTGTACTGGCGCGCGAAACAGTCAGCGCGACAACCTTTGCTTGTAGAGTAGCCACCTGTCAGTATTGGAACCTAACCTCTGGCTGCAGCCTTTGTAGATTAAAGGGGAGCAAGTGCTCAGCCCAGCATGTTGTTTTGTATCGCCTCGTACACCGCAGCTAATAAGCCAAGGAACCGACAGACATTAGGTGCGTGTACCGTTTCTATAAACCACAGACCTAAGGATGATAAACTATGGGTATAGTTTAGTATTTGCTAACTTTACTACACTTCTTTTTTTTTTTTTTCCTTTTTTCTTTTTCTCTTTTTTTTTTTTTGTTGTTATGTATATCTAGGGAGGTCATAGGGGTTATAAATTCAATTTGAGTAAAGTTTAAAATCCATATATTTTATGATAAAGGGCCTTTAACTTATGATGGCCAAAGCACTGATATTATATATTTGCTGTAAAGAGAATTATAAGAGTTTTATTTTTCTGATATTAAAAGTTACTTAATAAAGACTTGTTTCCATTAACTTGGGTGTTTCTGCTGTCTTCACGGTTGTCACTTGGGAGGAGCCCGGGGAGGTCACTGCTGCCTCCCACCCAGGAGGAAGCCCAGACTTTTGGGTGAAGAATCTTGTTCCTCAGTTTCTGGCTCTACCAGCTGCCTTGAAAAAGCAGCTTGTGGTCTTGTGGAGGGTGCAGCTGCAGCTCGCGTAGTACTCAGCAGCTCCAGAGGTGTGGGTTGGATCTTGGGAAGAATTCCTTCACTGAGAGGGCTGTCAAATGCCCAGAGAAACTATGATGGAGACACCATCCCTGGGGGGATTTTCAGGCTTCATAGGGCTCTGAGCAACCTGATCTAGTGAAGATATCCCTGCTCACTGCAGGGGGTTGGACTTGATGATTTTAAATGTCTTTTCCAACCAAAATTACTCTATTGAACTCAGATTTCAGGGCAGCTGCAAGGTAAATTCCCGTGAGCATCAGCCAGCTGCATAAATAGAACCATGGTGTGGGTTGGAAGGGACCTCAGGTACCCCCAGTGTCCCCCCTGCCATGGGCAGAGATACCCTCCACCAGCCCAGGGAGGAGGCTATCCTCCAACCTGGCCTTAAGCCCTGCCAGGGATCCAGGGGCATCCCCAGCTTCTCTGGGCACCCTGTGCCAGGGCCTCCTGCCTCCCCAGGAAGGATTTCTGCCTCCCAGCCCCTCTCCAGCTGCCCTCCTGCAGCTGAAGGCCATTCCCCTGGGCCTGGCCCTCCTTGCTCTTGCAGGGCACCAGCCCCTCTCCAGCTCCCCTGGAGGGACTGGAAGGGGCTGGGAGCTCTCCCCAGAAGCATCCTTCTCTTCTCCAGACTGAGCCAGCCCAGCTCTCCCAGCCTGGCTCCAGAGGAGAGGGGCTGCAGCCCTCTTGTATCTCTGTGGCCGCCCCAGGACTCGCTCCAGTGCAGCATTGCAGAAGGATTTCCTGACCTCAAGTCACATTGGTCTCCCCTTGCATTCCCTCACAGTCTGGTGGAGGGCTGCACCCTGGGCAGGGTGTTTTATTGTGTCCCCCCTTTTCCCTGAGCCACCTTGGCTTCTCTTTCAACTCTGGTTTTACAGTTGGAAGGAGCCCTGCAGTGGTCTCCTCAGCCTGGGCGTTGGGCCTGGCTGGTGCTGCTGTGTGCTTGGATACATCCATGGTTCTCATATGGATCTATTCTTGCTCCCTGTTGTTGTAGTTCTGTGTGGTGGCCTCCCAGTGGAGAGGGGGCTGCAGGGGCAGCTTCTGCAAGGGGCAGCCAGAAGCTGCCCCCAGGCCCCACAGAGCAAACAAGGCCGCAGTCGCTGCTGCCCAAGGCCGAGCCCGGCAGCACCGGTCACAGCGCCTCTGGGCATCACCCTGAGGAGCAACAACCGCAAGGGGCCGCTTGGTGCCCCAGGGAAGGGAGTGAGAAGGGGGGAGAGACTGGGCAGCACCAAGGGCAGGGAAGGGGGGAGAGAAAGATGCCCCTGAGCCCCTGCAGAAACCCATGGTGGAGCGGGTGTCCCCCCACAGCCCATGGGAAAGGCCCAGGCCCCACCTGCGGCCTGTGGAGAGGCCCCAGGCTGGAGCAGGGGGAGACCTGCAGGAGATGCTGTGACCTGCATGGAGCAAGCTGCTGGCAGGACCTGCAGCCCGTGGGGAGAGAGAGAGACCCACGCTGGAGCAGGTTTTCTGGGGGAGCTTGTGACCCCGTGGGGGACCAGGCTGGAGCAGTCTGTGCCTGAGGGACTGCACCCCATGGAAGGACCCACGCTGGGGCAGCTGGGGAAGAGCTGAAGCCCCGTGGGAAGGATTCACATTGGAGAAGTTGGTGGAGGACTGTGTGCTGTGGGTGGGACCCCACGGTGCAGCAGGGGAAGGGGGTGAGGAATAATCCCCCCCCATCCTGGCTAAGAAGAAAAATGACTTGTGAGGAACTGACTGAAATCCCCATTGCCCCCGTCCCTGCCCCTCCCTGTGCCACAACAGGGGGAGAAGGGAGCGAAATCCTGGGTGAAGTTGAGTCTGGGAAGAAGGGAGGGGTGGGGGGAGGTGCTTTAAGCTCTGGTCACACTTCTCATCCCCGCACTCTGGTGTCACTGGGGGTGCAGGCCAGGGCCATCAATTAGAGAGTTTTCTTTCCTTTATTCCACACTGAGCCTGTTCTGCCCATGACACTGATTGTGGAATGATCTCTCCCTGTCCTTATCTCCACTCCTGAGCCTCTCAGTAGCTATTTTCTCCCCTGTCCAGCTGAACAGGGCAGTGACAGAGCAGCTTTGGTGGGCGTCTGGCCTCCAGACAGGCTAAACCACCACACCAGTTGAAGCATCCTTCCCCATTTCTCATATGTGTGAGGGAGCAGCTCCCTTCCTGGGAGGAGGATTTGCAGCAGAGCTCCTGGACCACTGGTGGGTTCTTCCCTGGGATGGAGAGCGACAGTGCTTGATGGGAAAAGGGGTTTTTAGGCCGCCTGACATCCAAGGTGTGTATAAATAACTGCACGTAGCACTGCCAGAGGCTGTTCCCTGTGGCAGGAGGTATTGAAAGGGGCACTTGGTGGGTCTCCATGGGTGGTGGAGTAGATACCCCATGGGGTGCTGCTACCTTTGTTTTTTGGTGGGTTTTTTTTTCCAGAACCAATTTCTCATTATTCTTTGAGGGAAAAAAAAATACCCCAACCAGAAAACCTGTTCCTTCCCAGCAGGACACACCAGTGCACTGACTCGTACTTCTCCTGCCTGGCCAAGGAAGTTAGATGCCCATGGGCCACTTTGTGTGGGGTTGTTCCACCCTCCTTCACCACCAGCTTCACCATCAAACCCTGGGGTACAGGGAGGTGGTGTTGGGGGGAGCCTGAGCAGCACCTGCCTGTGGTCCTGGTGTCACCTAAACCAGGGGGAACTGGGAGGAGAATGTTTCTTTTTACAGGTGTCGTTAGCAGCCAGTCTTGGGAAGGGATCAAAGAGCGTTTGAATCCACATCACGTGGGTCTTGGGGCAGCCCTGGCGTTGCAGCAAGAGGACCCAGCCATAAAACCCCAGGCAGAGGGGCGACACCTCCCCTCCCCCCTCTTTCTGGTTGTACATCAACCACTGCAAATCCCAACCCCTCCAACACGCTGTATGTTGGAGCCTTGCGTAAGGCAGGCAGGGGCTTAAACCAAAAACCAAAAACCCACCCCAGATTGCCTGAATTTGCTGCTGTGGATTTGTTTTTTCCATGCTCAGGAGCTCTTGTGATGGGTGAGTAACCCGCCTGGAATTTTAACTCCTGTTCGTGGGGGGCGGGGGGAGACGCTCATCACTGGGGCACCCCCACCGGCCCTGCCCCGCTGCCAGCCAGGCTGCTGAGGGAGGGGCGTGTCGTTATGGCTCTATCTCGAGGTGAAGCGTTAAGTTTGGAGGGGGTTTGTTCCCCATTCCGGCCCCTGCTGCTTCCCCAGCTGGGCTCGGCGCTGCTCTGGGAGGCAGCGGCTCTCCCCAGGCAGGGGAGTCTCCAGTGATACCAGTTTGGCATCAGGTCTTCCTCCTGCAACAGCATCCAGCTGGTCTGAAAGCCCCATCCCTGCCCTGGGAAACCTCCCCCGGCTCCCAGTTGGGAGGAGGAAGGGTGGGAAGCCTCTCCCAGCTGCTGGGGAAGGAACTCAGGGCTGTTTTCTCCTCTGTGTTGCAGATGCCGCTTGCCAGCCGCCCGATGAACCTCAGGGTGGGCAGCAGCACAGAACGGGACGTCCCCATCCCTGTCATCGCCCCTTGGGCCCTGGAAAACCAGCCAGGGTTTGGCTGTTCCTGCTCAGGCATCCAGGGTAGGTGCAGCTCAGGACCTCAGGAGCCAGCAACAATTAAAAATAACGAATAAATAAGCCCCTCCTTTTGTGTTCCACGCTGTCCTCCCGCTTTGGGGAGCCGCGGGGCTGGTGCAGCCAGGCAGGCAGCCGTGCCCAGCCATCCCCTCCCTCCTGGGAACAACTCCTGAGGATGTTGGTGTCATCCACAAGCGCTGGCATGGGGCAGTGCTTCCCTGGGGATGGGTCAGGACTCAGGGGGCCAGGCTGGATTTTGGGGTTGGAACAGTCACACCAGGGAAACTCGTCCCCCCTGCTCACAGTCCCGCAGGGTACCGGCGCTGCCTGGACACCCCGGGGCCAGGGCATCCGCTGGTGCTGGGAAGGTGGGGGAGCACTTTTGGTCTCAGAACCTGCAGGAAAGGCTCTGTCCTGGCCAGGAGACACGAAGAGGCAGCTGGCAGGGGTGGGGGGAGCTGAAGGGCTGAGCACTCAGCTCCCGGCCCCGGCTGAGCCCAGCTCCAGTACCACGTGCAGGGCTCAGGCTGGTGGGATCACAGCATCACAGATCACAGGGGTTGGAAGGGACCTCCAGAGATCATCAGGTCCAACCCCCCCTGCCAAAGCAGGGTCCCTAGGACAGGGCACACAGGGAGACATCCAGATGGGGCTGGAATCTCTCCAGAGAAGGAGACTCCACACCCCCCCTGAGCAGCCTGTCCCAGGGCTCCCTCACCCTCACTGGGATGAAGTTCTGCCCCACATTGGGGGGGAACTCCCTGGGCTCCAATTTGAGCCCATCACCCCTTGTCCTGTCCCCACAGACACTGAGAAGAGGCTGCCCATGGCCCCCTGGGTCCCACCGTTCAGATATCCTGTAGCAGTGCTGTAATGCTCCTCTCCTGGAAGCATCTTAAGGGGAATAAATAAAAAATGACAAATTTGGGGTGTGTGTGTGGGGAGTTTGTGGTTTGTTTCTTTTTCCCCAACTATCCTCAGCCCTATTTTTTTTTTTCCCAAAGCTTCAGCTTGCTTTCAGGATAAAATTCAGAATAAATAAATGCAGCTGGAGCTGAAGGAGGCAGGGGTGTGGGGTTGTCAGAAAGGAAACAAACAGGCTTTGGGCAAAGGATCCTACAAGGGGCTGCAGGAAACCCCACAGACTGAGGCTGGCAGGAGGCTGCTCTGTGGCATGAACTCCGTGTGGGAGTGTCAGGGATGGAGGGGAGGAGGAGTGCAAGGCTGCAGAAGGAAAGCCTAAGCTCCCCAAAAAGCCTCCCTTGGAGGAGGACTGGGGTGGAGGTGGAGGCTGAGGCTGTGGTCCAGCCCAGCCGGACAGGTCAGGCCTCCTGGAGATGTGGGGGGGAGGGAGGTTGGGGCATCATCCACCCGTGTGCCTGTAATTCAAGGGAAAGAGAGAAAAATGGGTCAAACCCAGCGTGGTGGCTGCATGGGAGCACCCAGGGAGAACCCCAGGGGCACTGGATCCTTTTGTTTGGAAAAGGCATTCAAGAAAGATCATCAACTCCAACCATTAACCCAGCACGGCCAAGCCCAACACCAAACCATGTCCCTTAGCACCACAGCTACACACCCTTTAAATCCCCCCAGGAATGAGCCAGAGCAATCCCAGGCACAGACACAGCCTGGGGGAGGAGCTCCTGGAGAGCAGCCCTGCTGAGAAGGACCTGGGGGTCATGGGGGATGAGGAGCTTCCCAGGAGCCAGCAGTGGCTCTGGCAGCTGGGAAGGGAGATGGGATCCTGGGCTCCATCAGCAGAGGGGTAGCAGCAGAGACAGGGAGGGGATTGTCCCTCTCTGCTCTGCCCTCCTGAGGCCCCAGCTGGAGTCCTGTGTCCAGAGCTGGGGCCCCAAGACAAGGAAGATGTGGGGCTGTTGGAGAGGGGTCAGAGGAGCCATGGAGATGCTCAGAGGGCTGGAGCAGCTCCCCTGTGAAGAGAGGCTGAGGGAGCTGGGCTGGGTCAGCCTGGAGAAGAGAAGGCTGTGGGGGGACCTCATTGCAGCCTGCCAGTCCCTGAAGGGAGCAGAGGAACAGGAGGGGAATCAGCTTGTTCAAAGGGCAGAGCCTGGCAGGACAAGGGGGCTGGAGTGAAGCTGGAGGAGGGAAGGGGGAGATGAGATCTTAGGGGGAAGTTCTTTGCAGAGAGAGTGGTGAGGGGCTGGCAGGGGCTGCCCAGAGAGGGGGTGGGTGCCCCGTGTCTGGGGGTGTTGAAGAGCAGGTTGGCTGGGGCTCCAGGCCTGGAGGTTGGTGTCCCTGCCTGTGTCAGGGGGTTGGAGCTCTGTGACCCTTGGGCTCCCTTCCAACCCAGCCCAGGCTGGGATTCTGTGATTCTGGGACTGTGACCCCACCCCCTCCCTGGGCAGCCTGTTCCAGCACTTGCCAGCCCTTTGTGTGAAGACATTTCTCCTCATCTCCAACCTAAACCTCCCCTGGCAAAACCTGACTCTGTTTCCTCTTGTGATTCAGGGATGAGGCTTCACTTGCACCCCTTGGGATGCTCCCTGCTCGCTCCCTCCTCAGGGTTTGCTTCACCAGCCACGTTTCCATGCCACATCCCCTCCACCTGTCCCCAGCCACAGCCACTGACCCACCTCTGCCACTGCTGTGCCCAGCTTCCTCAGTCACAGCCCTGCACCCAGGGGCAGGCTGACACCCAGCACCGTGGTCCCAGCCCCAGAACTCGACCCCATCACCCTGGATGCTGCAGGCCCTCTTGCTTGCCCTGAGCACAGCCCTGCTGCTGGGTGTCCCTCGGCTGCGTTTACTGCAACAAGAGCCTGAGCTTTGCCCCCAGGCCTCAAATCACCAAAATCACCCCAAACTGGGGGGGGATGGGACAGGGACAGGGGTGTCCCCATCCCCTCCTGGCATCACCACAACTGAGTGTGGTCTTCACCAGCTGTGGGATGCTCCTGCAACACAGAATCACAGAATGAGCAGGTTGGAAAAGACCTTGAAGCTCATCAAGTCCAACCATTCCCATCCTAAGCTAAACCAGAGCCCTGAGCACCTCATCTCCCCTCTGTTACACACACCCAGGGGTGGGGACTCAGCCCCCTCCCTGGGCAGCCTGGGCCAGGCCCTGACAGCTCTGCCAGGGAAGAACTTTGCCCTCCCAGCTGAGCTGAGCCTGCCCTGGGGCAGCTTGAGCCCATTGCCCCTTGTCCCAGCTCCTGTCCCCTGGCTGAAGAGACCAGCGCCCACCTCTCTGCACCCTCCTGGCAGGGCAGGGGAGGTGGGGAGAAGGGCTCCCCTCAGCCTCCTCTGCTCCAGCCTCAACCCCCCCAGCTCCCTCAGCTGCTCCTCAGAGGATTTGCCCTCCCCGTTCCTGTGTCCTGGGTGGGCTTCAAGCCCTCAGCCCCTTCCCCCGCCCCCCCCTCCCGGTGCTGTGTCTGCGGAGCGCTACGGACATCTAGCGGCACCTTCCCGCCGGCACCACCGCAGCCCCAGACCCAGCCCCCAGCCCCAGATCCAGCCCCAGATCCAGCCCTCAGCCCCAGATCCACCCCCTAGCCCCCAGACCCAGCCCTTAACCCCAGTCCCAGCACCAGATCCATCCCCCAGCCCCCAGCCCCAGATCCAGCCGCCAGCCCCCAGCCGCCAGCCCCAGATCCAGCTCTCAGCCCCAGATCCAGCCCCAGCCCCAGCCCCAGCCCCAGCCCCCAGCCCCAGATCCAGGCCCCAGCCCCAGATCCAGCCCCAGCCCCAGCCCCCAGCCCCCAGACCCAGATCGAGCCCCCAGCCCCCAGACCCAGATCCAGCCCTCAGCCCCAGATCCAGCCCCAGCCCCAGATCCAGCCCCAGCACCCAGACCCAACCCCAGCCCCAGCCCCCTGTTCCCATCCCCAGCACCCTCTCCCCAGCCCCCAGCCCCAGATCCAACCCCAGCCCCCTGTTCCCAGCCCCAGCCACAGCACCCCCCCGACCCCTCCCCCCCGGCACGGCCCCGGCCCTGCGGCAGCACCCCGGGTCCCCCCATTGCTCCCCTGGGAACGCACAGGGCACCGGAGGGTGAGCAGGGGGTCTGGTGATGGGGGGGAGGGGGGGGGGCGGACAGGGATGTCCCCAGCCCCTGGGGCCGCGCACAGCTCCATCCCGACCCGGACACGGGGCACCGCGGGCAGCGGGACGTGCCCGGCGCTTGTCGGGTCGGGAGGGAGGAGTCGGGGTGCCCCGTCCCCGGCCCTGCCCGGCCAGGCCCCTCCCCGGCCCCAGCCCTGCCCGGCCAGGCACCTCCCTGTCCCCGGCCCTGCCCGGCCAGGCCCCTCCCCGGCCCCAGCCCTGCCCGGCCAGGCCCCTCCCCGGCCCCGGCCCTGCCCGGCCAGGCCCCTCCCCGGCCCCAGCCCTGCCCGGCCAGGCCCCTCCCTGTCCCCGGCCCCGCCCGGCCAGGCACCTCCCTGTCCCCGGCCCCGCCCGGCCAGGCACCTCCCCGGCCCCGGCCCCGCCCGGCCAGGCACCTCCCAGCAGCCGCAGGACCCACCGGCCCCGTGTCCCCCCAAAGGCTCCCGGGACAGACCCGTTCGGCTGGCACCGTCCCGAGCCCCGTGCCGGGATGGGCTGGGATGTCGTGGTCGCGCCCCGTGTCCCCCCCCCCCCAGCCCCAGAGCAGGAAGCTGGGCCCGGGCGCCCCCCTCAGAGCTGTTTAAGCCCCCGGGCAGCCACCCCGGCCATCTGCTCCCGGCAGCTGCCAGCGCAGCCCAGCGTCGCCGTCATTAACATTAAACGCTCATTTAGGGAGGGTCACAGGTCAAGCGCTGGTGACATCTGACAGCAGAGCCCTCCCCAGCCCCCTCCCACCTCCCCTCCCCATCCCCCCAGCTCTGCACGGCTGCGGGATGCAGCTGGGGAGCAGGACAGGGCAGTGGCAGGGGCTGGGAACCCACATCAGCCAGACTTGGGGTGATGGCAGGGCTGAAAGAGGGGGGTTGCTGGGGCAAACGCTGGTGATGGGGCCAGGGTTTGGCTGGGGCCACCAGGCTGTTTGTCCCCAGCGCTGCAGCCCCAACACCACCCCTTACAGCACCACCCCGACCCTGTACAGCATCACCCCAACCCCATACAGCATCACCCTGAATCTGTACAGCATCACCCCAACCCTGTACAGCATCACCCCAACCCTATACAGCATCACCCCAACCCTGTACAGTGTCACCCTGACCCTGGACAGCATCACCCTGACCCTGTACAGCATCACCCCAACCCTGGACAGCATCACCCCAACCCTGTACAGCGTCACCCTGACCCTGGACAGCATCACCCTGACCCTGTACAGCATCACCCTGACCCTGTACAGCATCACCCCGAACCTGTACAGCATCACCCCAACCCTGGACAGCATCACCCTGATCCTGGACAGCATCACCCCAACCCCGTACAGCACCACCCTGCCCCATACAGCATCTCCCTGAGCCCGTGCAGCGTCTGTGCCATCATCAGGGGGAACAAAGTAGGTGTTTGCAGGGGCACAGGACAAAGAAAGGTGAAACACCCACAGCCCAGAGTCGGGAGACTGTTTTGGTGTTGGCTCCTCTGGGAGCGGGGAGGTCCCACCTCACCCCCCGCTGAGGAGGAGCCAGGGCTCCGATGGGGAATTCCTGGCCCTGCTTTAGCCTTTCAGCACGGGTTTGTCCCAAACCCTGTGCCAGGGGCCTGAAGCGCCACTCACCGTGTGCCAGCGCGGAGCTGCTGCCGTGCTCGAGAGGCCAGAACCGGTGTGAGACCCAGCTGGGCACGGCCCAGGACACCTGGGGACACCGGCCCTGCTGGAAGCCAGACTGGGAGCTTCCTGGAGGAGCAAGGACGGGTTGGAGGTGGCGGTGGATGAGCTGAGTGGCACTGTGCAGCTCTGCAGATCTGAGGGCACCAAGCTGGGTGGTGAGGTGAATGTGTCAGAGGGATGAGATGCCACCCAGAGGGACCTGGACAGGCTGGAGAAGTTGGCCCAGGTGAACCTCATGAGGTTCAACAAAGCCAAGTGCAGGGTCCTGTGCCTGGGTCAGGACAGTCCCCATTATCCATCCAGGTCAGGAGATGATGTGCTGGAAAGCAGCCCTGAGGAACAGGACTTGGGGGTCTTGTGGATGAGAAGCTGGACAGGAGCCACCAATGTGCCTCTGCAGCTCTGAAGGCCACCCCCACCCTGGGCTGCATCCCCAGAGGTGTGGGGAGCAGCACCAGAGAGGGGATCCTGCCCCTCTGCTCTGCTCTGGGGAGACCTCACCTGGAATATTGTGTCCAGCTCTGGAGCCCCCAGCACAAGGAGGACATGGACCTGATGGAGCACATACAGAGGAGGCCACAAAAATGATCCAGAGCCTGGAGCAGCTCTGCTATGGAGACAGGCTGAGAGAGCTGGGCTTGTTCAGCCAGGAGAGGAGAAGGCTGCAGGGGGACCTTACAGCAGCCTTCCAGTCCCCAAGGGGCCTAATGAAAGCTGGGAAGAACTGTTCCCAATGGCATGGAGTGACAGGACAATGGGGTGATGGTTTTAAACTAGGAAAGGGGAGATTTAGATTGGATATGAGGAAGAAGTTCTTCACTCTGAGGGAGGTGAAACACTGCCACAGGCTGCCCAGGGACGTGGTGGAGGCCCCATCCCTGGAGACATTCCAGGTCAGGCCTGATGGGGCTCTGAGCACCCTGCTCTAGTGAAGATGCCCCTGCTCACTGCAGGGGGTGGGACTGGGTGGGCTCTGAAGGTCCCTTCCCAGTGCAGCCTGTGAGTCTGTGATCTTGAAGCCAGGACATGAACCTGTGAGGAGAACTTGAGCATCTGATGTTCCCATCGGGTGCTCTGGGGACGTGTCAGCACCTGCAGTAGTTACTGGGCTGGCACCAGGGGACATGGGACAGTTTAGGTGCTGGTGTCCTGCATCCTGCTGCAGCTGTGGGTGAGGTGCCAGCTGCAGGCAGGGCAGGGCACACCCCCAAACCAGGCCCCACTGTCAGCCCTGAACAGGCCGCCAGCTCTGTGCTCCAAGAGCTCCACACACACCCCGGGGCTGGTGGCTTTGCAGGGGTTGATTGCCATGACATGAACACCCACGGGCTCGTATGAGTGCCCAGAGAGGTGATGCTGCTGGGCACTGCACTCAGGCTTGGGTCAGATGCTGGCTGCACCCACCTATCTGACACAAGGGACTCTGAGATGAGGACCCTCCAAAACCACAAAGAGCTTTTCTCCCCCACCCGTGGCTCTGAGCCCAGCCAGAAGCAGGGTGGGAGCTCTCCACAGAACGCAATGAAAATCAGTCCAACCTTGAATCTTTAACCTTTTTTAATCAAAAACATACTCTGTTACAGAATTTCAGGAAAGTTTAACTACAGTATATTATCCACAAACTAGGTCTAATGAAAAACATACAGTAAGCTACAAAGGAACTACTGGGAATTCTGATGACCGCTTATCAAAAGGCAATGGCTGGAAGAAGAAAGGCTTCACCCGGCTTTCCTGCTCAGAGAACCCTCCTGGGGGGAGGTTTTTGGGGTTATGAGCTGAATGACAGCGCAGCGGGGCTACCAACACCCTCCCCCCCTCCAAAAAACACACAGGAAGGAAAAGGTAGCGGAGCGAGGAAGCGCCGGGTGGCTTTTGGTGACCTGGAGAGAGGTCGGTCCCTGTGGATTTCGGAGCGACGCACAGCAGCAGCCCACCAGCACCAAAACCTGCCTTCCCCCAGGTCCCACTGAGGGGAGGGGGTGGGGGTGTTCTCTGCAACCTCTGCCCAGGCAAGCAGGTGTGGTCACGCCTCCCTGTCAGAAACAATCAATGGAGAACAGCATTTTGGAGGTGGGTGACAGGAGGACTCAGCACCCAGCTCCTCGGTGTCTTCCCATGGGTTTGGTTCCCCTGTCCGGGGCTGAAGTGCCGACCACCCAAATTAGGGGGATGGGGCAGGGTGGGGGTGAAGAAACATGCTCAAGAACAGCTCCATGGCTCTCAAACCCCTGTGAGCAGTCGAGGGAACGCCCCTGTTTCTGAGGAGGAGCAGGCACCATCACCCAAGCCTTAATTAAAAAAGAAGGAACCTCTCAAGAACCATGTCCCTGATGACACCTGACAAGGAGCACCTTGCTGATCTCAGGGAGCAGATGTTGCTTTGCAGGGGGCCCGGAAGGAGGAGAGGAAGGGAGGGAAGAGGATTTCTTAACCCAAGCCTGAATCCCACTCAGAGGAAGACCCATCTGGCTGCCTTTTAATTGGTGGTGTGTTTAACGAAGCGACCCGCCATCCCAGCCACCCTGCACAGCAGAGCAGCAATGCAAACCGAGGAGACAGCCCTCTCTGAAGCGCTTACTCTTCAAGGAAGAGATGAGAGGTGTCTCCAGTAAAGACCACCACCGAGAGGTAAGCAGCATGGGGAGGGCTCAGAGGCAGAAGCCCCTGGCATAGGAATCTTCCTACCAGCTCCTAGTCCAAGAGCTGAGGCGGTCGTTCCTGAGCTACGCCGAGAGGACGCTGTCCAAGTGTCACAAGAAGTGAGATGGTCTCAAAAGGTAAGGCACAGGAGTTGGACACGGGTTCAAGGACTACTGCTGCTTGCAGACCTGTTGTGTGACTGGGGGAAGTGGGGGGGGGAGAGGGGGAGACCTTTGTCTCCTTTCATGCTTGAGGTCCCTCCTCTCTGAAGCTCCCCAGGGGCTTCGCTGCAGCCGCTAACAGGGCCACTCACACCACTCCTGCCAAGAGCAGGAGAGCAGCATGAGGAGCAACCACTTCAAACCAGCACTGCCTGGTGATGGAAGGCTCCTTCCAAGGGATTCCTGTTGGAACTGAGAGCATTTTTCAGCCCTTCCTGTGAAAAGGTTTCCTCTCCTCCATCCCTTCTGAGGCCACTTTAAATGACCTGGCCTTCAGAACCTGACACTGGCTTAAAGCCAATCCAAACCTGCAGGTGCTAATCCCAGCTTCCCAGTTCAGGGAGCGAGGTGACAAAGCACTCCAGCACCCTGTTTGGTTTGGGGTGGGGATGGTTTTTTTTTAACCCCCTGTTTTCCAAGAGTGCAAGACTGAGGGTGAGAGACTCTGGGGTAATTACTTCATGGAAAGAACCAAGCGGAGCAGACACAGAGCAGGGTCACCAGCTGGAAGAAAAGAAGCACTTGTTGGATTTACTGAATCTGAGGGATTTGGAGGTGAGGAGAAGCAGCTCTGGCGGCTCCTGACATCCCTGCCTACAGCACGTATGGGGATGGTGACAGCTGTCAAGTAGCTGCAGCTCTTTCCTGAATCTCAGAACAAAGCCCAGCCCAGGCACAGATGCAGGGCTGTCAGAGGCTCAAGGCGCTGCTGCAGAAGGGTTTCCAGGCTGTCATGTGGCGCCTTTTGTGCCTTGTCATGGGAGAACAAGAGCTGAGTGAAAGGCTCGTCAAGAGCTCAGAATGACACCCTCGTTTCCCCCCTTGGGAAATGCCTGGTGGGTGAGGTGAATGCCATGGCAGGACTCCTGCTGCCTCACACACCACCCCTGTCTCTCCTGATGCAGAGCTGGTGCTGATAAAACTCCCCTCACGTTATTTGGAAGGGGTTTGGCCACCTGAACACCACGGCAGGCTGCAGGCAGAGACTTGTGGAGACTTGTAAAGCAAGCCACCAAAAAAAAAACCACCCCCAAGCCTTAAGAGCTGAATTCTTTCAGCCTGATACAGGCAGAAGCCATCTTTCCTTCTTTTATCCAAGTCTGGCACGACCAGAGCGATGGGTACAGAGGGTTTTCTGTGACCCAGCCACGTACAGGTCAGCCACCCTCCAAGGCACAGCCTGCAAGGGTAGATAAGGAGTAAGTTCACAGACTCCCAATCAAATGATGAGTCTGGGATGAGCAACTAACCACCCAGGCTAGAGACTTCCCAAAAACCAAGTCACCTTGTACCCACAGGGAAAGGCCAGCAGACAGTTCGAAAGGGAGGCTGGGAAGAAGAACGTGTACTCAGGCTTCTCCTTTCTTCCCCCAAATCAAGTTTTCTCTTGTGGATGAGGCGTAAGCAAGCTGGTGGTTAACAGGCTCCTCTGAGGATGCAGTCAGAATCCTCTGCTGAACGTGTTCCTCAAGAGCCTGAAGCAGCTCCCTTGTCAGACAAACTAGACCATTAGGAGAGAAAGGGAGACAACAAAGGTTTTAAACTCAAGGTCTCAAGGAAAGTCCTTCCAGACACCAAGAAGTCGCCACCTCAGAGGCAGAAAAAATACCCCCCAAGTTCTCACCTCAGAGGTGAGTCTGCAGAAGGCAATGCTGTTAATGAGAATAAGGAGAGAGCTCACCCATTACACTGCTAATGAGAATAAGGAGAGCTCATCCATTACACTGCTAATGAGAATAAGGAGAGAGCTCATCCATTACACTGCTAATGAGAATAAGGAGAGAGCTCATCCATTACACTGCTAATGAGAATAAGGAGAGCTCACCCATTTCTGGCCACCGCTCCACCTGTCTCCAGGCCCCGGCAGCAAGGCTGAGATGTCAGCGCACGGGGGAAGTGACACCTGTGCGTCACAGCCCCCTGCTGACTCCTGAAAGGGTGCAAGAAGCTTGGCCAAAGGCCTCCAAATCACCTCTCCCAAGACTTTCTACTTCTCCTGACCACAGGCGTGCTGCTAGGCTGGCTGAGGAAAGGGCAGCAGGCAGAACCTGCAGCACTCCAAGCGCTGAAGTTGGAGTCCACATAATTCTAAAGCCTGTTCTAATTAAACTTCAACTCCCCAGCTCCGTGCTGGAGTAAGGAATTCCTGCTCCCTCTTCATACCCCATCAAACAGCCAAGAGAAAGCCTGGGGATGCACGCTTATGGAGAAGCAGGGACACTGAGAGAAGTCAGACTTGCTTCCCAGCAAGCTTAAACCAACAAAAATCCCTCCTACCAGTGCTCGGCGGCTGCTGCTGTCCTTGCCAAGGCAAGTGATCCATCACTCAAGATCAATGGCTTCAAGGTGCAGAATTACATCATAGAAGCAAACTAAATTTGTTTTTTAAAAAAAAAAAAATAATTAAAAATTGGGGTTTTCATAGTTCTATTTATGCTATTAACTAGAGAGAAAGCATACACAACGTGCCTGTCGTACGGCCAATACATCTGCATTTTTCCCCTACTAGGAGTTCTCTATACAAAGCCATTGCTGATTGATAGGGTCATTGATGGCATAAAGGGCTTAAAAGAACCAAGAGGTATAAAAACAGGTTTGCCATCTTGCCCTGAGTGGAAATGGTGAACAGATACAAAACCTGGACCCTGCAGAGCGACGCAGCCTTTCGTGACACGTGGGTGAACGCTACCAAGAGGTCATGCAGCCTTGTTCTTCTGTAAAATGCCTGCCAGGTTTTACTGGAGTAAAAATCACAGGAGTCAGTAGTAGGTATGAAAATAGTTGTGTTCCTGCCACTGGGTTACTCATCAAGCTGTTTCAGTGGCAGGTTTTTGCAGGCTGTGTGTGTCACGTTACCTTTAGGTGGTATGCCAGCACTGGAAGTATCCTGTTTCCTTTTAGTGTTTTAAAATTCTATTATAAATTAAAAAAAAAAAATAAATCTAAGATTATCTCCTTTTAAAAACTAGTGAAGGAAAAGCCACAAGTTTCTTTTCCTCACAGTTTCTGACTCATCCCCTCTCTTTTTTTTTTTTTTGTTGGTTTTTTAATATTTTTTTTTTTTTGTTTTTTTGGCAGCTTCTAACATTTTTATCTGGAAAAAAAAAAGAAAACAACCCATGATTAAGAGAGTCAACAAAATAAAGAAGTCTTCAGTTAACCGCTGTTCCCCAAAAAGAACATCACAAATCAGCTGGGATTCTTCAAGGTTGCTATAAGGTACATGTTTATAACTATCAGAAGGAATTTTCAGATATAAATATATATATATAATATATATTCTGCATACAAAAGGCTCCTGTGAGGCTCATCACCGAGATGCCACCATAGAGAAGGGAAGTTTCAAAGGGAACCAACCCAGATACTGTGAGGTCTCTATATACCTTTCACTTCCAAGCCCTGAGCCATGTGGTTAAGGACAATTAAAAGTTCTGAAAACAACTGAAATCCCAAATTCTGCATGTTCAGTTTCTTTCAGCTAAGAGCAAGGCGGCAAACACATTTTTAAAACCTGGTTTTTAGAAGATTAAGCAGAACAAAAAGTAAAATATATCTTCAGGTTATAAACAGAATCGTATTTTACAATCCACCATCCTCAGGACATCCCGTCCCACCAGCAGCGCAGCAGAGGGATCTCAGTCTAAAGGCTGTGGGTCTGCAATGGGCATGGTATGAAGTACTTCATCTAGAAGCTGGAGGGCACGGTGCAAGTGGATCTCGATCCAGCACGGCGTCTCTTTGATGCTCTGCCTTGGGTAGTCAGGTCCCCAGCCTTTTACAAAGCTCATCCTGAGGATGCACAAGCGGCGGAGGTCGTCGACACCGATCCCAGCAGCAGCTGACAAGCCTAAACAGGAGAGGTTTCAAGTGAGAGGGGACAGACCCTGCTTCTTCTCTCACCTGTTTGCCCAGCCAGTCCTGTTTGCTCGGCTCTTCCTGCACAGAGAGCTCCCTCTCACCACAGCCAAGGCCAATCTGTACTTCTAGATCTCTGCCATAAGCCACAGCAGCGACTACTCTGCACTCCTTCTGCTTCAGCTTACTCCTCTGCCACCATTCTGCAGTCTTGAAAGGGGGTGGGGGTGTGTGTGTGAAATATTAAGCTACTTGTAATAAAGCAGACACGATGGAAATCCAAAGTCTCAGGTTAATAAAACACTTGTAAACCTTGTTTGGGAAACACAATCTAAAACACCCTCATTCCTGAGGTTTGCCAAACGCTGCCTTTTCAGCATGAGAGCTCAGACCACCTGGAGGAAGCTGGATGAACAACCTGCACTGCTTGCATCCAATAAAATGAAAACGTGAGCACAGCCAGCAAACTTCAGATCACAAGTATGGCTAGGACAGAACTCAGCACACTCCCCAAAAACACCTTGGGAGATTTGTAGGATAGCTGGGAAGAGCCACATGGCAACACAAGGGATCCAGGCAACACTATGGCAGATAAAGCAGCCTCAGACACTGGTGCTTGTGGTTTTAAAAGGGCTTAGCTACAATTTCAGGGAGCTGGAATGATTAAGAAAACTTTCACAGAAATCTCTTAAAGGAAAAAACAGAAAGGAAAAAAAAAAAAGGAAACCAACCTCACACTCTAATCTTCTTCTCAGTAACATTAAATTTCCCTAAACCCAGTCAAGGACTTTGTGGCCCAGTAATCTCTTGTGGTTTGAGTAGCAACCTTTATGAGATTATCTTTTTTTTTTTTTCCTCCAAGCTGGGGTCCAAGCAATCAAACACATCTCTGTGTGAAGCAACACAGGGTTATGCCATCTGACCTTGCACTCAGCACGTTCCCTGCCATACAGCACCACTGCTCGCAGCACCAACAGCTGCTTCCTCACCCCACAGCCCCAAAGAGCAGAGAGCAAAAGGCAGTGCACAGAGCAGGGCTGAGGGGAGTGGACACAGCCTGACCACGCTGCCACCCTGCCCCAGTCTGGCCACATCATTCCCAGGTCACCTCTACTGCTGCAGGGGCAGCGGGCTGGGGGGTGCTGGTAGGAGGGAGAGCTGTGGTGCTTGCTTTCAGGTAAGGGGGGGGGAAAAAAAAAGGGGACCAAGGAGCTGATGTACTTACTAATGGCTGGGGCAATTCCACCTACTGATCCTGGTCCAGGGATGTTTCCAGCTACTGCTGCAGCCTGAGCAGCAGCAGCAGCTTGGGCAGTGGCAGCCTGCTGTTGCATCTGGCGATGACACTGGCGTAAGTCGAACACCTTCAAGGAAGAAATCAAGTATCAGGCCATGCAGACCTACCCAAAACCAAGGAAACCAAGAGAATTCCTCAGCTCCCACCCCCAGGAACCTGGACCTCTCTCTGCTCTCTCAAAGTAACTTCCACAGTCTCCATGTGGACTCACATAGCAGCAAACCTCCCCTGACTAGTTTAATCTCTAACAGAAATCATCTGTTAAAGAATCTCCAGTTCTTAGAGACTCTTCTCACTTGACTGGCAATACTAGGACTAAAGGCTGAAGGATGCTAGATGCTGATAAAACCCTGACTTTTCTGTTAAACCCCAGGATTTCCAGAAAATTTAAATCATTTAAATACAAACAGAAGCCACTAAGCCCTGACTAACGTTGTCAGACTCCGTTACTCTGCTCTGCTCCACTGAAACTCATGAGCCTGTGTAAAAGAAATACCAATAACTGATAGTCCTGAAATTTCAGCAGCTGGGTTTCAGGTTGGTGGCACTTAAATGTCTGTGTGATCAGCCTCAGCACTAAGATAGTCAAGAACTCTGCTCTCCTAGAGACTGGTGGTGTTTCTTTCACCTTCATTGTACAACCTGTCTGCAAAACTGAGGGGGAAGGAGGGAAGGAGGGAAGGAGGGAAGGAGGGAAGGAGGGAAGGAGGGAAGGAGGGAAGGAGGGAAGGAGGGAAGGAGGGAAGGAGGGAAGGAGGGAAGGAGGGAAGGAGGGAAGGAGGGAAGGAGGGAAGGAGGGAAGGAGGGAAGGAGGGAAGGAGGGAAGGAGGGAAGGAGGGAAGGAGGGAAGGAGGGAAGGAGGGAAGGAGGGAAGGAGGGAAGGAGGGAAGGAGGGAAGGAGGGAAGGAGGGAAGGAGGGAAGGAGGGAAGGAGGGAAGGAGGGAAGGAGGGAAGGAGGGAAGGAGGGAAGGAGGGAAGGAGGGAAGGAGGGAAGGAGGGAAGGAGGGAAGGAGGGAAGGAGGGAAGGAGGGAAGGAGGGAAGGAGGGAAGGAGGGAAGGAGGGAAGGAGGGAAGGAGGGAAGGAGGGAAGGAGGGAAGGAGGGAAGGAGGGAAGGAGGGAAGGAGGGAAGGAGGGAAGGAGGGAAGGAGGGAAGGAGGGAAGGAGGGAAGGAGGGAAGGAGGGAAGGAGGGAAGGAGGGAAGGAGGGAAGGAGGGAAGGAGGGAAGGAGGGAAGGAGGGAAGGAGGGAAGGAGGGAAGGAGGGAAGGAGGGAAGGAGGGAAGGAGGGAAGGAGGGAAGGAGGGAAGGAGGGAAGGAGGGAAGGAGGGAAGGAGGGAAGGAGGGAAGGAGGGAAGGAGGGAAGGAGGGAAGGAGGGAAGGAGGGAAGGAGGGAAGGAGGGAAGGAGGGAAGGAGGGAAGGAGGGAAGGAGGGAAGGAGGGAAGGAGGGAAGGAGGGAAGGAGGGAAGGAGGGAAGGAGGGAAGGAGGGAAGGAGGGAAGGAGGGAAGGAGGGAAGGAGGGAAGGAGGGAAGGAGGGAAGGAGGGAAGGAGGGAAGGAGGGAAGGAGGGAAGGAGGGAAGGAGGGAAGGAGGGAAGGAGGGAAGGAGGGAAGGAGGGAAGGAGGGAAGGAGGGAAGGAGGGAAGGAGGGAAGGAGGGAAGGAGGGAAGGAGGGAAGGAGGGAAGGAGGGAAGGAGGGAAGGAGGGAAGGAGGGAAGGAGGGAAGGAGGGAAGGAGGGAAGGAGGGAAGGAGGGAAGGAGGGAAGGAGGGAAGGAGGGAAGGAGGGAAGGAGGGAAGGAGGGAAGGAGGGAAGGAGGGAAGGAGGGAAGGAGGGAAGGAGGGAAGGAGGGAAGGAGGGAAGGAGGGAAGGAGGGAAGGAGGGAAGGAGGGAAGGAGGGAAGGAGGGAAGGAGGGAAGGAGGGAAGGAGGGAAGGAGGGAAGGAGGGAAGGAGGGAAGGAGGGAAGGAGGGAAGGAGGGAAGGAGGGAAGGAGGGAAGGAGGGAAGGAGGGAAGGAGGGAAGGAGGGAAGGAGGGAAGGAGGGAAGGAGGGAAGGAAGGAAGGAAGGAAGGAGGGAAGGAAGGAAGGAAGGAAGGAAGGAAGGAAGGAAGGAAGGAAGGAAGGAAGGAAGGGAAAAAAAAATAATAAATCACTGCAAACATCAAATGTTTTCTCTCTAATTCACTAATTATTTTCTTTTTTCTTTATGAGTGTGGCTTGTCCTAAATAGATTTCTGAGTCTGGCAGAGGCATGTCCATGTAAGAATCTCCTGAGTGTGGCTTGTCCTAAATAGATTTCTGAGTCTGGCAGAGGCATGTCCATGTAAGAATCTCCTGAACATTACCTGTCTCCATGAAACTTTGTGTCTCATGGGCCTCTGGACCATTTCACATTCCCAGCACAGGGTTTAACCCTCCTGCTGCATTTATACACACTTCCACATCTTTCCTTGTTTTGGGAAGAGAGTAAGGAAACAGATAAACCATGCTGAATATTTTAGTAGTGGTTAATTTAAAACCCTAAGGCTAAAAATACAAAAAAAAAGAAAAGAAACCTGCTAGCAAGATGGTGACAAAATTGCAGCACCAGTTACTTCTGTAGTACCCACGTGGTGCTCTTGGTTTAGAGGGTTTTAGGTTTCTTTAAAGGATGATGAAAAGCAAAATTACAGGTATTTCAGTGTCTCATCACTTCCACTAACATTTACAAGAACCAAACTCCTGCTGTTTCTCCCCCACCCCCAGTTTTCAGCACCAAACCCACCTTGATATATGCACTTGGGTAGATCTTGTGCACAGCATCCCCTGGAGCACGCCCAGCTTCTCTATCCAGGTAGTAGCTCTGCACAAAGACTGCGTGGTCACTGAGGCACCTGACCCACACGTCACCTTCTCCTTTGCACTCCAGCTGCACCCCTTTGCCTATGTGCAGCCTGAAAAAGAAAATCAGATCCAATGCACCTGGGTACACACAGCATAAGTCAGACCCTTCAGTAAATGAACCACAAGTAACTCTCCAGCTCTCAGTCTGGGATGCTTTCATTGACACTCTAGTCACACAAGGCTTTGAATAGTTATTATCTCTGGGGAGAAGTCAGCACAAGAGTTATACAAAATCTGTAAAGTAAAAAAAAAAAAACAACCCCAGCCATCTGTAATAGCACATAAAGATCTATGGGAAACACAGCATGGAGAAAGAACAATACTGGAATAGCAGCTAAGGGGCTAAGGGGCTCACTGGCAACAGAGCTGGGACACCAAATGCCATCAGTTCTGTTCAGAGGCATAAAATCATAGAATCATAGAATCAGAGACTGGTCTGGGTTGGAAGGGACCCCAAGGATCACAGAGCTCCAACCCCCTGCCACAGGCAGGGACACCAACCTCCAGGCCTGGAGATACACAAGGTTGCCCAGGGGCCCATTCAACCTGGCCTTGAACACCCCCAGGGATGGGGCAAAAAAGATCCCCCAAGTGTTCTAGTATAGAAACAACTCAGGTCTGTTCACAGAGCCATGTTTTAATGCAGAGCTCAGCCTCTCTGTTCCAAGCAAAAGAAAACAAAGGTTGCAAGATGGCTTCAGTGGTCCCTGCTCTCACATCAAAGCCTGGCACAGGCAGGGTGAGAACGAATGGGACTCCAAACTAGCTCTCCATCAGCCTCCCCCTCCGCTCCTCTGACACAGCTAACACATGGCAGCTATTCTCACACCACTGGGATGAGGAGAGCGAGCAGTCAGCTCTCACAGGCAGCCACAGGAGGTGCTAGTGCCATCCTGGGAGGCAGAGCTGCCCTGGGAGCAGTGGGAAACAGCCCCGGGGGGCTCCCTGTCACACAGGTCACGTTTCTAAACGTTTCAGGTTTAGAGTAGCAGCCTAGAGAGAGGTAAGACCCTCTTAGTCCTGTTAGAGAGCAACACGCCAGGCTTCTTACTCGGAAAGGGAGGCACACAAAAGGTTACCAACTGCCACGGGGAGCTGAGGAGTACCTTGCTCTCTCAATGGCTTCTGTTCTGTGCACGTTGGAGAGCTGGCCCAGGCAGAAACGGTCTCCCCCAGAAGGATCCACGTATCCATCCACCGTGACGATGGGGCAGCTGGAGGGGACCTTGAACGTCTCCCCCACTTGCACGTCCATTTCAAAGTAGGCGATGGAACACCAGTACTCTGGAGCTGGAGAACAGGCAGGATTAACTGGCTGCAGGGCACAGAGCCCACCACAGACCCACTCTGGACAGCCCATCCAGCCTCCTGCAACTGCAGGAGTCCCCTGGAGTCAGAGCACACACTCACAACGAGCCAAGCTCAGAGAGACAGAGACCCCTCTGACAGCAGAGAGAAACGCCACAGCCTGCAACAAACACCAGCTTCTGGGGTTTTATTTGAGCACCCATCAATGCCAGGGGGCTCTGAGGCTAAGATCTTTCAAGTTTATAACCCCAGTTAGACTTTGTAGACCATCTGCATTCCTGCACCATAGCTCTGCAGCTTGATCTTGTCCTCCAAGTTACAGCTGCAGCTTGATCTTGTCCTCCACAGCCCACCTACAGCTTGATCTTGTCCTCCACAGCCCACCTACAGCTTGATCTTGTCCTCCAAGGTACAGCTGCAGCTTGATTTTGTCCTCCACAGCACACCTACAGCTTGATCTTGTCCTCCACAGCCCACCTACAGCTTGATCTTGTCCTCCAAGGTACAGCTGCAGCTTGATTTTGTCCTCCAGAGCCCACCTACAGCTTCATTTTGTCCTCCAAGGTACAGCTGCAGCTTGATTTTGTCCTCCTTTAGCATGAAAAAGTAATGTATATATGCCCATTTATGGCTAGGCCGTTAGAAAATAACTCTCAAACAGACCTGGCTTAAGGCACAGGAGTAACCACCTCCTAGGTGAAGTCAGTTTTCTCTGTCCTGCTGGCAAAGCAAACCAGATTTGGAAAGCAGGGTAATGAGGGGGGGGAAAACCATCAAATATCCCATGCTGATCTTGTCTGCAGACAAGAGAGTCAGTTATGGGGTAAAAAAAAAATGAAGTATTAAGCAAGGGAGCAGAACAAACCACTGTGTTTTAATAGCAAAGAGATGCCTTTTAACTCACACTACTTTAAAAACTGGATGTAGAGAATGCTGCTGAAACTCAAACACTCCAGTAAGCAAGAAATCCTTACAAAGCACTGTCATACAGGTGTATCTGCTGCTTGTGTGCTACCTGGGAGCAAGTGGCTTTCCTCTGAGTGCTTTCAGCACGAGTTTCTCTCTTCAAGCTTATTAAAAAAGCCTCAAGTTGCCACAAACTTGACACACCAGGGATTCTGGGGCCATAGCACCTTTGCTAACAGAGCTGGCACTTAAGCAGCTTGTCAGGTAGGGCAAAGAAAATCAGCACTCCACAGAGTGTGTACTGCAAAGAGGGGAAGCAGAAGAGCTAATGGGGCAGGACCTAAATGTAGCCACCCAAAAAACCAATGGGAAAAAAGTTTCCTAAGTGCTGTTTGTTCACTACAAACTGCAGCAGCCAGTAGCAGACCTACTCCTCTTTAAAAACTGGATTTATTACAGAGAAGAATAAACCAAGGTGCCACAATTCCTTTCAGGTTTGGGGTTGTTTTTTTTTCTTAATCCTCAGATGAATACTCATGTGTGAGGGCTGAATAGGGTGAAATCAATAGGTGAATCAATAGGGTGAAAAAGATCCACTCAGTGGTATTTACACACAGAATTTGTAGGGGGTGGAAGGAGCCCCAGAGGTCACAACCCCCCAATATGAAATACAACATAGCTGCAGGTAAGTTCAGCCAGCAGTTACCAGCCAATGAATGAACAAGTGAAACTGTCAGGCCCTTTTGGCTACGCTGCTCTCCCTGAGCAGGCAACAGCTTTGCTGATGTTAAGAAGAGAATGGCACCTTGACCTGCAAGGGAGCCAGCCGGGACCGCAAGCCAGGGGCTCCCCGGTTCCACAAGCTGCCGCCAGTAACAAAGGCTCTGGGGGAAAAGCAAGCCTGTACAGAGGTTCCAAGAGGAGCTTCAGACTAAGATCTGAGAAGGGCAATGCCTATCTGTCAGGGTATCTGGCTGAGCTGGACTTGGAGATCATGGGTCCAAGGGGGTCTTGGCATGACCTAAGCCCCGTCAGGCTTCTCGGCAGGCAGCAAGTGTCATTTCAGGCACCCTTCAAGGTCTAGGAGGGAGGACATTCAGAGATCACACAGCTCCAGGCCAGGAACCAGCTCAGTGTGGGTCTGAGAACTGCAACTGAGATGCTCAGGCATCTAAATTAAATTCAGGCTACAGTGTACATCACTATTTCAAAACAGAGGTCCAAATTCAAAAGGAAAACTGATCACAAAGTAGCTCCTCTCCCTCTCCCCTCCCCTCTGGAATACACAGCTCTCAGACTCAGTGTACTCAACTCTTGATTTTTTTAAAATTTCATCCATTTTTAATCAAGACAAAAAGTTTTCAGCTTCAGCAATAAACAGTGTTAGGTGTTCAGACTTTACTCACCAGGATGATTTGATATAGGAGGCTGGAATGCAAGTTCATTGTGAACTGGCCCTTTAAAAGAAAAAAAAAACCACCATTTGTTTTACATGAGGAAAAAGGTTTCCTTTCTTATTTGCTTTCCTATTAAAAAGAAAGGACTTGTGAGGATGTTACACATCCCAGCAATTTCTGAATCAATAGGGAAAATCAGACAGGGGAGGAAAAACACCCACAGAAGAATCACACTCTTAGAGGTTTCCTGAAAAAAAATAACCAGGAGCTGAGTTCCAAGAGCTCCATCAGTATCCCAGGAGGAAAGGCTGCGATGCACCTTGAGCCACACTGAGCTCCAGAAGAGAGCAGAAACCAGACATAGCACAGAGATGAAATAGGAACAGGACTTGGGCTTCACATGTGCCCCCCCCCCCCCCCCCCCCCCCAGTTTGGGCAAGGAGAGGAATGTGATATAACTGTGATGTAAGTCTGTCAGAAACCCCACTTCATTAGTTTCACCAACCACTGAACAATTTGCTCAGGATGATGTGGATGTGACCACAAGAAACACTCCCTGAAAGTGGAAAACAGCCCAAGAGAGTTCATTTCCTAATGAAAAAAAAGCCCCACTGAGTATGGTTTTGGTGTTGGTCAGTTTCTTTTGTTATCTTTTTATAACCTAGGTCCCTCACAGGCAGCAGAGAACAAGAGGGAAAGGCTTAAACATAGTATTATAACAGCAGCTTTTGCAACAAGATGTCAAAACAGGCACAAGGCTGGTAGGTGTCAAAACAGCCGACTGTCTGAAGTGAGAGATGGCAGCAGCCAAGAATGGCTCTGTGCAGTGTCACCACTCAGTTACAAGTATCAATTATGGAACGACAGGCACTGAAAATCACTTATAGAGTATCCAGGGCGCCACTGAAGTTTTTGTACCCTGGTATTTCTGAAAAATCAGAAGGGATAGCAACAGAACAAGGCAATGAAACTTGATGGCAGTACCTACACTGCAATGTTTTTGGGTAGAGACAAGCTGGGGTCACTGTAACAGTAACTCACACTATATTCTCCCCTCCATCACCACCACTGACTGCTGCAAACAGGTGATCTGGTTGAATACTGTATGAGGATATAAAGAACTGTTCCAGCCTTTCACCACAAAATTTAGAAAAAAACTTTAATTTGTGGGGTTGGGGTTTTTTTGCACTATACTGTTACAATGCACAGGTATGCTAAACACACTAGAACTTTGATCACTTGGGGCTTGCTTGCCTCCCACCTCCTGAACCTTAAAAAAACAAGAGGCTGTGGTGCCTGACAAGTACTTTACCACAGGAGTGTTCACAAAGTCCTCTTACACTGGCTGATGCACAGGGACACACGTCTCCCAGAGACTGATCTAGGAAGTTACATCATTAAAACACAACTTGAAAGTTTCTAGATAATAAAAAGCAGCCAGGAGTTTCCAAGTTTTGAAAGGAAAATATCTAAACACTGTGTTTTTAATCAACTTCCAACAAGAAAGTACTTACTACAGGATCAGAGAGCTTTAAAAAGAGGTTCAGAAAGCAAATGCTGGTTTTGCTAGGTATAATAAGGCATCCTCAATATAGATGGTGTCACTACAGCTGTCTAAATAGTTAATCTCTGCTGTTCTAAGTCCATCAAGCTCTCCTATTCAACTGTCAGAATATACTCAACACAGTTAAGGGCAGTTCTATTATGAGGGAAAAAAAATATCTGAGGGTAAAGCATCCTCAGAAATGAGCCCCCATGATTCAAGAAAAGGGATGTGAAGCTCTGCAGTGCTTACAGTAATGTCCAGGGTGCATAGGTGGGTGATGCTGCAGATGGCCATTCTGGTGGTGAGGTATGGTGGGTGTGTAGGCTGCCGTCCGGCTTCCAGTCCAAGTTGTTGTACTATCTGGGGAAAGAAAGGAGCAGCTGGTTTTTAAGGGAGTCCTTCCTCATCTCACTTCTAATCCTCTAGTTCTCCTGAACATTGGGAAACTGGTTTTAGAAAGCTAAGAAGAGTGCAAGTATGTATATACTCACTGTGGTGGTAAGTAGCTGGCTGAGCTGTAAACCCATTCTGCTGAGTTCCTGGCTGAGGCCCTGAAGCAATCTGTAAGAGTCCATCACTATGGCTACCTGTCAATATACTGGGAGGTTGACCTGGTAAAAGAACACACTACCTCTTGATGAACGTTCCAAAATTTTAATGAAGAAGAGCTCAGCACTACTGGGGCAGGAAAACACACCCAAACTAAGGGCGCTGCAGCGCACCGTTCCTACGGGTTTGGTTTCAGGTTGGGTTTGTTTGGGGTTTTATTTTCCACCCCCTGGAGTGTGTCACAGGAAACTTGATGCAAGATCCTCTGCATCAGCTAATTCTGACTCTGACACCCTTAATATTTCAGGAGTAGAAGCTTGCAGACAACTCTTATCAACGGCATCTTTGCTTTGTTCACATCCAATTTATAGTTCGAAAGGAAAGAAGAAGAGATGTTGCAGGTTTTATTTAACAACACAGCTGGAGTAGGTCTGGTGATATCCTAACTGGCCAATAAGTAGCTTATTTCCAGTGTAACTCCCCTTAAATTTACCTTCTTCCACAACATACTGAAGAGTATTTTATTATTTTAAAAATAGTGCTTGAATAGAGCTGCACATATCACTGGACTCTGTCCTGAGAAAGTTGCTGGGTCTTTTCTCTTTTATCTTTTTTTACCCAAAATAATTATTTCAAAAATTGACTAAGCTTTAAAGTAAAGCTGCAGATACTTCAGAGCAGGTAATCAGACTTTGATTTTAAAAGGCTTCAGCTCAGCCATTAACACTAAACCGATCAGCAGTTTCACAAGTACACTTGCACTCTCAAACTGGTGTGGCTAGCAGAATTTGACACGTTGAAAGCTTAACTAACACCCAAAGCTTGAACTAAAAGCCAAGAATTGGCTTTTTTCCCCTGTCCACTCCTGCTCCAACAATTACAGCACTGATAAGAAAAGGTTATTGACTAAAAGCATTGTGCAAAAGCAATACAATTAATCCTCCTATCCTTTTTTTTTCCCTCAGCTGGAGACAAACACAAATATCATATCTCTATCTAAACTTAAATCATTAGTTTAAGCAAAAAACATCATCAGCTAAAAATTAAAGCATGTTATCAAAACACCACAACACTGTAACTCAAGTTTAGTAACATGAAATCCATTATATTCACACATCTTTGATATTAAAGCATCAAGAGTACATGAAACCCCTCCAAAATTTCATGGCTCCCCCCCCTATCAGGGCTGCAGGATGTTGTGTACATCACCACTTTACTGTCCTGCTGGAGCCAAGCATGAGGTTTGATGCTGGCAAACCAGACTCTTCCACTCCTACCAAACACACAGATAAAGACTCGTGGAAGTACCCATCAGGGCTGTCACTCTGGCTGTCACAGTGTGCCATTATAAAAACACCAAGTTATAACCAGAAGACTCATTCTGTCAGCTGGGGAACACTGAAGAATTGTCTGAAAATCCCTCCATACCCCACCTGACTGTATATCCACTCGTTGTCCTGCTTGCTGTTGCAATATAATAAAGACCTTCCATTCTCATGGCAATACCTGTAATAACAGCCACTATCCTTTGCCAGCAGCCAGCTGTTCTAACACTGTATCACTGACCCCTTGACATCTCCAAATCAGACCTCTGACGCCCGTGCTGTGTCAGTCTCTTTGAAAAAAGACAAGACTGGCTCACCAGGGGAAGTTCCTCAGGTTATGCTCCACCTTAAAACCTTGTGTCAACACTCACACAACCACCTAGATCCTATCACCACACACTTGCATGGCAGCAGCACCCTTCCAACACTGAGCTCCAACAACAACCAACCCCCCGCCCCCCCAGCTGTGAACACTGAGCTTTCACAGGTCTGCTTTTGCACCTCCGTATCATCTCCATGATCTTACTTGTTGAAGCCACAGGAATGTTGGGAAAATTAGTGGTGCTGGTAGTGCTAGCCTCAGTGGGAGCCAGCATGGCCGGGGTGCTGTAAGGCTCTGTGGATGCCCTGTTGCTCGGGGGGTGCTGGATGGTTTGGACCGAGTGGCCTTCGGCGGACGACAGCGACGGCTGCCCCTCGTAGTCGTGAACGTACTCGTCCTTCACCAACATGCTGGATGGGGCTGTGAGGAAACAGACAGGGTGAAACACCAGAAGCAGGGCTGTCCTCAGGAGGCAGCTGCCAGTAACAGGGCTGCTGAAACTCCTGGGGGAGGATTTGCCCTACACCAGCAGAGTCACAAACACGCAAGGCAGCAGCAGGAAGCTCTGGGCAGTAACCAGCTTGCTCTTCCAACCAGTTATTTTGCTTACTGCTGCCAGACCACCAGCTTAGCCCCATGGCAGTGGGCTCCCAACAGCATTTTGGTTTGCAGTCCATTGTTGTGGGACTGGAGGTGGTCAGTGAGAGGGAAAACCATGTTTTTTGTCAAGCACCTATATGTATTTATTATAAATATATATCTACTATACTGATCATAAATAGACTGTCTACATATTTATTGTTATATTTATTAGAGTTACTATAAATGTATATGTATCAAATAATCATTTTATCTTATAAAATATAACTATATATGCATAAATGTATTATATTAAATATACTATTTACATATGTATTAGTAGAAATATTATCTATTTATCTATATATATATGTTTCTTGACATCTATATATATATGTTTCTTGACAAAAAGCATGGGTTTGTACATATTTCTACATATAATAAATATATATGTGTGTGTGTTTGACATTATATATGTATTTTAAGCCAGTACCTAACAAACCAATCCCTAGTATACAAGAACATACAAAAAGCTCCTAAGAAAAATGTAATTCATGAACCACAGCACATAAAGTTACTTAAGGGATGGGTGTATGACTTTTTTTTTTAAGCAACTCCCATCCAAACTGACTAGCAACATCAAACTTGCACTCAAAGACAACATAACACTAATATTTATATTTCACACCCATTCAGAATATCCCACATAATGCAGAAGGTAATCACCACCCTCCCAGCTACAAGATTTTACTTCTATAAATCCTATTGAGCAGGTTCAGGTAGAGCTCTCATACCACCTTAGCTCCCATGCTTATTTTTAAGGCAGACTTCAACACATCAAAATCTGGCAATAAGATTCTGCTTCCTGCTGCAAAAACCAGCAGCACAGCAAGGAAGCACGTAGGTATTTAAGCTTTGATTCTGTAGCAGAGGATCATTTTTCAGAAGACACAGCTAATAATGCAAATTAGGAGGGGTGGGCACACAAATTGAAGCTTGTGAAGTTGGGTTGTTTGGGGTTTTTCAGTCATTTTCACTTGAATACTTCTAATAATGTGCTAAAAACACTGGATTACCCAAATTTCCTTCTCTTCAGTTTATTCTGGAAGGCAAAAAAATCAGTTTGGAAATATAACAGTTACCTCACACTTCTGAAAAACATTCATTGGACATTTAATGTCTGATTTCTCTCAAGTTTCAGGGAGAGCAGCAAAACTAGACACTTCACTCAACTGCACTTTACAGAATTGCTATTACTTCCTGGTTAAACTACTTATTAAACCATAGGCACCTGTTATTTCCAATTAATTACTATATCATAATCATAAGCACCTATTCTTTCCAATTAATTAGCTAATCATGTAGGCAACACAGATTTTTAGGTGTTTGGTTTGGGGTTTTTTGGGGTTTTGGGGTTTTTTTAGTTAGCAGCATTCAACAGAAGCAGCTTTGGTTTTCTTTTCTGTCTGGGGTTTTTAAGGTGCAAGAGATGGAAACAAAAACCTCTCTGTGAGGTGGTGTGAAGGCTCCATTTCCAGAATTTATCAATATTCACTTCTCACATGCTTCTGAGCTGGTTCTCCAAACCCAGAAAGGTAAGTGCATATCCATCTGCTCTCTAAACTCCCTCCCAAGGATACACACAGGGATAAACTGCATGTAAGGAGAAGTTTAACACAGTCTGTGTACACAGCAACGGCAAACAGCACTACTCACCAGAACTCTGTAGTGTGAGTCCTGAGAGATCTTCAAAAAGAAGAAGGAGAGAAAGGGGTGGGGAGGATTATACACACAGAGATCTTCGACAACGTTTGAGCATCAAGTTTAAAAGCCTTCACAAATTACTACTACAGACTCTAGATATCATGCCCCCTCCACCACAAGTCTCAACAGTGAGTTATTCCTAGGACACTCTTCAACTGCAAGAAAGGCTTAAACAAAAGCCACAAACCTTTCCTTCAAATTTGGAACAAACCTAAGAGAATAAATCCCATTAAGGAGCTGGGTAAGAGCATATGAGAGCAGCTCAGACCATTAAAAGTTAATGCTTCTAATTCAGGCCTGTATTTTCTACACTGGAAACCATTTCACCTTCTATTCCCACTGTTCCACTTTAAACCAAGGGTCTACTTACCGATGCCAGGCGATACTACGCGCTCATAGTGGTAAGGATTTACACAGACACTGTCACACTTTAAGTCAAAAGCATACTGACAATATTTAACATGCTTGAGTTCATTTTTGTGAAGATCAGGCCACCTCCAAAGCCGAGCGTAAATCACGTGGGGGAATCCCTTGCGGCCAGCCACCTAGAAAGGCAGACACAGAAGCTGACTGGGAAAACAGCGAGATGTTTCAAGGCATTTCACCCTGCTGAGTGAGGAGCAAAGCTGGGAGAGGACAGACAACACCACCACCTCTCTCCTCTCCATCATCAAAACATGAATAAAATAAAATATGGTGTATATTTTACCCAAGGTTCTGCACTCAAATAGATTCCCATTAGGGTTTTGCTAGGGTTAAGTCAACACCATGATTCTTAAAAAAAAAAATAAAAATACTGGATATAAAATGGTAGAAGCAGAGTTTGTGCTTAGTGTGGTCACCTTCCCCACTGTGGATGATGTATGGTCACCTTCCCCACCATGGATGATGTGTGGTCACCTTCCCCACTGTGGATGATGAAGGAGCTTTGCCCCAGAAGAAGAGGAACTGAGAGGCACTAAGCTGCACTACAAGGAATTTACAGGTAGAAGAATGCCAATCCATTATACTGAAAAATAAAAATAAATTTAAAAAAAAAAAAAAATTGCTTTGTGGGTAGACAGAAAGCTAGCCAGCAAACATGACATCTGTCCTGGGACAAGGAAATCACCACCCAAGCTATGCAGGTACTGAGTGCTGACGATATAAAGCTAAATCCTCAGTGCAGACTCCTTGTGGTACCTCAGCAAGGGATCGTGGTTCTTTCTTCACACTGCTGACCAAGACAGAGCTAGCAGAAGCTTGTAGTGACAATACCAGGATAAGCAGCCAAATTTGTTTCCTGCTGCTGCACCCACACTTGTTTAGAAGGGCTGATCCAACACCTTCTGCTCCTTTTTTTTTTTGGGGGGAAAAAAAAAATGCTCAGCTACAGTAGCAGCACAGAGCTGCAGCCACTAAACATGCCCACACACCAGGGTGGGGAGGGGGGCAAGAGAAGAGCTGCTCTCCCTCAACATCTCAACACACCCTAGGATCCTGCGCCGCTCCCTCCTGCTCCAGCTTCACTAGGGAGGAAAACACATCTGGGTTTGAGGGGTTTTTTTATTTTCACTTGTACTAACCTGAAGCCTCCCATCCAGCGTTCTCTGTATGGTGACACACTTGCTAGGATGAGCTCCGTTTGTGGTTATAGCTGTAATCAGAGAATCCAACTCATCTTTTTTCTCCTTCAGCTTTTTGACTAAACTTTCGATTGCGCGTTTGGCAAAGGTCTCGCTCTCTCCCCCTTGTCGGTGGCACATCAAGCTGTGGACAATGCTCAGACAAGCATCATTACTTGTTGGTGTGTTAGTAATAGACATATTGTCCATTTGTCACAGCTTTTTTTTGTTTTCCTTTCAGATCAAGTGTCAGGTGTTGGTTGTTTGGGGTTTTTTTTTGGGGGGGTGGGGGGGCTGTTATGATTTTCAAGCTGATGAACAAGAGGTGATCCCAGTTAAGTGTTAGATGTACTGTCTCCTGGTAAAACCTAGGAGGAAAAAATATCTACATTAGAATTGGGTTGGTTTTTTTCTTTTAACAAATTGCAGGTCATGTTGCTAAGGAAGGCTGTGGCTTCTTGCTTCTTTTATTTTCAAGCTAAGTGCAGAGTATTAAAAGCACATGAAAAAAAAAACCACCAAAACACTGCATTGCTTGTCCCATGGTAGCTGAAGCATGCTTAAGACACTGCTCCCTTATTTCAATAAAGATCTGTAGTACACAGACATGTACACATAGGAGGTAGGTAGAGAAAGGCAGGGATTATTAGATGAGCAGGCTCTTAATCAGGAAAAGGAGAATGGTGATGATGAACACCTATGCTTTGTACTGCTAGGATGAAACCAAGTGAAAACACTGACTGGGGATCAAGGGACACTGATTTAAACAACATTTGGGTAGCAAAGAAGCATGGATGCACACCAGAATCACCTGTCCTCCTTATTTAACAACCCTGTTCAAGTAGTTCAGCTCTGTTCTGGCCTCAGACTAACTCTGCTTCTCTCTGCCAGCCAGGAAGGCAGAAGCTGTGTCTGGTGGTAAGCTCAAACACACGTTAAAGTCCATCAGCACTGCATGTGTGACTGCTGACCCTGCAGCCTGGGCAAGGAGTTTCTGTCACCTGTTCCACCTGCTGACAGCCTCTGAGACCACAGATTACCCTGTGCTCCCCCAGACACAGGGCTCGCCCCATAAAGAGCGTGGTGGCCCAGGCCAAGGGCCTACCCAGGAGCGTGGCTGTGAAGCCTCTGGCTGCCAGGAGTGGCTGGGCCTGCTCCTGCTGATGGCAGTTCCACCTGTGTGAGCTCTGAGCAGCTGGGAGATCTGCTCAGCATGGGGGCAGAGCTCAAGGAAGAGGTGGAGAGACTGGAAAGCATTAGGGAGTGTGAGAGGGAGGTGGATTGGTGGAGCAACTCCCTGGGATGCCAAGGGGGAAAATCAACAGGGAGGTTTTCCCCAAAAGAGCCCCCAACCCTGTCAGGCCGAACAGGGAGAAGTGGGTGACCAGAAAGAGGGAGAGGGTTGGGAGATAGTCCTGTCTTGGTGCCATGGGAACACCTCCTCCCTGCCTACCTTGGTTCCCCAGGTCCCCCTAAGCAGTAGGTTTGAGGTGCTGGGAGCTGAAGAGGAGGCAAATGGGAAGCTGGGGGACAGTCCCCCGAAGAGGAGGCCAAGAGTGAGGAAGTCAACTCCCTGCCTCAAGACTGCCTCCTCCAGGAAAGGCAGAAAGGTTGGGGATTCCCTCCTCAAGGGAGCAGAGCAGACCCTACCCGCAGGGCAGGGTGCTGCCCCCCTGGGGTGCAGGTCAAGGGTACGACTAGAGAGCTCCCAGACCTGGTTCACCCCTCTGATCACTGCCCCTCACTCACTGCTTCAGGCAGCAGTGATGGAGTCTCTCAGAGAGGCCTGAGAAGTATCAACAGAGACTTCAGAGGTTTAGGGAGGCTGACTGAGGGAGAGGGGGTGCAAGTGGTGTTTTCTTCCATCCCATTTGGGGCAGCAAAGAACACGAGGTGGGCCAAGAGAGCAGAGGTGTTGGATGGGTGGCTGAGGGGCCGGTGCCACCCCAGGAACTTTGGGGTTTTTAATCATGGGGCAGTTTACTCAGCACCTGGCCTGATGGCTGCAGATGGGTGTCACCTGTCTCCAAGAGGGACAAGAATCCTAGCTCAAGAGCTGGCAGGCCTCACTGACAGGGCTTTAAGCTAGGTAGGAAGGGGAAGGGGATACAGTGAGGCTTGCTAGGGGAGAGAAAGTAGCCCCTGGCTTTGTACTAGATTTGAAGGGGGAAGAGGGTAGAATTCAACAAGATAGAGAAGGGCTTGGGGATCCTGTTATTCTAGGAGATTGTGGGGAAGTTCCTCTGAAGTGCCCCACAGGAACTTCTGGGGACTCCTCAGAGTAGGCAGTGTTGCTGACACACCCCCCCCCTTTCAGAACCTTCTAATGTCCCTCCAGGAAGCAGTGGGGGAAACCTTCAGATTCCTCCCAGAGGTTTGAGGGAGAGCTCCTCAAAGAAGGTGGTGAGTCAGAAAGCCCAGCTGAAGTATCTTCACACCAACACACACAGCCTGGGCAATAAGCAGGAGGAGCTGGAAACCGTGATGTCACTGGAAAATGATGATCTAGCTGCTATCACCAGAAACATGGTGGGATGATTCCCACGGCTGGAATACCCCTGGAGAAGGGACAGGGTAGGTAGGAAGGGTGGTGGAGTTGCCCTCTATGTTAAAAAAGGGGATAGGCTGTGAGGAGGTCCCTCTGAGAAGTGGTCAGGAGCAGGTTGAGAGCCTGTGGGTCAGAATTAGGGATGGGACCAATAAAGGACATCTGGTGACAGGGTTCTACTACAGGCCAGCTGATCAGCCAGACTGCTGATGAGGCTCTCCTCCTTCAGCTGCAGGAGGCATCATGGTCACAGGCACTCATCCTGATGGGGGGCTTTAACCACCCAGGTATCTGCTGGGAAACCCACTCAGCAAGCTGCAAGAGATCCAGCAGACTCCTGGGGTCCATGGATGACAACTTTCTGGCTCAGGTGTTGGACAGACCAACCAGAGGGGATGCATTGCTGGGCCTGGTGCTCACCAGGGTGGGGGAGATGATTAAAGGTGTCAAAGATTGGAGGCAGCCTGGGCTGCAGTGATCATGCCCTGGCTGAGTCTGTGATCTTGAGGCATCTGGGCCTGGCACAGAGTGGGATCAGGAGCCTGAACTTCAGAAGAGCAAACGTTGATCTTTCCTGTGACTTAGTAGGAGCCATCATGGGTTATGGGGAGCCTGTGAGAGCTGGGCAGCATTTTAACAGCACGCCTTCCAAGTATTGGTGCATCCCTTTGAGTAAGGGATCAGGAAAGGGTGGTAGGAGACCTGTGTGGATGAGCAGGGAGCTCCTGGGTAAACTCCAAGGGAAGCAGATAGGCCCATGGATGGTGGAAAAAGGGTCTGAGCACCTGGGAAGAACACAGGAACGTTGTCAGGGCCTGCAGGGATGTGACAAGGAAGGCTAAAGCCCACCTGGAAATGAAGCTGGGAATGGACATAAGGGATAATAAAAAGGGGTTTTTAGATATGTGACTGGTAAGAAGATGAGCAGGGATAGATGATATGGGTCCCCTGCTGAACAAGGCAGGTGTCCTAGTGACAGGGGATGATGAGAAGGTGGAGAGACTGAATGCCTTCTCTGCTTCAGTCTTCACTTCAGAGAGTCCCCCTGGGGAACCCCAGGCACTGGAAGAAAGAGAGAGAGCCTGGAAAATGAAGAGTTTCCCTCTGGTTGAGGTGGGGGTGGTCCAGGAGCATCTCAGAGGGATTAATGCACACAAATCCATGGGCCCTGATGGGATGCATCCATGTGTGCTGAGGGACCTGGCAGAGGAGACTGCTGAGCTGCTCTCTATCATCTTCAACAGGTCCTGGCAAACAGAAGTGCCTGAAGGCTGGAGGACAGACAATGTCACTCCAGTCTTCAAAAAGGGCAAGAAGGAGGATGCAAGCAACTACAGGCCAGTCAGCCTCACCTCTGTCCCTGGAAAGGGGATGGAACAGCTTGTTCTGGATGCCATCTCCAAGCAATGGGAAGAGAAGAAGGTCATGAGGAGCAGTCAGCATGGATTCACCAAGGGGAGATTGTGCTTGACTGATCTCACAGCCTTCTGTGATGTCATCAACAGCTGGGTGGATGGAGGGAGAGCAGTGGATGGCATCTACCTTGACTTCAGCAAGGCTTTTGGTGCTGTCTCCCTGAGAGCAAAGCTGAGAGAGGGTGGGATGGATGAGAGGACAGTGAGGTGGGGTGAGAACTGGCTGTCAGACTGGGCTCAGAGGGTGCTGAGCAGTGAAGCAGAGTCTGGCTGGAGCCCTGTGACTAGTGCTGCTCCCCAGGGATCAGGGTTGGGTCTGGTCTTGTTTAACATCTTAACATCTTCATCAATGACCTTGCTGAGGGAACAGCATCCACCCTCAGCAAGAACCTGATGATCCAGAGCTGGGAGGAGTGGGGGACACACAGGACACTGTGGTGCCACCCAGAGAGACCTGGCCAGGCTGGAGAGCTGGGCAGGGAGAAACCAGGTGAGGTTCAAGAAAAGCAAGTGGAGAGTCTGGCACCTGGGAAGGAAGAACTGCTGGGATCTGTACAGGCTGGGGGTGAGCTGCTGGAGAGGAGCTCTGAGGAGAAGGACCTGGGGGTGCTGGTGGGTGACAGGGTGGCCATGAGCCAGCAGTGTGACCTGGGGCTGAGAGAGACAATGGGATCCTGGGGGCATCAGGAGGAGTGTGGGCAGCAGGTCACAGGAGGGGATCCTCCCCCTCTGCTCTGCCCTGCTCAGGCCCCACCTGGAGTGTTGTGACCAGTGCTGGGCTCCCTGGGATCAACCAGCCAGGGATCTCCTGGAGAGAGGCCAGAGGAGGCTCTGGAGATGATTAAAGGACTGGAGCATCTCCCCTACGGTGATAGGCTGAAAGAACTGGGGCTGTTCAGCCTTGAGAAAAGAAGGTTAAGAGGGGATCTTACTAATGTTTATAAATATCTCAAGTGTGGATTACAGGGAGAAACGGCCAGCCTCTTTCCAATGGGCTGTGGGGACAGGACAAGGGCCTCAAGTTGGAGCCCAGGGAGTTCCCCCCCAATGTGGGGAAGAACTTCTTCCCAGTGAGGGTGAGGGAGCCCTGGGCCAGGCTGCCTAGGGGGTGTGGAGTCTCCTTCTCTGGAGATACTCCAAACCTGTCTGGACACTGACCTGTGTGCCCTGTCCTAGGGACCCTGCTTTGGCAGGGGGTTGGACCCCATGATCTCTGGAGGTCCCTTCCAACCCCTATGATCTATGAGTCTGTGAATCCCAGCTGGAACACTTGTCCTTACTCATTTGGATCCAGCTTCTTCTGGATCAAAACAAATCAAGTGAAGGCACTAAAAAAAAAAAAAACCAAACCAAACCAAAGACATTCAACTTCTTAATTGCCTCCAACAAAACAACCTTAATTACACTAGATGTCAGGTGAGGATGAAGCCCATCCTCACAGTGTTGGCCTTTTAACTCCATTTGTTAAGAATCCACAGTGGTTCCTGGTCCATGGAGTCATTCAGCTCTCAGCCAGCAGACCTCATCCTTTACTCCACAAATTAGGAGAAGAGCTGGCCCAATCCCCTCAGTTCTGAATGAGCTAATTACCACACTTTATCCAGAGACACAGGGCAGCAGTGTGTTTCACACACTCACTGAAAAGGAACCTAATGCTGTCAAAAAAAAAAAAAAAGAGCTGCTCTGGTTCTTGAAGCACCTCTGGCCTCAGGTAGCTGCCTGCTAACACCATTCAACCGACTGCCTTCTGACCTCAGGACACCAGCAGCAAGTACACATGAGGGGTTTCACTATGTTTAACAGGGGTAAGCTGAAAACACAAGCCTCCCTGAAATGAGCAGCTTGTTCCCAGCAATGTAAATACAAACATCTTCAATTTTTTTTCATAGGTAAGGGGGTGGGGGGGGGAAGTTTGCTGGTGTTATCTGAGGAACACATCCAGTCAATGACCTGTTACTGCACTGGAATTTTCCATGTTGTCAGAGGCAGGGTGTTGGAAACAAATGTGTTGCACAAAAAAGCAGCAGCAGCAGGGCATTAGTTTAGAAAGCTAAGGCATCAGACAAATTACAGTGTCAATGCATGGCTTCCTTCCTTGTGAAAGGAATATTGCAACACCAGTGCAAGAGGAAACAAGAGCCTTCCCTGTTCAACATCTTCTCCCGTTTCAACTGCGGCGCAGAGAGCTTTGGTGTTCTTGGGGGGGGGGGGGGGGAAAAAGAAGAACCACACACATCATAAACCCTCTCCCCCTTCCTCTCCCATTTTCAACAGCTTTCTGCTTTGGTAAGGATGCTTTTGGACCTGATTTCTCCCAAAGGAAAACAATCACCTAAAAGTTTGAGCAAGATCACTTTACCTTGCTATTAAAGTTCCCCCCCCCCGAACGCAAGGGTTGTTGGGGTGGGGGTTTTTTTTTTTGGCACTTCAACTCAATAAGCCTCTTTGAAAAAGTCAAGCTTAACCTGCCAGCAATTCTCCATGGCAACCCACACTCACATAAATCCATAAAAGCTTGCCAGATAACACAGAATAGATCATTTTCCTTAAATATAAAACAGCATCCCTGATAGATATGCATAAGTAATCACAAATAAGTGAACTAGGTGAAGTTATTGGCCAAGAAGAACCTTAAATAAGGAGATGCTTAAAATTAAGATGTGCAGCTCTATCTTCCACGCTCCTAAAACTGTGAATGAGAGTTCTGCTTGCTGACTTTCAGAAGACTGAGATGAAGCAAATAAATCCTTATTTAAGTGGAATGATCTTCAGAAACGTTGAGTCACCCCCCTCAGCTGCCTCGGGAGCTTCTGACTGCTCAGCACTTTGAGCGCTGGGGGCCACTTGTTTGGGATGCTGAATACTGCTACAGGCTGCTGGGGCGTAATCCCAGGGTAATTCAAGAGCCTCCCTTTAACAAATCCCCTCCACAGATATCCTGCGTTTAATCTGGCTTTTTCCACTGCCAGAGAGAAGGGGTGAGGTCAGCAGCAATCAGCCCAGCACACACTGATTGAGAGGTGCTGTGAGATGCTCCTTCTAGAAGCACCAGAGGTCTTGGGTGCATCTTCCAGAGGAACCAGGTTCCTGCGTTCCCCAAGTTCAGTTTTACAGCAAGTCGCTCCACAAGCCTATCCTGGAGTTCAAGAGGTGCCTTAACACCTCCCTACTCTTACTGCTTTCATGTGTGCAAATAAAAGCAAAAGGCAAGCTGACTGTGTTGTGTTTCTCTAGAGGACAGCCTTTGAGGCAAGGCTCCAGCATGCCTTCAGACAGGGAGCGACAGATGCCCAGCAAAACAAAAGGATGCTGGTGTGATTTAAGGTGGATTTGATGTGAATTTGTTCCTTAGCATGCCCCCCCTACCCTCCCCAAGTAATCCCACACTACAGCTCAGGCTCAAGATTGACAAAGGAGGGACAAATATACTGGGCATAGATCTTCATGCTTCCCTCCAGCCAAGGAATTCATGGGCATGGCAATGGGTGCGAGTGTGCTTTGAGGAAAAAGGGTCCAGAGAAGAGAGAGGGAAGGCAAAACAAGCAGCAGCAGGAGACAGGGGTTGTGAAGCTCTGGGCTTTGCCTCCCAAGGAATAAAAAGGTCTTCCTCTCCCTTTTGCTACAGTGTGATGAGAGCAGAACACAGAGGGGAGGAGAAGAAAAAAAAAAAGGGGGGGGGTTTACAAGCTAATGTAAAACGCTAGGAAGTTACAAGGTTATAGGGCAGCAGCTGTTGATGGTATGGAAAGCAATTAATCTGAATAACTGAGATAGTAGATATGTTACAACACGAACAAACGACTGTGATAGCCTAAGTATTGGAACAAGAGTCAGATCCTCTGGAGAGGAGATAACTCTGAAAGACAAAAGACGTTTAAGACTGCCAGCTAATTATAAACACCTTTGATGAGCTGTAGGAAGCTGATAAGCAACCGTTAAACTGAAACTCTTCCTTCAAGACTGATGCAGGCTTGAACACCACCCTTCTTCTGCACACCCTACATCCCTGCTGAGGGATGGTGGATCCTTCCAGCCCCTGAAATGAAATGCAGAGCATGAAGCAGCTGTCTAACACTGAAACCGCCAGGCCGGTGCCACATGCCTCCCTTCCCCACGCCTGTGGATTATTCTGCCAGAAACAAACCCTGACTTGAACAATGTGAAGAGATTCTAAAGCATAAAATAACCCCATGTAACTGAAACTGAGTGGATTACTGACTTATCTGCGTGGAAGTGACACTATCCAGCTCTCCCACCTCACTGCACTTCACATTTACCTTTCACAGCGGTGCCCTCACTGCACTTAACGTTCACCTCAAGGGCAGCAAAGCAGAGCAGGCACCACCACCGACTCAAAAACTACCCCACTGTCCTCAGATCCACCGCCACGTTCTCTCCCTGGCAGAACAGCAATCACTTCCCTGGTGTGGCCAGAAAACAGGGCGTAATGCTCAGCGCCTTCTGCAAAGCCAGAGCTGGCTCAGAGCTCCAGGGGAACATTCCCATCTGTGGCAGCAAGGTACTCCTGATCAACCAGACAAAACCAAGCAAAAAAAAAACCCAAAAACAACATAAAAAGCAGATGAGATCTCACCCAAAGGGATAATAAATACATTTATGCAACAGAAAACCAATATTCCACCTTGCCTGCCAGTGGCTCTTCAGCTGCACCAGCAAAATAATATTATAAGCTAGCATGGCTTCAGAACAAGTGCTTTTACATGCCAAAAAACCAGGGGTAACAAAAACAGGGTGAGCCACGACTTCCAAGTGTTTGCAGCAACTCTTCAGGCAGCATGCTAGGTATTTCAGAGTCAGGACCACTCAGAAGGCCTCACACAAAGCCCTGGAGCTGCTGAGGTGTATTCCAGTTTGAAATTCTTCACCAAAAAGGCATGCAGAGGCTTTCAGACGTGGGCAGACACAGACTCACACACAGGGTCTGAAGAAGGTACGAGGGTTTCAGGAAGAGGGAGAAGCTTTGCTGCTTTTCAGGCTTAGGGAGAGCGCTTGTGCTTGTTTTCCTCGCTGTTAGAGGTGTTACTACAGTCCTAGAGAAGACACCGAGACAGAAGGGCAGGGGCTGCTAAAAAAGTATAAAGGTTTCACCTAAATTCCCACTGAGCTGCCCCAGCCCTTCAGCCAAGCAGTTCTGGAACTTATCTGGAAAAATCCCTTCCTCCAAACCACCCCCATTTCCAAGACCCTGAGGTGGCTGAAGTCACAAACCTGGATCTCTTGGAAAAAGCTCTCATTCTTTGATCCACACTAGAACAGCCTTAAAGAATACTTTTTACACTCACAAGTCACTTATCACCCCCCTCCTCCTCCCACAGAAGCCACACTTTGTCATTTGGGGAGGGCTAACCAACCCCAAACAAGAGAAGGAAGTGACAGGCTCAGGCAGGCAGACCAGGAGGTTATGGAGCTGGAAGTGAGGGTGGGAACCCAAAGGAACATGATCCAGGCAATCAGCAATCCAACAGCTTGGGCAAGAGGGTTAATCTGGGCTGGGGATGCAGATACCATACACTACCCTACTCATTTACAGTGGGGTTTAAGCCAATCACAGCTGCTGAGGGATCAGATTCACCAAGAAACTCAGTCTAAAAATGTGACAGTCCAAATGCCACTGGATAATTACTTTAAAAGATGGGCAAAAGGCCAGAATCCCCCCTCTGTGTCACTTTCTTAGCATATATTTAATTTGTTAGTTTTACTCTACAGGAAACTATGTATTTTTCAAACAAGGGGCAACCTGAGACCCTTGGAGACTTCATCATTTGCAGGACAAAGTACATGAGAAGTAGTGTGATGAGCAGTGAGCTATTACTACACTTTTGTTTTCAAGACTAAGATGCTAATTGTGAAGTGCTGTATTTAAAGGGGGGGGGGGGGGAAGTTTAAAAGTATAGTACAGGCTTGGAACAAGTGGAAAAATAGTTCCTGCAGGTTTCAAGTCAGCAACAGCCCTTTGAGTAGCTTTTGATGGAGCAGTTTTGCAGCTCAGCTCAGAAAAAGAGGTTCCAGATACACACACACAGAGTGCTGAAGATCCAGAGATCCTGGAGGGGAAGGCTGATAAACTTGCCATCCACTGTCACATCAGAGACAGGGGAAGAATGCAAGATGGATTTGGAGCTGCATGCACAAGAAGCCTGAAATAAGCATGTGTGGTGGAAACCCAGCCAGTATGCAAAGTAAAAACCAAAGTGGGGGGAAAGAAAAATAAAAAAAAAAAGGGAAAAGATTTTACACGTGCTAAGGATGAGATGACACACTGTGGGCTCAGGAAGCCTTCAAACAGCAAGGCAGAGAGAGATTTGCCATCTTATTTTACTAACTGATCAGACAAGGGTCCTGTGCTGCCTTAAATCATTTCAAATGACTGTCAGTGCAGGACTGGAGCAGGTCCCTTCCAACTCAACTGTTCTAAGTGACACCAGCACGGGTTTTCAGCAGCAGTTCTGCACAAATGCTCCACCATGCACGTAAATAGATAAGCCTGAGAATTTTTAGTGCTGCTAAACCCGTGTAAGGGCTGGTGTTACACCACCCAGAGGGATGCTAAAGAGGGTAACCTAAGCCAAGTGAGTGTGGTGAGTGGCGTTCACCAGGTACAAAGCAGCATTTCACACAATCACAAGGCTGGAAAAGACCTTGAAGATCATCAAGTCCAACCATTCCTGTCTTCTACTAACCCAGATCCCTGAGCACCTCATCTCCCCTCTGTTAAACACACCCAGGGCTGGGGACTCAGCCCCCTCCCTGGGCAGCCTGGGCCAGGCCCTGACAGCTCTGCCAGGGAAGAACTTTGCCCTCCCAGCTGAGCTGAGCCTGCCCTGGGGCAGCTTGAGCCCATTGCCCCTTGTCCCAGCTCCTGTCCCCTGGCTGAAGAGACCAGCGCCCACCTCTCTGCACCCTCCTGGCAGGGCAGGGCAGGTGGGGAGAAGGGCTCCCCATTTGTATCTACGCTGTGGATCTGCAGGTGACCTGGCCATTATCCACTGTAAAATACTACAGAAGGCTCTCAGCAAATTTGCAGCAGAATATCCTTTGTGATAAGCCATGACTTACGTGAGTAGTACCCCTCTGGTCTTCCAAGGGTAAAAAAAAAACAACAAAACCCCAGCACAAAACCAACTCATAATGTCTGAGCTTCCACTTAAAAAAAGAAAATTAAAACACACATATTGCAGTGGCAAAGAAGGACCAGGGCCAGATCATACAGCCTGTGGTGCCATACTATGTCAGAGGGAAAGGGGTTCAGCCTGCAGTTCTGGGGGGTCATACACTGGGGTGTGAAGGGGAATTAATTTATCCAGAAAAAAAAAAAAACAAAAACACCCTAAAAACAAAATTCTCAAGGACTAAAAACATGTTTCCAACTTGCAAAGATAAAGGTAATTTTGGAGGAAATATATCTAAGAACAACTAAGAATTATCTGCTCAAGGCTGCCACTGATTCCCTGGGAGCAGAGTTTATCAGGAACAGCCAGCCCTGCCACAGATTTCCAAGGTTTAGGCACCAGGCAGCTGATGATCCGGCTGATTACGAGGGTGTAGAAGTTATCATTTCACACAAAGGACAAGAAAGGCTCTTTGCCTTCAAAATGAGACAAAACAAAACATGTCAGGGAAGCAGCATGCACTTTTGATAGCTTCTGACCACCCAAACATCACTACAGAGTTCTGCTGTTTAATAATGCAGCGGCCTAAGTTTTATGATAAACACGATAAGGGGAAAAAAAAAAATAATCTATAAACCAATAAAACACAAGGCAGATCATGATCTGATGAAGATATGAATAAGTGATTAAACTGCAGATACTTTCCAGCACATTAGAGTATTATCTACTTGCCCAAAGGGTGAACAGGAACAAAATGTTTGTAGACACAAGAACAATTAGCATTAAAGAGCAAGAGAAAAGAGTACTCAGAGGATACTACACTCAGGCTGTTCTGTACAGTAAGAGCTAACATTCCCCAGAATACTATTTTTGTGCATGTGTCTGAATCATCAGTATCAATTCTGCTCATCTCACTGTCAGTAGCTACAAAAAAGAGAGGCATATATATAAATTTAAGACACATGACAGCATAAAAGGAACCCGAGAAGAGTTTTTAAGACAACTGAGTGGCAAGCCTTTCATCTCAGCAAAAAGAAAAACCCAGGGCTAAAGAAGTGTGAGCAGCCATTTCTCTGTGGAAGAAACCGACCTGCTGCAGCTGCCCAGCTCTCAGCTTCCACCTGGGAGCTTCAACTGGTTTCAAGGGCTGGGTGCGAACGCAGCCCCCTGACCCTGCAAGCAGGGCAAACGCTTCTGCTGCACAGGGTCCCAGGTTCCTCCTCATCTCCCCCAAGGAACTAATGCAACAGGGGAGGAAAAAAAAGAACACCCCACACCTCCAAATCCTTATCTTGCCTGTGAAAACAGTGGGGCAGGATGTGACTTAGAAAAAGGCTGCGCTGCCACGCTGAAGCGGCGCAGGTTTTTACATCCTAGAAAGTTGTGGGGTTTTCTTTTTAATTTTGGTTCCCCTTCCCTCCCTCTACTTACTGCTTTTGAGAAAAGCACAGAAGCCTCTCAGACCAGGCTTCTGCGTGGTCTGAGAAGGAAGACCAGCACGCCACTCCGCCATGGAAGCGGGAAGGGTGGTCAGGACCTCTGCAGCAGGATCTGCTTCCACAACGCTCATCGAGGTGGCACCACCTCACCCCTGAGAGAGAGAGAGAGAGAGAGAGAGAGAGAGCCCTTCGTGCAGTGGGTGTGTGAGGAGGGGATGGAAACCTGGGAGCAGCACCACGTTCAGGGGCATGTCTGGGAGGCCTCAGAGTACCCTGCAAGACCCGTCCCCTCTGGCAAGCGGCTGCCTTCACCACGGCCAAGCAGTAGCTTGCAGAAACCTCACAAATTGAGGAAACAATTGTGGCTACGTCAAGTAGTGAAAGGAAGAGTCAAACCTTGCCCAGGCAGAAGTGGTGTGATTTCTCACTGGTACCTTAACGTTTTGGATACCCTAGCAATAGGTGTATTAGATAACATCTGTTCTTCACTGCAATCTGCACCAGGGATAATGTTCTCTGCTTTGTTCAAGGAAGAAGAAAAAAAAAAAAAAAGAAAGAAAGAAAGAAATAAAATCACCCCTGGGCAAAGCAAGCATGGAAAATTCCAGCCCCAGTCAAACACAAGAGTTTTTCACAAGGTTAACAACATAGGAAAACAAGAGTCCTAGAATTCCAGCAGGACATTAACAACGGCACGGCGAAGGCTGCTCCTCACCCAGATCCACCGCTCTGCTCTCAGCACCTCTCTTCTCCTCCCAGACCGTGGCTGCCTCTCAAAGCTCTCCTCCCTATTGTGCTAGCTGCGCTTGAACACGTTATGTAAAGGGCCATCTACTTTAAAAAATAAAAAAAAAACAACCAACAAACAAGTAATTCTAATCAGTTTGAGGCACTTACTGCTTCTCTTCAGGCTCCAGCTCTTTGAAATGAAGTTTCTGTACCAATATTAAACGCGCGCGCTTGTGCCAGGAGCAACCCAAAAGAGGCTCACGAATGCAAAGCCAGGAGAAACTCCTTCCAGGAGCAACCCAGCCCAGGTGAGAGGAGGGCCAGAAGGACAAGTTGCCTACTTATCCCGCCGACGCTGGGGTTTTACAGGGCAGCGCGGCTATTCCAACCACCTGCCCGACCCAAAGTCACGACAGGGCGAGAGCCTGGGCGATTTAAAGGGGTGACAGCTACAGCCGAAGCCTGAAACCTCTCTTGCCCACGGGCAGCGGCACGCCGTACCCAGCCAGGATCACCTGAGGAGCGGTGGCCAGAGGCACCACGACCCTGCTCCTGCCCTACGCCGTTCGCAGCAGCAGGGTTTGGGCTCTAACTGTAAGTGGCAACGCATCTAAACCCACAGCGCGGGTTACCCCGCGAATCAACAAGCTTCCCGTGCTAACAACCTACACGGCCCGAGCAGGCAGCAAGTCACAAGCCTCCCCCCAAAAACCCAGCACCCCGCGAAACGGGGATGGGAAGGACAACGAGCAAAAGCGGGGACACAGACACACATACACAAACACACACACAGAGGGATCCTGAATCGAAACCTCCCTCGCTGAGCGGCCCCCACCGCGCCGTGGGAAGGATCAGCCACACACAAGCACCGCTCCCCGTTATTACGGGTAAGATGGCAGATTTCAAAGAGCCCGAAAGGCGAAAGCGCCTCACGCAAAAAACAAACCCAAAAAAACCCAACCACCCGGGGCATTTCCCAGCGTGCGGGGAAGAGCGGCCGGAGAGAGCGGCCCTGGGCGGGCGGCGGAGAGAAGTTGAACCGGGGACAAGCCGGCCGGGGAGCTCCCTGCGAGCGGGCACCGAGATTGAGAACAGAAACGGAGCAGAAAGTTTGGGGGCGGGGGAGCGCGGAGCGTCTCGCTGGGGGCGGCTGGGGTGTTCTTCTCGCTGAGGAAAAGCGGGGAGGTGGGGAAGGGAGCCGGGGGAAAGGCAGCGCAGCGGGGGCCGAGGAGAAGCCCCCGGGCAGGGGGTGAAGGGCGGCGAGGGAAGGGGAAGGGAGAGGAGGGGAGGAAAGGAAAGGAAGGAGGGGTTGCGGGGTGGCGGTAGGGGGGAGGCTGCTGCCCCGGCTCCCCGGAGCGGCAGCCGGCACGTCCCCGTCGCGGCCCGGCCCGGCGGCGCCCGAGGCGGCGGGGTTGGGGAAGCGGGCGGGGAGGAGGGGTCGCGCTGCGGGCGGGCGGGCGGCCTCTGCGGGCGGGAGCCGAGAGCGGATGTTACCTGGGCCGCGGGCGGCGGCGGAGTGGCCTCTCTCCAGGCGCGGCCTGCGGCTTTAGTGAAGAGGGGCGGTGAGGAGAGGAGGGGCGGCGGCGGCGGGAGGGGGAAGCCGCCCCTCGCCTCAGCCGGCCCCGGTGCGGCGGTGCGGGCCGGGCCTCCGCCCCCCCCGCCCTCCCCTCCCCGGGCTGCGGCCGGGCCGGCGGGGCGGGGCGGCGCTTACGAGCCCGCGGCGCGGGGAGGGGGGACCCGGCCGCCCTGTGACGGCCGCCCCCGTCGCCGCCTCCACCGCCGCCTTCTCCTCCTCGTCGTCGCTGCTGCTGCTGCTGCTGCTGCTGTTGTTGTTGTTGTTGTTGCCGCGGCTCCGGCCGCTCGCGCTCCGCGGCCGCCGCCGACACGTCCAGCCGCCGCCGCGCATGCGCGACATCCGGGTAACGCGCTCCCACCCCACACCTCTCCCCCCCCCCCCCCTCCCCACTCCTCCTCCCGCCGCCACCGCCGAGCGCCTCCGCGCCGCCGCCAGCGCGCCTGCGCGGTCGCCGGCGGCCGGAGAGTAGAGCGGGCGGGCGCGCTGGGAGATTGTTTCTGCGGTTGGCGTCTGGCGGCGGGGCGGTGAGCGGGGCGGGCGGGGCTGCGGGGGACGCCGGTACCGTTCCGAAAAGTGTCCCGAAAATGCGGCGTGGGTCCGCGGGCTCCGCAAACGCGACCCCCGTGCACGCAGAGCCCCAGGAACGCAACTCCCGTACGTGTAACACCACCACACCCCCACATTCCCCACCCCCCCACCTCGACAAAACGCATCCCCCAGAAGCTGAAAGCCCCGAAATGCAGCCCCAAGGGATGCCCGTGGCAGCAAAGGCGACCCCAGGAACGTATGTGCCGGGAAACACCGCCCTCGGGAATGGGCACCCTGGAAAACACAGCCCCGGGGGGTGCCCAGCCCCACCAGCGCAGCCCCACGCGTGCAGAACCCCCACCCCCCCGCCCCCCACCGCAGCCCCCAGAAGCTGAAAGCTCTGCAAAAGCGGCCCCAGGAGCCCCACAGCCCTGCACATGCAGCGTCCCCACAGCGCCAAGGCCCACAGGTCACACCTGGGAAATGCCCAGGGCCGCAAAGGCGACAGCTATTCCCGCTGCTCATCGCCTCGTCCAGCAGAAGCAACCTTCCCAAAGGAGTCACTGGATCACAGACTGGGCTGGGTTGGAAGGGACCCCAACGGTCACAGAGCTCCAACCCCCCTGCCACAGGCAGGGACACCAACCTCCAGGCCTGGAGATACACAAGGTTGCCCAGGGACCCAGCCAAACTGGCCCTGGACACCCCCAGGGATGGGGCACCCACCCCCTCTCTGGGCAGCCCCTTCCAGCCCCTCACCACTCTCTCTGCAAAGAACTTCCCCCTAAGATCTCCTCTCCCCCTTCGCTCCTTCGGCCTCACTCCAGCCCCCTTGTCTTGCCAGGCTCTGCCCTTGAACAAGCTGATTCCCCTCCTGTTCCTCTGCTCCCTTCAGGGACTGGCAGGCTGCAATGAGGTCCCCCCACAGCCTTCTCTTCTCCAGGCTGACCCAGCCCAGCTCCCTCAGCCTCTCAAATCCAGCTTGAAAAAGCAAATACTAATTTGTTACAAGCCAGACGGTCGCATCTTTCTACGCTTGTGGCATCGGGCTGCCATGAAGACACAGGACAGAAGGGAAAAGGTGCACAAAATACCACCCCACTGCAAAGCACAGTGCATTTCTTGTTTGGCAAGGTGCTGGTGTGCTATTGCAGCTACCCTGGTAAGACCTGAGAATGGTGGAAATTTATAAAAATCATTACCTTGCCATAACAGAATTTCCTGGTCGCACTATTAAGTCACTTACAGTCACTTCCACATCCTTAAGCATATCTTAGAGGTGAAAAGCAATGTAAAACACTGCTATATTTGCCATCTTCTCATGGGTAGATGTAGCTGAAGCCTCTTCACACTAGGATTTGCTGAGTGTGTCAAAAATGATCTATTTCTGATAATCTATTGCTGAGCTTGTCAAAAATTAGCTATTTCTGGAGTTTTTGAAGCAATATGGACAGGAGATGAGAGCATTTCAACAGGGAGCATGTCCTGTGCAGGACTGGTGGGCCACAGCACAGGGAATTCATGAGGCCATGCTGCCTACACCAGCCTCTGTGCTGGCGAGCTATGTACCGGTGCTTCCCTGCCCTCTCCAAGCTATATTACTGAAATTATAATAATTAAACAAACACTAAATAGTTTGCAGCACATAAGCATTGCATCTTCCCCTTGGTGCTTGCAGGACAAGCTGCAGCCCTTCATCCAGGGTGGAGATTTGTTCAAATGCGGGGAGGAAAGCTGCAAAATGTTAATGCCAAGCACCGAGCAGGATAATTACCAGGTTTCCCATTGGTTGCATAATGGCAAAGAGTAAGTCCACGTATAATACATTAAATTTCTGTCCATTGGCAATAGCCCCAGCTTCCTTTCAAGGCATACCATCAACCAGAGACCCATCTAGACCGTCGGGATGCAGGGATTACTGATGCTGGGTATTAGACATCTTTTCAACAGGCAGCTGTCTGTGGTGGTTTGGCCCTGGCTGGAGGCCAGATGCCCACCACAGCCACCCTGTCACTGACCTTTTTCAGCTGGACAGGGGAGAAAATAGATGTTGAGAGGCTCAGGAGTGGAAATAAGGACAGGGAGAGATCATTCCACAATCAGTGTCATGGGCAGAATAGGGTCAATGTGCTTTTGGAAAAAAAAAAGCATCTATTGCCCCCTGAGAAAGTACCCACTGAAACCAGAGTCGGATACTGAGAAATAAAGCCAAATCTTAGCCACCCACTCTTCCCTTCTAGTAGAGTCAACCTTTGTTACGATTTCACTCCCTTCTTCCCCCACTGTGGCACAGAGAGGGGCAGGGACGGAGGCAATGGGGGTCTCAATCAGTTCCTCACGAGTCATTTTCCTTCTTAGCCAGGATGGGGGGGGATCATTCCTCACCCCCTTCCCCTGCTGCACCACGGGGTCCCACCCACAGCACACAGTCCTCCACCAACTTCTCCAATATGAGTCCTTTCCCACGGGGCTTCAGCTCTTCCCCAGCTGCCCCAGCGTGGGTCCTTCCATGGGGTGCAGTCCCTCAGGCCCAGACTGCTCCAGCCTGGTCCCCCACGGGGTCACAAGCTCCCCCAGCAAACCTGCTCCAGCGTGGGTCTCTCTCTCTCCCCACGGGCTGCAGGTCCTGCCAGCAGCTTGCTCCATGCAGGTCACAGCATCTCCTGCAGGTCTCCCCCTGCTCCAGCCTGGGGCCTCTCCACAGGCCGCAGGTGGGGCCTGGGCCTTTCCCATGGGCTGTGGGGGGACACCCGCTCCACCATGGGTTTCTGCAGGGGCTCAGGGGCATCTTTCTCTCCCCCCTTCCCTGCCCTTGGTGCTGCCCAGTCTCTCCCCCCTTCTCACTCCCTTCCCTGGGGCACCAAGCGGCCGCTTGCAGTTGTTTCTCCTCAGGGTGATTCCCAGAGGCGCTGCCGGGCTCGGCCTTGGGCAGCAGCCACTGCGGCCTTGAGCCGGCTGCTGTTTTGCTGGGGGCAGCTTCTGGACCTGCAGCCCCCTTCCTCCCTGCCTTGTCAAGCCAACCCACAACACCATCCTTATAGGTAAACAAAATGTTTCAGGAGTGGAGATGAAGGGTTGTGGGGAAATTCAGTGCAACCTTTTGCCTTACTACACAAACAGGTGTGAAAAAGCTGCAAATTCAACAAGGAATCGTTGCAGTTGGGCTATGGGGTAGTGTGATTAATTCACTTTGATAGTGTGTATTGAAGTGGAAAGGATCTGAATCCCAGTGTAGCTGGCACAGCACGTGACAGGGAGTTGTAAAGGGACTGGGGTGATCACCCGGGAGGTGCTGAGCTTCTTCACCAGGGAAGATGCTGAGCTGCCACCCCACATTTGTCCAAAGCCAAACACAGCTCCAGCAACAATTAGTCTTGGGAAGAACCTTTCTAAGACATTAAGGTGCTTTTAAAAGGCTGCAGTGATACCATGTTCAGCAAAATGGTGCTTTTCCCAACCACCCAAGCTCCTTTGAACTTAAGTGGGTGGGTTTTTTTCCAGCATCATATGCTGGTTCTAGCAGGATCAATTTGACAGGTTGTGGTTTTAGCATCCATCCCCCACCTCGATCCCGAAAATGTTCCTTTGATTGAACTTCTGCAACTTGTTCTATGTCAAGATCCCAATCAATACGTTTTTTATTATTAATAAAAAATACATTAAGTTGTTCTAGTGCCTGTGTGCCAAACCACTGATCTCAGCGAGACCTGGACCGGTCCTACCACCTTGCCAGAAATTAGATTTCTAGGATGAAGCCATCCCAGGTAAATAATTAATCACCTTCTCCCTGTAAATGAACGTAACTCAGTAAGAGCAAATTATTTTTAAGTTTGCTTAAAAGAAATAAACAAACAAATAGATAGATAAATAAATAAACCAACTTCCCAAATTTATTATGCATCAGGGGATGAAGTAGTCCCACGGTGGGCCATGGGGAGTGGGTGATGCCAAAAGCACCACCTCTAGCACCAAGGATCCCATTCCCAGATGGATTTAGAGCGCAGACTCAATCTCGACCTCCCCATCCTCCACACAGACCGCACACAGCTTGTAGCAGCCAGCCGTTTTGGTGCTGGAAGTTACTTCTCAACCCCTTTTTTTTTGCAAGCTCATGCAAAAAAAAAAGCTCATGCTTCTCAGCAGAAGGAAGATTTACCCCCACTCCCTTCGATCCACGCTCATCCCTTCGTTTAGCAGATACACATAAAGCTCAGGAACACCTCTGCTGTTACAAAACTCCTCATGTATCCCCCTCTCCTCCTCCTCTTTCTTTCCCGTAACATGAAAAGCTTCTTTCACAGTTTATCAAGTCCCTCTGCTACTACCAGCTAAAAAAAGGAACAGAACTTAGAGGAAGTTTTCTGGGAAAGCAGAAGAAGGTTTAAAATAAGTTATTCAAACCTTAAGAAAAAGAATAAAAATCTTCCTTTACATACCCAGGACTTGTTAAAACTCTCTCCCAGTCTTAATGGTACCAGGCCAGAGTCTTTCACCTGCTGTCAGATGAACTATTCTCAGGCAGATGTCTTTTAATGCAAAGGAATTTTGTTCTCTGGTAATTAACAAACTGTTTATGGAAAGATAAAGTCATTGAGAAAATGGGCGATGTATGGTCCAAATTTTTCTGCCCTTACTGGCGCACATGCTCCCATTAATTTAATTCAAGTCTCACTAGCAGTCAGATTTATGAAGTAATTTAGCATCCAGATGTAGAGAGAAGAGCGGGCCATGGTAAGCAAAGACACATGGATCTGCTAAGAAAGAGGCGACTGTAACTTGATTACAAATACCAAAATATATTAAATGGAAATATATGAATTTCACATACCTCTAGCATTATGTGTACCCTCTTTGCCCAACATACCAAAAATGAACTGGTCTTTTTCTTTAAATGACAGCCATATAATTAACCTGGCCTTTGATATGGGTCAGGCAAATGGCAGTTTTCTTCTCTGTGTAGATGGAACCAGCTTTTCCTCCCATGATTTGCCATACAGAACAAATTCCCATCAGAAATGCCCTAACTCATCAGCTCTGTGCAACTGCGTCCCCAGGTCTAATACTTGAAGAGGACCTGGCCTGCTGCTTCAGTGTGGTAGGACTGCTGTACTTCACCCAAACTGAGCAGCCCTTATCATGGAATCACAGAATCACAGGGGTTGGAAGGGACCTCAAGAGCTCATCGGGTCCAACCCCCACAATGATCTCGGGTTTAGAGCCTTAAACGTATCCGTGATGTAGCTGTGTTGTGGGGCTGACCCAACGTTAACAGCTCTCTGTTGTTAAAAAGGGGGTCTCAAGCAGTTCCACATTTTTGGCCAAGTGCTTCTGCCTTCTCTGTCCTTCAGCCCTTGTATATACTCACAGGATATGTCAGATTGGTATGGACCTTCAAAGCCCATCCAGTCCCACCCCCTGCAGTGAGCAGGGACATCTTCACTAGAGCAGATTGCTCAGAGCCCCATCAGACCTGACCTTGAATGTCTCCAGGGATGGGGCCTCCACCACCTCCCTGGGCAGCCTGTGGCAGGGATCTACCACCCTCAGAATGAAGAACAATTTCTTAATGTCCCATCTAAACCTGCCCTGCTCTAGTTTAAAACCATCACCCCTCATCCTGTTGCTCCATGCCCTTAGGAACAGTTCTTCCCCAGCTTTCTTATAGAAACCTTCATATACTGGAAGGGGCTCTAAGGTCTCCCTGAAACCTTCTCTTTTCCAGGCTGAACAAGCCCAGCTCTCTCAGCCTGTCTCCATAGAAGAGCTGCTCCAGCTCTTGGATCATTTTTGTGGCCTCCTCTGTATGTGCTCCATCAGGTCCATGTCCTCCTTGTGCTGGGAGCTCCAGAGCTGGAGACAAAATTCCAGGTGAGGTGTCCCCAGAGCAGAGGGGCAGAATCACCTCCCTCAACCTGCTGGCCATGCTCTTTTTGATGCAGCCCAGGATATGTTTGGCCTTCTGGGCTCTGAGCACCTATTGTTAGTTCATGTCGATCTTCTTGTCTACCAGGACCCCCAAGTTCTTCTCTGCAGGGCTGCTCTCCATCACATCATCCCCCAGCCTGCACTGGTAGCAAGGATTGTCCCGACCCAAGTGCAGGACCTTGCTCTTGTCCTTGTAGAACTCCATCAGGGTCACACAGTCCCACCTCTCCAGCTGGCCCAGGTCCCTCTGGTTGACATCCCATCCCTCTGGCATGTTGACCACACCGCTCAGCTTGGTGTCACCTGCAGCAAGTTGTGCAGCAAGGCAGCTTGCTAATCGATTTGTAAGCCAGATGGAAATTACCCTGGAGGCTGTTTTCTTGCAGGCTAACAAGAACCAGTGGATGTTTAGCCAGGCAAGCACCAGGCTGGCACACTGAGCCAGACCACGGAGTCACTGGGACCGTGGGGCACGAAAGAACAAGGTTCCCTCCACGCTGGGAGCCTGTGCCATCAATTCATCTCACCCATCTACCCACACCCTCCGTCATTTGAATGGGAACTGGAGATATCCCTGAATTCACAGCAATTAACTTAACCACACGAATGCAAAAAATGTATTTATGGCTGGGATGGGTAACCCAGTTCTGAGGCAGCACGATCCAGCACCGCAGGGAGACGAGGTGTGCACACATTTCAGGTTGTGTAGGCTTTTGGATTGTCCTGTCCTGTCCCACTCCTCTTATTTCCAGCCTTTGGTTTTGTTATTTGTAGTTGAATTTCCAAAAAGCCTTGTAAACTCCTTATCACAACCATGAGTAGTTTAGAAACAGGAATTTTGGGTTGTTCTGGTGTGAAAGCAGATGGAGTTCAGCAGGTTGGGATAATGAAGGGAGCTTTTCTTTCACTGTACAAAACACAGACTGGATGGAGTCTGCTCAGCCTTCGACCCCATAAAGCAGAGTGTGATATCCAGATCTCTGCACCTGCCATAAAGTCTCATCCTATAACATGAATTATGGGGGGGAAAGAACATGCCAATGCATCAGGAAATCGCAGGATCCCCTGTGGACTCTGCAGGCTTTACACTGGTTTGAAGGGAGAAGTCAGAGATTGGTGCTTGAGAAGTCACATTCTTCAAGTTTGCAGCTCTTCTCAATAATTTTTTTTTTTTTTAAATCAAAGGCTTCCCCTACATGTGAAGCATATTTGAAGCACAAAGTATTAACCCTGGTGTAATCCAGTTTGGATTTAACGTCAAAGCAGGTTTAGGATCACCACCACCGCACCGTTTACAAGGGAGAGGTCATTAAAGAGCGTGTTCCTCTTGGAGCTCTGTTGTTCTGACTTAGAACAGGGAGAGAAATTGTCTATTAAAATGGATTCATTTTCCACCCATGTTACCATCAGCACAAAGTACGGGCACGACCTCTCTCAGCTGCACTTAAACCTGCTGGAGTTCTCTGTGTGTACTGGAAAGGTGTGAGGTGTTTGAGCTCCCAAGAATCCACATGAGCAGAGACATTGAGGGTACATTCTTCAAAACCACTTTTTTTTCCCCCCTTTTTTTTTCCCCTTTGACCAAAAAATTAAGCTGAAGTTTGGGAAATGTGTTTTGAGATGGGAAGAGAAAGGAGATCTGTGTCCTTTAACTCAAAGAACAGAATCATAGAATCACAGAATGCTTTGGGTCAGAAGGAACTTTAAAGATCATCAAGTTCCAACCCCTCTGCCATGGCCAGGGACACCCTGACTAGACCAGGCTGCTCAAGGCCCCATTCAACCCAGCCTTGAGCCCTATCAGGGATTCAGGGGCAGACACAGAGTCTCTGGACACCCTGTGCCAGGGCCTCACCACCCTCAGTGAAGAATTTCTTCCTAAAATCTGCCCTTGCCCTCTTCCAGCTTGAAGCCATCACCCTGTGTCCTGTCCCTGCACTCCCTGGTGAGCAGCCCCTCTCCCACTTTCCTGTAGGACCCTTTAAGCATCGGTAGGCCGCAATTAGGCCTTCCTGCAGCCTTCTCATCTCCAGGCTGAACCAGCCCAACTCTCTCAGCCTGTCTTCATATGAGAGGTGCTCCAGCCCCCCAATCATCTCCGTGGCCTCCTCTGGACCTGCTCCCACAGGTCTGTGTCCTTCCTGTACTGGGGACCCCCAAGCTGGAGGAGGCACTGCAGGGGGGTCTCACCAGAGCAGCGCAGAGGGGCAGAATCCCCTCCCTCAACTGGCTGGCCACATTAAAAAAAGTTATTCTATTAATAATAATGATTAATAATTAATTTGTGCATCAGAAACCCTACCATTTTGTTTTAATGTAAACAACAAAAAGGAGGGGACCAGCTCCTGTTGAGGTCAGGCATCCCAGAATGCTCAGTCTTGGGGTGTCTTTCCATCATTAAATCACCCTGCTTATTCTCATCTGCAGCTGCTGTAGACAAGAATATGTACATATATATTTATTTATATATATCTAAAGCATATATATTTGTTTAAAGCAGCCCAGGACACAGTTGGCCTTCTGAGCTCCCAGCACACACCATCTCATGCTGAGCTTGTCACTGATCAGCATGCCCCAGTCTGTAATAAAGTCACTGCAGAAACAGATCGAATTCCTCCCACAGGGATATTTCTACCAGCACAAACACCACTTTTATCAGGATAATTTGTCTTTGAAAATACATGCAGAACGGGGAAGATTATTTGCCACCTGCCTCACCACTTCCAGAGCATACTTCCAACAATTTCCAGGCATGAAAAATCAGGGCTCAGGGTCAGCAGCTTGAAATCAATCGAGTCGTGAAGAGCCATTTGCTTTTGACTGGAAGTCTGAACTAAGTTTATTTTATAAATAAAGGGAAAAATATGAGAGCTCCTCCACCTGGGCACAGCAACACACCCTGTTACAAACACTTTATAATAGAGAGCTATAAATACTTTATTAGTTCCAGTGTGGTGGTCCTCTCACACAGTGACCAGCTAACAGTTACAAAGCAGTGCAAGTCTGAAGTAGATGTTACTCAAAAGCTTCTAACAGGCAAGAGATATCAAACTGTGTTCCAGAACACAAACCTTCCCCAGGGCTGTATTAAGCTAAATGATCCAGTGCTCTGCTTTAGGAATTTGTGGTCCAAGGAAAACCCCTGGGTTCTGAAGTCTCCACAGGAGGTTTCTGAGATGCCTGGGTGTTTGAAATGATCCCTTGTGAATTTATTCCAGGTTCCAGGTGTATGAACATCCCCCTTTTCTTCTTGCTTTAGAAAAGCAACACTAACTGTGCCTTGGAGTCTCTCCAGTTTGCAGCTGTTCTCTGTGTGCCCCAGAAGATAACTGATTTGGATATCAGAAACCCTGCCATTAGAGAATCATGGAACCCCAGACTGGTCTGGGTAGGAAGGGGACTGAAAGTCCCTTCCCCCCACCGTGGCACCCCTGCCACGGGCAAGGACACCCCCCAGGGTGCCCAAAGCCTCATCAAGCCTGGCCTTGAGCCCTGCCAAGCGATCCAGGCGAAGCTCCAACTTCTCTTGGCACCCTGTGCCAGGGCCTCCATCCTCCCCAGGAAGGATTTCTGCCTAATACCTAATCTGTATCTCCCCTCTTTCAGTTTAACCCTGTTCCCCCTCATCCTGTTACTACAGCCCCCAATTAAAGTCTCTCTCTGGATTCCTGGAGCCCCTCTAGGTACTGTAAGGCTGCAATTAGGTGTCCCCAGAGCCCTCTCTTCTCCAGGGACGTATTTTCAATGGCTACCCAACACCCCCCACCCCGTACCTCTTCACAGGCTGCTTGCTAACTCCACTATTCTCACTTTTTCATTGGAATTTCTATTGTCATGAAATCCTCAGCTAACGTTACTTCTTGCCCATCTAACGCTGACTTTGCCTGTCTCTTCAGCTCGGTGACATCGGTGTCCCCCTCACGCCCCTGAGGGGACGGTTTATAGCGCTGGCTGAAGTGAGTCAAAACCAGCCTCTTCACCTGACACAGCCTTGCAAAACCCGACGCCCCCTTCGGCGTGCTGTGACCGTGCTCTCTGGCTTTCTCCTCCTGGGTATCATCCAAGGTGGCTTCGTGGATCAGCACATCTGCTTCACAGCAAAGCTTCACCGCTGCGTCGCCCACCACCCCCGAGCAATCCCCCAAAATGCAGATTTTTCTCCCAGGAATCGGGTCTTCTAAGACATCAGAAGGAGAAATGGTTACTCCGTTTTCTAGGACGATCGCTGTTCCATTCTTCAGTTTCCCATATAAAGGGCCTGGCTGAACTCCTGGTGAAAAAAGGCACAAAAGTCCGTGAGTATCACAGGATCAGCAGGTTGGAAAAGACCTTGAAGATCATCAAGTCCAACCATTCCTGTCTTCTACTAACCCAGATCCCTGAGCACCTCATCTCCCCTCTGTTAAACACACCCAGGGGTGGGGACTCAGCCCCCTCCCTGGGCAGCCTGGGCCAGGCCCTGACAGCTCTGCCAGGGAAGAACTTTGCCCTCCCAGCTGAGCTGAGCCTGCCCTGGGGCAGCTTGAGCCCATTGCCCCTTGGCCCAGCTCCTGTCCCCTGGCTGAAGAGACCAGCGCCCACCTCTCTGCACCCTCCTGGCAGGGCAGGGGAGGTGGGGAGAAGGGCTCCCCTCAGCCTCCTCTCCTCCAGGCTGAGCACCCCCAGCTCCCTCAGCTGCTCCTCAGAGGATTTGCCCTCCAGCCCCTTCCCCAGCCTGGTTGCCCTTCTCTGGACTCTCTCCAGGACCTCCATGTCCTTCTGATGCTGAGGAGCCCAGAACTGGACCCAGCACTCCAGCTGCAGCCTCCCCAGTGCCCAGTCCAGGGGCACAATCCTCTCCCAACCAACCTCAAGCTCCTCCAAAGTCTGAAGCTATCAGGGGATTTAATGACCAAGTGAATAGACTAATTTTTAATAAATTTACTGATTTTTACTAAATTTTTCTTAAAGAGAGTCCAGGGGCACAATCCCCTCCCCAGACCTACTGGCCACACTATGTGCTGAGTGTCAGGTTTAATAAAACAACATCACCTCAGAAGAGAGAGGGTTTACACAGAGCCCTCTCACTGCATAAACCAGCCCTCAGTATTGAATATCCATTGGCATTTCACATCCTTGGGGAAATCAAGAGCTCGTCACGCTGTTGGGAAGCGTGAGCTGCGTTCTTCCTACTGAGGCCAGTGACGTGGTACAGCTACCCTGGCCACACGCTCCCCTGAGGGTCACCTCAAGCTTTATCAACTTCAACACCTGGACCTGTTCGCTCTTCCCAGTCAGTACGACGTCGTTCTGTGACACCTCCTGGCACTGGTGTTACACACCAGCTCAGAGTGCTGTGCTGGCTCGGTGATTTTAAATGATTTTACTAGAAAACTGAATTAAAACAGGTTTGGGAGAGACACAGCAGCTCTGATTTGCTAGAACCTCTAGAAAGGGGATGGTAAAATGATTCCAGCTGCCCATGAGCCCAATTTGGTTGCATTTCCTGAGAGGTGAAGTCACTACTCGGCTCGAACACACACCTTTAGGCATTGAAAAGACAACTAAAAAGAATAAAAAAATAAGGTGAAATCGTTACCAAGGTCCTTCAGTTTCTTCACATTGAGTTTACCAGTCCGGGGCTTCTCCTCCACCACAAAACCAAAAGAAGGAACACGGTGAAAGAGGCGAAACGCCTTCAGAACCAGCTGCTCATCCTCAAACAGCAAGTACGAGCTCTCCTCGGGGTTCAGGTGGATCCTCACCCCTTCCGCTCCTTGGGGACACACCACTTGTCCATCCAGGTAAGAAAAGTCTCTGAATTCTTCTGCAGGACACTGGTCCCTGGTAGGTACCAGCTCGTGCACAGTGTAGCTGAAGAGCAGCTGAGAGTGGGAGAGCTCCATGCTGCTCCTGATGAAGTGCCGCAGCCCCAGCGGGCCGTAAATATCTACGTGTGGTCTGTGTGAGTCAGGGCTGCTTTGGAGGCTGAGCGTACACAGCAGGCCAGGGAGGCCAAAGAAGTGGTCACCGTGGAGGTGAGTTATGAAAATCTTGGTCACTCTGCCTGTGGGGGAGGACAAGGGGAGGAGGAGACAGGAAAAAAAACCACAAACGAGCACTGCTAACAGCCCAGGAACAATCAATGTCTTTGCAAGAAAGCAGAAAGCAAGGAGGGAGGGAGAAATTAAAATAAAACCAATGTCTAAGAAATAAATCCCAAATCACAAAGTGGTTCTCTCCCCCCCCTCCAGCAGCGATAAGTTTGCACACAAGACTGATTTTGGCTTGATCTGTTGAGAAAAGGAGGCTGAGGGGAGACCTTAACACCACCTACAACTACCTGAAGGGAGGGTGCAGAGAGGTAGGTGATGGTCTCTTCAGCCAAGGGACAGGAGCTGGGACAAGGGGCAATGGGCTCAAGCTGCCCTAGGGCAGGGTCAGCTCAGCTGGGAGGGCAAAGTTCTTCCCTGCAAGAGCTGTCAGGGCCTGGCCCAGGCTGCCCAGGGAGGGGGCTGAGTCCCCACCCCTGGGTGTGTTTAAAAGAGGGGTTAATGTCTCCACAGAAGGAGACTCCAGAGCCTCTCTGGGCAGCCTGGCCCAGGGCTCTGCCACCCTCACAGGGAAAAAGTTCCTCCTGACATTCCCATGGAACCTCCTCTGCTCCAGCTGCACCCGCTGCTCCTTGTCCTGTGGCTGCCACCACTGAGCAGAGCCTGGCTCCAGCCTCCTGACTCTCACCCTCTGCATCTTTATAAACATGAATGAGGTCACCCCTCAGTCTCCTCCAGGCTAAAGAGCCCCAGCTCCCTCAGCCTCTCCTCATGAGGAAGGGGTTCCACTCCATCATCTCTGTGGCCCTGTGCTGGGCTCTGTGCTGGTACTGTCCAGCGCTGCCTTCAGACAGACTGATACAATACAGTATCAGCTGACTGATATCTGGTATTTAAACTGTAATACAAAGTTTAAAGCTGCCCTGTGGCCCGGGCTTGAAATTGCAAAGCCTAAGAAATGAATTCAGGAGAGTGTGGTTCTCCAGCACAATTCTTCACCAAAGGGCAATCAAGGACTACTGCAGGGCAGGTTCAGCAGCTGCCAGCCAAAGGCAGCACCTTCAGATGTTCCTGCATGTTGAGCATGTATTCAAATAAGAGGTGTTTTGTTCAGATCTCAGGGAACCTTTTCTCCTTCCCTCCTCAGAGTAGCTCTCACCAGCACAAACCTGCTCTGAGATGGCTCCTCATGAGCTGTGTTTGAGTGCCCTCCCCGCAGTCGAACAGCCAGCACTCTCCCTCCCGGCGAAGCACCAGCGCCGACGCGCCTCTGGTCGGGGAGGGATAGGCTGACCCGGTGCCAAGGAAAGTTATATCCATGGACATTCTAAACACGTGGGTAATCCACCTGAAAGAGAGATTTTGAGCCACTTATGCTGGGAAAGGAACACTTTTTGCTGTCATCATTTGGTGTCAAGACCAAATTCCCCTTCCCTTAAGAAAGTAAAATTACCACCTCCCTGGAGCAGGACATGACTATCAGACAACACCGTGTTTACAAGCAGACCGTCTCCTTGTGTCAGTGGAAGGGTGCAAACAGGCAGCCCAAACGCAAAGACCTTTGTTCACTGGCATCCTGGCTTGTGTCAGACACAGTGTGGCCAGTAGGTCTGGGGAGGGGATTGTGCCCCTGGACTGGGCACTGGGGAGGCTGCAGCTGGAGTGCTGGGTCCAGTTCTGGGCTCCTCAGCATCAGAAGGACATGGAGGTCCTGGAGAGAGTCCAGAGAAGGGCAACCAGGCTGGGGAAGGGGCTGGAGGGCAAATCCTCTGAGGAGCAGCTGAGGGAGCTGGGGGGGTTGAGCCTGGAGAAGAGGAGGCTGAGGGGAGCCCTTCTCCCCACCTCCCCTGCCCTGCCAGGAGGGTGCAGAGAGGTGGGCGCTGGTCTCTTCAGCCAGGGGACAGGAGCTGGGACAAGGGGCAATGGGCTCAAGCTGCCCCAGGGCAGGCTCAGCTCAGCTGGGAGGGCAAAGTTCTTCCCTGGCAGAGCTGTCAGGGCCTGGCCCAGGCTGCCCAGGGAGGGGGCTGAGTCCCCACCCCTGGGTGTGTTTAACAGAGGGGAGATGAGGTGCTCAGGGATCTGGTTTAGCTTAGGATGGGAATGGTTGGACTTGATGATCTTAAAGGTCTTTTCCAACCTACTGATTATGTGATTACCTAAAGAGTGAGCCCTACCCAGCTGTAAGTGCTCCAGTTTTTAAACCTGTTATTACCTCTCTTCCTCACTTTCTTTAAACCTCAGATTTCCCTGCATGTGCTTTCACCTTTTCAGAATGACCCCCACCAAACAGCCCCTGCTGAGGTCTGAACAGGATGTCAGGAACAGGCAGAGGGAAGAGTCACCCCCCCTCAACAACTTCAGAGACCACAAGAAGCCAAGAGAGACCAGATTTGCTCTCCCTCTGCCACCTTTCAAAGCAGCTGATGTTTTACTTCCCAGGGTGCTAAGCGGAGAATTAAACCCTGCTGAACCTTTAGGTAGCCCAAAGGCTGTGAGACAAGTCATGGGGCTCCTACAGCAGCAGAAGGCCCCATACAATCACACCCCAGACGTTTAGGTATCCCCTGTGTTACCCACAAGAGGAGGCTGCTGGGGCGGGACAACTTTTGGAAGGCTGTGTCAGGAGCAGAACTTCCACATACAGGACTCTGACGCTGTCTTGACTTGCAGGGTGTGCTTTCTCCAGCCTCAGCCTTCCCAGAATCGGTTTGTGCCTCACCATCAGATGTGCTTCTACCTCATCTCAAACTCCAGGTGCCTCAACAGCCTCAGGTAACTCTGAAGCAGAAGTACTATGGTTTTGTCTGGTGTAGGGGCCACAGCTCTCTCACACAGAGCACTCTTCTTCCCTGGTGTGCGAGCAGGGTCCTCCCCACCACTCCATTACCTGACAGTGGGGAGCAAGGAGGGGTATGAGAAAAACCCCAACATACCCCCAAAATGCAGAAAGATGTATTTTTGCTTTCTTTCATAGAATCACAGGCTGTGTTAGGTGGGAAGGGACCTTTAGAGGCCACTCAGTCCCACCCCCTGCAGTGAGCAGGGACATCTTCACTAGAGCAGGCTGCTCAGAGCCCCATCAGGCCTGACCTTGAATGTCTCCAGGGATGGGGCCTCCACCACCTCCCTGGGCAGCCTGTGCCAGTGTCTCACCACCCTCAGAGTGAAGAACCTCTGCCTGAGGTCTCATCTAAACCTGCCCTGCTCTAGTTTAACACCATCTCCCTCATCCTATCACTCCATGCCCTCACAAACAGCCCTTCCCAGCTTTCTTGTACGTCCCTTCGGGGACTGGAAGAGGCTCTGATGTCTCCCTGGAGCCTTCTCTTCCCCAGGCTGAACAAGCCCAACTCTCTTCCTAGGGTCCAGCCCTCAGATGATCCTCATGGCCTACTCTGGACCCACTACAAGAGATCCATGTCCTCCTTGTGCTGAGGACTCCAGAGCTGGATGGAGTAAACAGAGCTTTTCCTCTGCTTATTAGTACCTGAACTGGCTTCAGGCCTTATGTGTGACTTGGTGATCTGTGGGCTGGGACCGGGGATGTTCAGACCTGGGCATGGGGACATGTACGAGGTCCTGCATGTGGGTCAGGGCTATCCCAAGCACAACAACAGGCAGGACAGAGAATGGTTTGAGAGCAGCCCTGAGGAGAAGGACTTGGGATGCTGATTGGTGACCAGCTCAACACGAGCTGTGTGCACTGGCAGCTCAGAAGGCCAAACGTGCCCTGGGCTGTGTCAAGAGCAGCGTGGCCAGCAGGTCGAGGGAGGGGATTCTGCCCCTCTGCTCTGCTCTGGTGAGACCCCCCTGCAGCGCTGGGTCCAGCTCTGGGGTCCTTGGAGCTGTGGGAGTGAGTCCAGAGGACATCCTCTGCTATGAAACCAGGCTGAGTTGGGGTGGGGTGGTTCAGGCTGGAGAAGAGAAGGCTGAGGGGACACCTAATTGCAGCCTCCCAACACTTCCAGGGGTCCTGCAGGAAGGTGGGAGAGGGGCTGCTCACCAGGGAGTGCAGGGACAGGACACGGGGTGATGGCTTCAAGCTGGAAGAGGGCAGGGTTAGGTGAGAGGTCAGGAAGGAATTCTTTACTCTGAGGGTGGTGAGGCCCTGGCACAGGGTGCCCAGAGAGGCTGTGGGAGCCCCTGGATCCCTGGCAGGGTTCCAGGCCAGGCTGGATGGGGCTTTGGGCACCCCGGGCTGGGGGACGAGGAGGGGTGTCCCTGCCCAAGGCAGGGGTGGCACTCGAAGGGCTTTGAGGCCCCTCCCGACCCGAAGAGTTCTGCGACACTCAGCCCTGGCCGTGGGGACGCTCCCATCGCCACTAAAACCTTCCGCGGCCTCCCCGCCACCCGCGCCCGGCCCCGGCCCGCGGCCTCCGCCGCCCCGGGCCGCGGCCTCCCGCCGCTCCCCTCGGCGCTCGCGGGGAACGGCCCGGCGCGGCCAGGGGCCGGGGCCGAGGCCGCTACACGGCGGCGAGCGGAGGCGGCCGCGGGCACGGCAGGGTTTAGTCCGAAACACGAAGCGAACGAGCCCGGCCCGGCCCCTCCACCCCGGCCTACCTTCCCCGGGCGGCGGCAGGAGGAGTCGGCCCTGCGCGGCCCGGCCCTGCCGCCTCCGCGCCGCCTCCCGGGCTCCCGGCACCCAGCGGGCCCGGCCCACAACCGCGCCGACGGCCGAGGCCGTGGCCCAGGAAGGCGGGAAGGGGCCGAGCGGAGCGGCCCGGGGATGCCCCGGGGTTGGGGGGTCCGGGACGCTGCGGGTGTGCGGCCCCAGGTTCGGAGGTGACATTTAACCAGCGGTAGCGCTGGGGTCGCTGGTGGCTTCCCAGGGACAAAGGGAGTAAAGCCAGGAGATCCTGGTGATCTAAGAGGTCCTGGTGATCTAGGAGATCCTGGTGATCCAGGTGATCGTGGCCCAGCCCTGCGCAGGGCAGGCTTCACGTGGCTTTGGGAACAAACCAGACCAGATGTCATTTAAGCAAAGGGAATGCGTTTTACTAAGAAAATAGAAGACCAGAACACACAATTTCAATAGGGTGACAACATTATAAAGCAGGAAGAAAAATCCCCAATCAGTTACGACATTATAAAGGAGGGAAAATCCCCATTCGGTTCTCACATTTAAATACAATTTCAGTTTCAGCTGAGCAGTGACCCTCCCAGCCCCGCACGCGTTACACCAGAACCGCCCTCACAGCCCCTCCTGCGGACTCACAGTCACTGGTGTAAGGTAGATATGTTTAAAACAGAGATAAATGTAACTTACTTTGACATCTCTCGACAAGCTGGCCATCTCTCTGTGGCTGTGCAGCCCTAACGTTATTTTCACTTCCATATTTCACCAGAAAGGAACTGCTCAAGTGGTGAGTCAAAGGTACTCTGAGAGTTCGGTTCAGTCTGGTTCACGGGCAGGGAATATAAACCCTGCACCGCCAGTGAAAGGTCGGATGCCAGAGAGCTTCTTGCAGGAGCTGCAGCTACGGGTCTGCTGTGCCACCAGGAACCAGATTCCCCACGTACGACAGCGCATCTGTTGGCACATCTCCCTACGGAGCGGTGCACGAGCGAGCTGCGTCGTCAGCGGGGAGCAGGAGACCTCATAAAACGTGCCGGATTTTCTCTGTGGTTCCCCCCAGAACGCCTGCGGGCCCTGCGGTGCCAGGGTGATGGGTATTTTGGGAGCGGGTAGGTAGGTCAAGGCCGGTCCGTAGGGAATTAGGTGTCCCTTCAGCAGCGGAATGACACTGCAGAGGTTCGGCCGTCAGGCGGGTGCAATTAGAGCTCTGCTCTAGATTTGTCTCCTTGCTCCAGTATTCAACGTACGACCCATCCCTGCCCGCTGCATACAGTTATGAAACGGGATTAGCAGTGCACATCATCTTAAAAGATTGAGTCCAAAAACAGTGGTGGTCTTAAACTCCAGAACGGTAGGTATAGCTGAGACAGGAGTCCAAGCTGTTGTTCTCACAGTTCCATCCCAGAGTCTCCTACATACCTCTGCCCAAATGACAGAGGTGCTCAAATCACCTCTGATGCCAGGACGGCCCCAGAGCAAGCCCCAAATCAAAGCCAACAGCTGGGATTTACTTAGGCCCAGAGTCAACTGAACTAAAATTCACAGTTGTGGCTGTACAGGTGATCCCAACCCTCCCACAGGAGCTGTCACGAAACAGGGCTGCTAACGGACAACTACGAGGTGTAGCGTTTACCTCTACAGCTACTACCAGAGGAGCGTGACAGGAGGTTATTTCACCCTTCCCCCAAAACAGCGTGCTGGAAACAACAGTACAGAGAAGACACGCACCTACAGGGGGGAACCTGTTACAACACCAACCTGCACGTGAAGGATGGCTTCATTTTAAGCTCAGAAAACAAACACAACGTCATGAAACATCACTGCTCACAAAGGTAACCAAGGGCTTCTGTGACGAGTCGCATTTGGGTTTTAAAATCTATCAGACACAACGCTTTTAAAAGTCCTCCCATTGTTGGCATGTGCTTCAGGAACATACAAACCTTTAATCTCTTCGAGCAACAACACACATATTCAACAAAAAAATAAAAAGGCTGCACTCCCTCAGCTACATTTCTTCTCCTCCCCATGGTGTTTCTGTAGATTGCTGCCAAAAAGGCTCAGCCCTGCTCCTGCTGATTTCAGGGAAGCAACTTGGACCGGTGCTGGTAAAGACTGAGCTACTGAACTTCAGTGGGAGTTTCTGACCATCTTGGAAGTGTTACGTACATCCCAGAACAGAATCCTCAGAGAAGAGACACGAGACACACTAACACCATTCAGAGGGGAAAAATCACCAAAGCTGGAAGAGCTACACCACCAGTCATCCTTCAGGTGAATGTGGAAAGAAGAGGACACTGTGGTTCCTTCCTCAGTGGCAAGAATCTCAGTTGTAATTAATTCGTTAATTACACCTGAAGAATACACAAACCCAAAGATAGAATCTGTGTATTTTACTTTAAAAAAAAAATATATCAGAAAATGATGAAAGGGAGAGAAAACATTGTGAGCTGACCTGTTACCTGTCACTAATGAAAAACAAGGGCTATACATGAAAGGTAAAAACTCCACTGTGCCTGTAGTGCGAGCTGTACGTGATCCACAGAACCTGATTAAACAATATCCCCAGGTGCATATGAATAGATGAATTCCAACTGGTGCCACTTAGCTGCCCTAGCTGGGACAGGTTTTCCTGAGAACTATCAATATGCACCGATTGTGGGCCACGAGTGCACTTCTTGCCTGGAAAAAAACCCGAACAGAAGGATGGAGATCTTCACTCTGTAGGACAGAACTGGATTTAGGGACCAACTGCCCTGTCTCTGTGATCGTTCCCATCCAGGACACAAAAGATCAGTGCATGGCATGTTTTAATTACCCATCTGCCTATCTGTTGGGTGGGCAGAGGAGAGGAAGCGTGTGTTCCCACTATATTTGATGCAGAATTCCACAGACACACTGCCACAGGCTTCGGTTGGCATCGGTATTTTCAGAAGGTAAAAACAATCTGTTCACTAAATAAATAATTTCTCAGTAAGATCACAAATTTAAATACCATAAAAACCAGGAGTAGCAAAAATAGATGAGAAAGAAAAAGCATCCTTTGTAAAAACATCGTTTGTGTGTGTGTTGGGTCTTCTTTGTACACATACTTACAAGCTGCACGCCACGTACGTTGCCCAGCTGGGTACTGTAGAGTTCTGAGCCCCAGCAGGCAGCACTTTACCACAGGTTTTATCCCCCCAGCATCACTGTTTTCTGTGTTTATATAATCAGCCTTCTTTCCTCACTTCAGTAAGGCCTTCCCAAAGGAAAGCCATCCAACACACAAGAGTCATTTTAAGGATCAGATTCCAGGCAGTAAGCGACACAGACCGAGTCTAGGGGGGTTCAAAGGCTGTTCTCCACATTCTACTTCGGGCCTGTTCTGTGGAGACCACATTTTCCAGTATAAATGAGGACATGAGAGAGGTGATTGCCATGGGTAAATCCTAAGCAAGCTTTACTTCATCTCTTTGGATTCCAGCTTCAAGTTTGGCAGTACAGCCCTTTTACATCTATCTAATTCTTTATTTTTAGTCTTTCTTTTGTTGTTGTTGTTGTTCTCCTTGATGAAGCAAACCATGGAACAAACTATACTGTCCTTCTGGATACAGAGATGAGATTTAGGGCAGTGGCAGGCTGTGACTACCACTGTGTGTCCTTGCCAAGGTAACGGAACGGAGGGCACTCCAACCCCACAGGAACGGAATGGGAAGGAACACTCAGTGTACAAGCTGTGTCAGACGTTCAAGGAGAAGAAAAACTAACTTGCCATTTTTAGTTTTACAAACAAAACCCAAACTAACAAAAAAAAAACCACCACCCCAAAAAAACCCAAACCCCAAAACCCTGACAAATTCAACCTGTAAATGGAGTGGGGGAGATGAAGTGGTCAGCTTAAAGCTTCTAAGTGTCTTTCAAGTCCTGTATTCAGACTGAACTGAACATACTGGAGTGTGATGGCAAGAAACATTCAGCCAAACTTCCCTGTGTGCTGATAGCTGCCTGTGACACTTTCTTTTCCAGCTCCATCAGCTGCCTGGGGCATTTGTTCAGCATGGCAAGGGAGTCCCCCTTAGGAGTTTTTCAGTAGGCGATGTCACAAGAACACCACACACAGGTCTTTTTGTGAGAACAAGTGTAGGCAAGGGAGAGAACAGCTTAGAAGAAGTAGAACCTTGAAAAAAAAATTAGCAAATGGAACAAAAATCCTTTGGTACATCACCTTGGAGTCCATGGCAGAACATCTCCTTGTCAAAATGGCTAAAAGATTTCCCTAGGTTATTTCAGATCCTGATTTTCCATGACATAATTCATTATGCAACAGCATTGCTCTGTTCTTAAAAGCAATTAAGTCATTAGCATTATTTTTTTTTTTCAGGCTTTCTGAGGATAATTTTAAGCTAAGTTTGCATTTTTTTTTCCCCCCCAATAACAGATTTCAAAGGACGAAATGGAAACACAAAGCACACAGGTTGCTGCAGATTCCACATGTGCAACACCACGCTGCTCCTCAAGGCACGTTCAGAGAAACAGGACACGGGCATCTTGAAACACCAGGCAAAACAGAGAGCCCCCATGAACCTTAAAATTGTCTTTAGCTATCTCTTTTTTGTTGGTTTTTTTTTTTTTTTGCTTTGGACAAATGCTCTCTGGTGATGTCACCGACAACACAACGTGACAACAGCAGGACAAGCAGAAGACTGATTAGTAAAAGCAGAAAGAAATCATTCTGGAGTCAGCAGTGATGAGAGAGCTGCAGTTCATCATCAAACTCACAGAGCTAAAATATCATTAATGGAATTCTTTAGGTGTGGTGCAGGTTCTAAGCATTATTTAAATCGATTTTGGAGAGCTCTCTCATGCCTGTGACGGATGGCACCAACCATACAGTGTTATCAGGTACTGGGGAGAAATGAAGTCGAGTGGAAAACGGTGCAGAAAGGGGAGAAAAAAGTATGTGAAAAGACAACAAAATGAGCAAAATAAATTACAGGACTCAAAGATTATGATTCAAATTGGTCTGGAAAAGGGATCCCTGCAGAGTAGAAGATACTGCCTGAGGAGTGTGATCTTCTGATGCATCAGTGGACCTTAGACTCGGGCCAGTCGTACACGTCGGGCATGAAGGACTCGTACTCGTAGGTCCAAACCTTGGATCGGATGTAGCGGTTCTTGTCGGCAGGCTCGGGGTAGTGGAAAGCCATGTTGTTGGCGTACAGAAACTCCATCACCTGGAAGGTTAAATCACTGTTTGTGCTGTACACTACGCCCAGGTACCACCCACGCCCAGGTACCACCCACGCCTCCACCGCGACACGCGTGGGGACTGACAGGCTGAGTGAAGGCAAACACCAAAGTGTCTCTACCCATTCCCCAAGGAGAACTTGTAACTCCAGAAACCCAAAGAATGTAATTTTGGTCCAGCATCAGCACCGAATCAAAGCACCCAATAAACCCAACGTTTTCCCTAAGTGCCTGTTCTTCAAGGCAGGAAGAACTGTGCCCAAGCACACGGTGCCCAAGGGTCCCACTGGGCAAATCCAGCGAGTTAACCTAGGTACAACACGCAGCCCGCTGCTCTGCTCCACACTCACCTTGACAGCAATATAAATAGAAACTTCCCTGATGTTAGACAGCGGAGGATAAAGTCTTCCTTGTGCCAGTTCCTCATCAGTCAGCTGTTCTGCCAGCGCCTGAATTAGAGAAACAAGCACGTCCTAAGTTCCATGTCCCGGAGGGGATCAGTAACACACTAGGACACCTCAGAGGAGCAAGCTGAGGTGTTCCTACTACTAGAGGCAGTCAGAATCTCAAAATTCTCAAAGATCAGCCCTTCAGTTTGTGCCCCTATCAGCAAACTCTGCTTGTGACCCTTTAGCAGAATAAGATCCCATTCTTTTGGAGGCTGAGCTACCCATAAGCATTGGAGTTTCACGCCTCCAGGACCACCCCTGCATTGGCCTAGTTGATTCAGCAGTTACTCCAATGTGTAGCTGCTCCTGCTCCCAAGTGGAAAGGCAGGAGAGGATGAGAGCCTGGGGACTGTGTGTATCCCTGACCACACCACCAGCTTCCCACCCTGAGCGGGGTGGGAAGCAGTGGCAAACTTGCTGCCAGACCTGGGAGGCAGTTTACACACAGACAAGATTCCCCACCTTGGGCACTTGGAAAAAAAATATCCAAATTTGCAGCAGAAGCTGGTATTTTTCACAATATGACCAAAATCTGGGCTTTCTTCCACTGGGGAGGGATTAAAAAAACACCCCAAGCAAACCAAAACCAACCAAGCAGGAGACCACAGAGTTTCAGCAAGATCAGAGAAACTGCCCGTGATGTCATCCACCACCATCAGGTGTCAGAAGCCACAGCCTACTCTGCTCCCACACTTACCTTAGCAGCTTCTAGGAAAACCTTATCACTAATGTGCCGAACGCTGCTGAGGATCACAGCCAGAGCCACGCCTACAGTAAGAGATGATTGCCAATTAGGGCCACATCACTGTACAGCATGCAGCCTGCTGCTGAGAAAAGTCACCTAGAGCGTTGCTTTTATAAACATCCCCATCGCTTTCTGGACACTTCTCTGAAAACTGTTACCATGTGTGCTGCTCATTTACCATAATGGGTGGCTTTTGACAAGGGGCTGGAGCTTGGCAGCTCAGGCAGAGAAGGGAGAGAAAGGGGAAGGTGGAGAAATAGCCTTAATACTTCTTCTGTATCCAAACATAACTTCAAGAGGAGCATACTGACACTTAGTTCCTTCTTCCCCACCCACCCATACAAAAAAAACCAAACAACCCAGCAGAAGAACCCCAAATGCAGAAGCTTTTAAAGCCTTTAATAACACCCTTTTGTTTTCATGCCTAACATCCATCCTTAGCTGATTTTCTTTCATCTGTCCTGCTCAAGTTCCCAGCTCTAAATCCTGGTAACACCTCTTCATGCTCCTCCACTAACACCTCCATCACTAACAATGCCCAACGTAGCAAGGAAACCCAAGAAGAGGTGCTAAGAGCCTAAAGATGAAAAGAAGACCATTTTATTTATTACCTGGGAAAATATAAGCATTGTTTCCTTGGCCTGGTTTGAAGGTTCTTCCATCTTTCAGAGTCACCAGCTCGAAGGGGCTGCCACTGGCAAACAAGCAACGGCCCTATTAATCAGAGGAATAAAGAGTCAGGCAAGCATCTGAAGAGCCAGCAGTACAGAGTGATACTGCTGTTCCAAAATACAGGGACCCCAGAGTCCCTCAGCTCGGGGACCAAGTCAGGGAGGCACTTGAGCACCCAGCCAAAGGCACAAAGGCAGACGGCCTGACTGAAGGCAGCCAGATTCAAGCACATGCTTAAATCCCTGGCTGACCATTTCTGCAACCCCAGAACGACACCAACCAAACCCACCCTTTCCAGGCAGGGCCAGAAAGAGATACAAGAATCAGTCAGCATCTGGCTGTCTCTGCAGCAAACATCTGGGAAGCAGAAGAGGGAAGCAGAGGCATGGAGCTGTGCAGCTTCCCAAGGAATCTATCCCCTTCATCCTTCATTGTTCTTTAAGGCAGCAGTGACTTGAGGAGCTGCTCACACAGAAACGGACATATTCCCCTGTTTGCTGTTACTGTAACAGTATCAGGAAGGGTTGCCAGGAGCCAGGACCCACCATTGTACTGTCCAGAGACAGCTGAGAAGCAGCCACTTCCAAAAGGAGTGTGGAACAGAAGTATGGTCACAAAGGGTCACTTGTTTACTAAGGAGTGGGAGGGTGAAGGAGGAGGCAGCCCTGTCATACTTCTATCGCTGAGAGCTCTGAGAGGACTGACTTAACACACTTTGCTTACCCTTCCTTTGGAAAAGGATTTTAATCAGCACAAAATATTAAAACAAACTGAGAGTTTGGAGTGTGAAATCTGCTCTCCAGATAAATGACCTCTTCTCCTCAAGCAGTAAAACCCCTATAAGCAAACAATCTTGACTTTGAGCAACAGGTTTAATAACATTACTTTAAAATATTTAAGGCTTCCCCAGACCAGGACATTTCAGAACAAATTACCAGAGATGCTGAAGACTCAGGAACTATGTGAGAATGTTACTGTGTACCCCTGAGAGAGGCCTTTCTGTGTAGGCAGCAAAACACGTGGATGCATTTGAAGACAGGAGCACAACAGGCAAGGACAATTTAAAATACAATAGAAGCCCACACGACACACAGTGACACGGGTCAGTAAAGCATCATCAGCTTTTACAGGTGCCATCTCATAGAAGAGGAATATGGAATAAAAGGTTAGCAATGAGATCTTTGTTTCCTGACTGACTTCATAGTGTAGCCTCAGATTTCACACCAGCCAGGAGACAGACAGGGCTGACAGCTCTGATCCCTAATTGCCTGATGAGCTTTGTTAGTTAAATGATGAAATAAGTAAAGCCAGAGATGATTTTCTAAGTAAGTACTGTATCTTGAAGAGAAAAATGCACATTTTGAAGGGCAATCTGAGTGTGTTTCACAGAACTAAAGAGCAATTTTGGGACTATCCATGTGTGTGAGTGTGGATCTGCTGGAAGGCAGGGTGGCTCTGCAGAGGAACCTGCACAGGCCGGAGCCATGGGCAGAGGCCAACTGCACGGGGTTCAACAGGGCCGAGTGCCGGGGCCTGCACTTTGGTCACAACAACCCCGGGCAGCGCTACAGGCCTGGGGCAGAGCGGCTGGAGAGCTGCTGGGGGAGCAGGGCCTGGGGCTGTGGGTGGGCAGGCGGCTGGGCACGAGCCAGCAGTGTGCCCTGTGAGCCCAGTGGCATCCTGGCCTGTGTCAGGAACGGTGTGAGCAGCAGGAGCCGGGCAGGGAGAGTTCTGCTGTGCTCAGCTCTGCTGAGGCCGCACCTCGAGTGCTGGGTCCAGTTCTGGGCCCCTCACTGCAGGAAGGACGTTGAGGTGCTGGAGCGTGTCCAGAGGAGGGTGAGGAGAAGCTGGTGAAGGGTCTGGAGCACAAGTGCTGTGAGGAGTGGCTGAGGGAGCTGGGGATGTTTAATCTGGAGAGAAGGAGGCTGAGGGGAGAGCTCATCGCTCTCTGCAGCTCCCTGACAGGCGGGTGCAGAGATCTCAAGTTGGTCTCTTCTCTCAGGTGACAAGCTGTGACAAGCGACAGGGCAGAGGAAATGGCATAAAATTGCCCCAGGGGAGATTGAGGTCAGAGATCAGAAGAATTTCTGTACTGAAAGGGCTGTCAGAGGTTGGGACAGGCTGCCCAGGGAGGTGGTGGGGTCAGCATCCCTGGAGGTATTTAAAAGGTGTATAGTTGTTGTGCTTAAGGACATGACCTAGAGGTGGGGTGGGCAGGGTTAGGCTGTGGTTGGGCTTGATGACCTTAAAGTTCTCTTCCAACCCAGGTGATTCTACGATTATGAAAACAAACATTAGATATGGAGAAAAGTCTAGAAAAGCCAGAGGCATTAAAAAAATTATTCATAAGGACTGGAACAAAATTAGCACCATTCATTTACTGACCAGAGGTATTTGTTTGAATAATCCAAGTCTACAAATCAATTTATGGAAACCCAGGAATAAAAGGACGTGTATCCAATACAGGAAAACAAAGATAGGTCCTTCCTTCATTGGGCATGAACTTTTCAAATAGCACTATGCTCACGGGGCTACTTCAGTGAGGATTTGTTATCACACCTGGATTTAACCAGCACTGTCTTCTTTCTGCATCTGATAGCAGCTCCTGCTCTGAGGTCCCACTCCTTGAGACTCCACACACAGCCATGGGGAACAAAGAACCCTCTTCCTTCAGAGCATCTAATGCTATTTTGATATTCTGTAAAAACTAGAAGCACAGATTGTGCTGATTCTCCCTCTAATAGAGCTGCTGGCCTCCTTCAGCCATCAGAGATGCCAGCAGTTTTTACATTTATTTTTGCCAGCTAAAGGCTTGGCTGTGTAACTCTTATTTACTTTCTATCCAAGATACTGGAATTTAGTCTTATATACTGAAACAGTTCCCAAGTCACTATTCTGGCTAATGCAAGATACCTGAGAATCAGAGAATCCCAGCCTGATCTGGGTTGGAAGGGAGCCCAAGGATCACAGAGCTCCAACCCCCTGCCACAGGCAGGGACACCAACCTCCAGGCCTGGAGCTACACAAGGTTGCCCAGGGCCCCAGCCAACCTGGTCTTCAACACCCCCAGGGACGGGGCACCCACCCCCTCTCTGGGCAGTCCCTTCCAGCCCCTCACCACTCTCTCTCTGGAAAGAACTTCCCCCTCAGATCTCCTCTCCCCCTTCCCTCCTCCAGCTTCACTCCAGCCCCCTTGTCCTGCCCAGGCTCTGCCTTTGAACAAGCTGATTCCCCTCCTGTTCCTCTGCTCCCTTCAGGGACGGGCAGGCTGCAATGAGGTCCCCCCACAGCCTTCTCTTCTCCAGGCTGACCCAGCCCAGCTCCCTCAGCCTCTCTTCACAGGGGAGCTGCTCCAGCCCTCTGAGCATCTCCATGGCTCCTCTGACCCCTCTCCAACAGCCCCACATCTTTCTTGTGCTGGGGCCCCAGCTCTGGACACAGGACTCCAGCTGGGGCCTCAGGAGGGCAGAGCAGAGAGGGACAATCCCCTCCCTGTCCCTGCTGCCACCCCTCTGCTGATGGAGCCCAGGATCCTATTGCCCTTCCCAGCTGCCAGAGCCACTGCTGGCTCCTGGGAAGTTCCTCATCCACCAGTAAATATTCATTCATCTTAATTCAAAAGCATTCTCATTTAGCTAAGGACTAGATTTTACCCAGAGGCTACTCCTGCCTTGGGCTGTCTCAGGACCTGCAAATCTCCCTAGCAGGAGCTCCCTCTGAGCCAACAGATGCAGTAATAGAGAATCTGGGCTCCAGCTCAGGACGATGGAGTTTTGGTACCTATGAAGGAACTTATTTAAGTTAACTGTGGCTTCACAGCTGATCAAGAAACTGGCAGCTGAAACATAAAAACACAGCATGTAATTTGAACCAAGGTTACTGCTGCTGGAGATGGCTGCTGTGTAGCCCCACGCCCTTGTTGGTTAAGGCTTATCTGAACAGTGTGTGCCACTGCCAAAAAGATAGAAGCGTAACTGATGCGCTGCTGGTCTGGCCAACAAACCTTGGAGAATCGCTGAAGGTTGCCAAGACAGGAGGAAATTAGGGGAAAAGGTTATTCCAGTGGGGGAAAGATTGTGACCACTGACCCATGGGCCACCTATGCTAATTACACCATGGATTTGGAATAAATAACTGTTAGGCATGTGTACTGATTTACACAGGAAGGGAAGGCTGTTTGAACCAATCATTACACTTGGGTCCTCTCTGCATTATTTTCTAACAGTTTTGTATAAATATGAGAAGAGGAGCCCATCCTAAGGTGTGCCTGAGCTGTGGAAAACCCACTGAGCACCCACAGCTGAGTAACAAGCAGCATCTCTCCCTGTCTGTGTGAGAACAGGGTAACTGCACAGCAGGTAATGAATCCACTTCTCAGACAAGCTGTACCCTTCCTGGCATGAAGAGAACAAGGCTGGAAACTGAGCCACACTAAGAGTGGAAGGAAGGAGCTCACAGCTCTGCATCCAGAAACAAGGGAAGATCTCCACCCACTCATTTTCACACATGAGTCACTTGGTTTGGGACTGTTTTAAAAAATAAAAAAAAAAAATAAAGAAAGAAAAGCAAAGAAAGGAAGAAAGGGGAAAAGAGTCTTTTCACAAGCCACACCCCTGAAGACTGCAGGCAGGCCCTGTGGACAGGGGAGAGATCACAGCAAGCTGGAGCTTAGGATGTAAAGCAAAAGGCATTACCCAGCAGTTCAAAGTGTTAACTCCAGCACTCTGTCTGCCCCACCTGCTCCCTCACCCCCACCTCCTTCCCCTCAGGCCCTATTCAAAAACAATTAGGTTTTTAATATAAAAAGTCATGTGGAAGGATGAAAGACTTGCTCCACTGAAGGCCAAACACCAAGGTCTGGGTGTGCAGATGTAATTTGAACCAAGGCTACTGCTGCTGAAGAGGTCTGGTGAGGGTGTTATTAAAAACACCACCTCAAACCCTACACCTCCGCCCCCCCCCTTCATTCCCCCCTCCCAAGCACCCCACAGCTCAGTGACGTTGAGGTAACGGTGCAGGATGAGGTGTGTTCATTCCTGCTTCACTCACTTCAACGTTTGGTGGTGCCAGTGCACAGGAGACAACAGGTGTTGGGAGAAAGGCAGCATGGGGACAAGAGGGTCACCACTGACTCCTGCACTGGGGAAGCAAGGGTCTGCAGGGGTAACGACACCACTTCTGACCAACCCCCCAGCCCCCAGGCCCTGGGAAGGGACATGGCACAAAGCAGGACCCCTGGCTCGATGTGGAAAGGCATTACCCTGCTTTAAGGACTAATGATGTTAACATGAGGTGCTTTGTTAAAAAAGCAAAGTAATTAAGAAGCGTGGTGGGAAATGGTTAATTGATCAAAGGAAGGAAACAGTGGGTAGCCAATTTTTTAAAGAATTAAGGTGTTTTGAGCTTTTCAAAACCCCGTTATTTTCAAATCAGGACTTCTTCTCAAACCAAACACCACCTCCTTTCGCCAAGATCCGTGTTATTCCATCATTAAGTCCAAGCAGTGATTTAATTAAGAGCTCCTGCCCTCCCTCAGCCAGCTCCCAGCAAGGTGCCCAGGGCACCTCCAGCCACCACCAACCTCAGTCAGCGTGTAGGCCTCCTCCGCCGTGCACTCGGCTTTCACCGTGGGGTTGCTCAGGGCAAAGATGATGGGTCGCTCGTTGATGGAGGCCATGGCCTTGATCACATCCTGAGAGAAGAGCCGCCCAGCCCCTGCGACTCCTGAGGAAAAGGGAAGTACTGTCAAGGCCAGGAGCAGGACCTGCCTGCCTCAGGGCAGAGGGCAGAGGCTGCGGATTAAATTCTTGCCACCCCTTCAGGCACCCACAGTGCCTCTTCTAGCTGGAGGAGGTGGAAAACAGGCACTGCTCTATTCCTGGCTGCTTAAAATTCTCATTTTCACAGGAATAGATGTGCTCCAAAAGTCTATTTTACTTTAATAGACAAAAGTCTATTTTACAAAGTGGTTTTTTGGGGAGTATTGATCTGTGCAAAGAGAACTTATCACCACTGTAGATAAGCAAGTGGGAACTCTGGGTTCTCCAGGGATGATTCATCTGAGCTGGGTGTCAACTGCAACACACATCGCCCTGATACTGGTAGTTCTGGCCACACCCCAACCTGTACCTACAGCACATCAACACGGTGTAAGTTTGTACACCAGCTACAAACTTCAAGGCAGCTTCTCAGGCTAAAACCTTCTCTCTTCCAAAGAAATCACGTGCAAAGGACTGCAGAGCTGTACTAGCAAAGACCTCTAATCTCATCCAACCTCTGCAGATAGCTACAGTTATAGATCAATGACCACATGTGCCAGTGATTTAATAGGAATCGATCACCTGAGGTATGAAACCAGCTCCTTCCAGCCACGCTGCTGGCAGGTTCTGGCCAGAGAAGCTGACTGGGGGAAGGAGCAAAGGTTAAAAAAACAAAATAAAATAAATTATTCCAGTTAGGGAACTCCTGTAAGGTGTGACTGCTCTCTGGAGAAAAAAAAGTTATTACAGAATCACAGAATGATCAGGCTGGGAAGGGACCTCAAAGATCATCCAGTCCAACCCCCCTGCCAGAGCAGGAGCACCCAGACTAAATCCCACAGGAACACATCCAGGTGGGTTGGAATGTCTCCAGAGAAGGAGACTCCAGAGCCTCTCTGGGCAGCCTGTCCCAGGGCTCTGCCACCCTCACAGGGAAAAGGTTCCTCCTGACATTCCCATGGAACCTCCTCTGCTCCAGCTGCACCCGCTGCCCCTTGTCCTGTGGCTGCCACCACTGAGCAGAGCCTGGCTCCAGCCTCCTGACTCTCACCCTCTGCATCTTTATAAACATGAATGAGGTCACCCCTCAGTCTCCTCCAGGCTAAAGAGCCCCAGCTCCCTCAGCCTCTCCTCATGAGGAAGGGGTTCCACTCCCTCCATCACCTTGGTGCCCCTGTGCTGGGCTCTTTCAAGGAGTTCTGTGTCCTTCTTGAGCTGAGGGGCCCAGAACTGGACCCAATATTCCAGGTGGGGTCTCACCAGGGCAGAGGAGAGGGGGAGAAGGACCTCTCTTGACCTAATAACCACCCCCCTTCTAATACAACCCAGGATGCCACTGGCCTTCTTGACCACAGAGCCACATTGCTGGTCATGGTCACCCTGCTGTCCCCCAGGACCCCCAGCTCCCTCTCCCCCATGCTGCTTTGCCTCTTCCTGACCCCTCATTACAGTGTCAGCTCACCGTGGCCACACAGTCCTGCTCAGAGCTGTTCTGAGGCCCAGCACCAGCTGAACAAGGACACAAGATGCAGGAGCATCCGGCTGCGATGGAGGATGCACTCAGAGATAACCTGCCCCGTGGTGTGTTTCTGAAGCTGAAAATGCATCTCACATTTTCATCTTTACACCAGCAGGAGCACAGGTGGCAGTCACCACCCTCCCAGGGGCTGTGTGAGGGAACTGAATGCAGCAAACAACCCAAAGGTGGAAACACAGCTACAGCAATCCCCTCCCTTACCGATGATCGCTGAAGGCTGAAGTATGTTCACCGCCTCTTCAAATGTCTTTGGTATCTGCTCTGGAGCCTGATGTGTGAAGGGTTCCTGGTTGGAATCCACCTTTTGTTCTCTGCCCTGTAGGTAAAGAGTTGATCCTGCCTGTGAGAAGGGCCCAGGAACCACTGTCCCCCCCCGTGCTGTGGTGTCGCTCGTCGCGGCGCACCCCTACCTGAACCAGTAAACCGAATTTGTCAAACATCCATATCCTCCTGTAGGCCTCCTCAGCAGAGACACCACCTTCCATCATGGCCATGACAATGAGGTTTGCAATTCCCAGCGCAGCCTTGTGGATAAAAGGACTTGGATTTTTAACAAATCACAAAAGGGATTTTAGAATCATAGAATCCCAGACTGGTCTGGGTTGGAAGGGACCCCAAGGGTCACAGAGCTCCAACCCCCTGCCACAGGCAGGGACACCAACCTCCAGGCCTGGAGCTACACAAGGTTGCCCAGGGACCCAGACAACCTGGCCTTGAACACCCCCAGGGATGGGGCACCCACCCCCTCTCTGGGCAGCCCCTTCCAGCCCCTCACCACTCCCTCTGGAAAGAACTTCCCCCTAAGATCTCCTCTCCTCCTCCCCTCCTCCAGCTTCACTCCAGCCCCCTTGTCCTGCCAGGCTCTGCCCTTGAACAAGCTGATTCCCCTCCTGTTCCTCTGCTCCCTTCAGGGACTGGCAGGCTGCAATGAGGTCCCCCCACAGCCTTCTCTTCTCCAGGCTGACCCAGCCCAGCTCCCTCAGCCTCTCTTCTTCACAGGGGAGCTGCTCCAGCCCTCTGAGCATCTCCATGGCTCCTCTGACCCCTCTCCAACAGCCCCACATCTTCCTTGTCCTGGGGCCCCAGCTCTGGACACAGGACTCCAGTTGGGGCCTCAGGAGGGCAGAGCAGAGAGGGACAATCCCCTCCCTGTCCCTGCTGCCACCCCTCTGCTGATGGAGCCCAGGATCCCATCTCCCTTCCCAGCTGCCAGAGCCACTGCTGGCTCCTGGGAAGTTCCTCCTCCCCCATGACCCCCAGGTCCTTCTCAGCAGGGCTGCTCTCCAGGAGCTCCTCTCCCAGCCTGTGTATCTGGGATCTGTCATCACACCACCCAGCCCTTCTGGGCGCTATGTGCCCCACACCTGAACCACTGCAGCAGCCACAATAAAGCAGCCCAAACAGACAGTAAGAACAAGTCAGTGCTGCAGCCCCCCTGCCTCCCATCACAAAACCACTGCCTCACGTTTTGTGTCCAACCCCCTTCCAAACCTCTCCCTGCTCCTGCTGCCTGTGAGGGCAGAAGTTGGATGCTGTCAGCACCTCCCTCTGCATCCCTTCTCTCGGCTCGGTGCCCATGCTGCCAGCTCTGGCAGGGGAAATGAGGTGGAGGGGAGCACAGGGCTCAGCACTCAGGCAACAACAGAATTTCATGCAATTACTGCAGTCAGGACATTCCCCAGCTGGAGAAATTTTCAGCTAATTAGATTATTATATCAGCACCACGAAAGCGATTTTGCTGAGGGACCAAGAAGCACATTACTGGTCCTGACACTGCAGCCCCAGTAACTAACTGGTGGCTGCTGCAAACAGCCACTGGTTTAACTTGCTGAGAGAACCACTGTGCACTTCTCTGCAACGTTATAAAAGCCAAGAGATGTTCTCCTCCCTCTTAATAAATCATAATTTTACAGGAAATTCCCCTTCAACTGTACACAAGTCCCTGATGTTATGGGTTTTTTTTTAAGTCCATGTAAGAAAGTGAAAAACCTGAGTGCTGGCAAATGTTAAACACCTTCCAAACAATCACCTCTAAGCAGGCAGCCCCTTCTTTTCATGTATGGCAGCTAGCTTTATATAAAAGGTTCTGCAATGAAATTCATCTCTCAGAAGCAGAAAACATACAATTAAATCTCTTGTTGCTCTAGAGAAGAGAAGAGCTGAGGAGAACTCACCTCTCCTGCTCCAAGGAACAGAACCTTCTGCTCTGCAAGTGGTTTACCAGTGGCTCTCTGTGCTGCCAGCAGACCTGCCAAAGCTACTGAAGCTGTCCCTGCAAAAGCAGCACAGATTTCAAGTGTGATGAACAGATCTACGTGGCAGATCGTGGGTTTAGGCAAGGGGTTTTATTGCCTATGTATCAGGGAACATAAGCAAAGGATATACCTTGAATATCATCGTTGAAGGTACAATATTTCTCTCTGTATTTCCTTAAAAAGCGGAAAGCATTGTGGTTTCCAAAGTCTTCAAACTGGATGAGGGTGTTCTGGCCATACCTATGCAACACAGCGGATATTTCTGTCACTTAGAGACATAAAAAGTGCAATCCTTTTAAAACAAATCCTCCATGCAATCAATTATCTTGGGAAAGAGGGTGTCCTCAGCCCTTCCCCTGCTTAAAACAGTTCCACCTCTTTTCTGTGCAGGTAACGACAAGCAGCAGGTTCCAGGTTATAGTGGAAAAACCACTCCAGAGCCAGAGATACAGCCATGCCTGCTGACTTCCAGCCCTACCACAGAACCACAAGGTTGGAAAAGACCTTGAAGATCATCAAGTCCAACCATTCCTGTCTTCTACTAACCCAGATCCCTGAGCACCTCATCTCCCCTCTGTTCAACACCCCCAGGGGTGGGGACTCAGCCCCCTCCCTGGGCAGCCTGGGCCAGGCCCTGACAACTTCTTCTTGCAGGGAAGAGCTTTTCCCTCCCAGCTGAGCTGAGCCTGCCCTGGGGCAGCTTGAGCCCATTGCCCCTTGTCCCAGCTCCTGTCCCCTGGCTGAAGAGACCAGCGCCCACCTCTCTGCACCCTCCTGGCAGGGCAGGGGAGGTGGGGAGAAGGTCTCCCCTCAGCCTCCTCTCCTCCAGGCTCAACACCCCCAGCTCCCTCAGCTGCTCCTCAGAGGATTTGCCCTCCAGCCCCTTCCCCAGCCTGGTTGCCCTTCTCTGGACTCGCTCCAGGACCTCCATGTCCTTCTGATGCTGAGGAGCCCAGAACTGGCCCCAGCACTCCAGCTGCAGCCTCCCCAGTGCCCAGTCCAGGGGCACAATCCCCTCCCCAGACCCACTGGCCACACTGTGTCTGACACAAGCCAGGATGGTGGTGTCCTCCTTGGCCACACTGCTGGCTCATGGTCAGTTGATGGTCACCCAACACCCCCAGGTCCTTCTCCAGCTTCCAGCTCTCCAGCCAGTCTCCCCCAGCCTGTAGCTCTGCTCAGGGTTGTTGTGTCCCATGTGCAGCACTCTGCACTTGGCCTTGTTGAACCTCATCCCATTGGGCTCAGCCCATGGGTCCAGCCTGGCCAGATCCCTCTGAAGAGCCTCCTTACCCTCAGGCAGATCAACACTTCCTCCCAGCTTGGTGTCATCTGCAAAGCATCTATTCCTTATTCCTTAAATGAGTGTTTCAAGGACACTGTGTTTTTTTCCCCAGCAGTTTTGGTCATACTTCCATGCAGGATACTCAGAGCCCTACCTGTCTGTAATGGCTTCCATAAATTCATCAATTAGGTCATCGTAGACCTGAGAGCGATCCCTTTTCTGGTACAGCCCCATGTAAAATGGATCTTTTAAAAGTGTCTGAAAACAGAATAAATCAAAGGTGAATCACACTTCCCCCACAGACAGTTCCCTGGGTTCACAGCAACACGTTTCACACCTTAAGCTATGGCCACTCTGCCTCCAGTCTGTATCAAGGCTCAGCAGCTTCAGCTGGCACTTGAGGCTGCTGATGGCTGCTTTTAAAACTGGAACAGATCGATACTGTGAACAATAATTTGTCCTTTAATAAATGTGAATCACATTTCCAGCTTTCTGAAGTTCAGGTCAACCTGACTTGCCTATTTTACAGCCTTCCAACACTCCAATTACTTCCAAATGCAGCATCTCACTGGCGGTCCTCAATCGCTGGTACGTAAGGGTACAGTGAGTTCCAAATCACCTACCCTTGCATAAAATGCTTGGGTTTATGTTAAATAAAGGTGTTTGAATACAAGAATACCAAATATATAGCACTGAATACTCTTAAACAGGTACTTTTCACAGGGATAGCTTCTGGCAGGCAAAGTTCAGTCAGACTCACTGGATTATCAGTTCCAACGTCGATGCAGACAGGCAGGCATTTATCTGGGTGTATTCCTGCACAGGCTGTATACAAACACAGTTTACCTACTGGAATTCCCATCCCATACACACCAAGGTCCCCAAGACCCAATATTCTTTCTCCATCAGTGACAACAACAGCCTGAAAAGAAAAGCAGGTGAAGTTATATACAAGCACTGAAATTTGTAAGGCTTAGAGGGATAGCAACTCTGTTTTATCCAGGCAACAATTCAGTCAGACAAGTAATAGATTGCAGGAAACATCTTACTTGAAGCAATAATGCTTAATGTTAGAATCTGCTATGCTCCTTCTTCTGTGCTGAAATCCTCTGCTCCAACCCTTGCCAGCTAAGTGGGAGGGATCCAAGCTGCCATGTGGAACAGCAGCTTGTAACTTGGGTTTATGAATTCCACTTGTAAATCCAGACATCTAAGAGTTTGGCTAAGTACCATTCACCTCATCTGCCCTTCTGGTTCTCAACCCAAGTGTGTCATACGAGTTTTAATGGCAAAATTTGGGCCTCCCAACTACCAGTTCTGCCTCCTGTTCTGAGGGTAAGATTACCTTTCCCACTGCTATGCAACACAGTAAGAAAGACCCAGTGGTCCTTCCCTCAACACCTCTCCAAGAGGTGGAAGATCAAGTCCAGATCTCATCATCACCATTTACTCAAACCATAAACCTTGTTATTTAGGATAAACCACTGCTCTTCAGTGTATGCACTGTCTTCATTAGCTGTATTCTGCCATCATCAAACAGCCAAGGGTGAATTATTTAATATTTATATTTCCCTCAAATACTAACAAACCTTAAGAAGCTCAGCTGAGATTAAGTACCAGCTTGGAACAAAAAATAATGCAGTGGTAGTACCTTAACATCATTCTCTGGCCAGTTGTTCACAATCGACCTTATATGGCCTCTGTCTGAGATAGAAATAAATAATCCTCTGAAAGAAACAAAAAAACAAAGCAGAAACATTATACAGGTGGCAATTAGAAATTTCACCTTGCTTGGAATAACTACAGCATCTTCACTGACATTAATCACTCCCAGGACAACTTCTAAGGCACGAGTTCATTCAGCTACTTTGATCCCCATAAAGTAAGAACATGGGAAACACTTTTCATGATGCTGCCTGGAATTTACACTACTACAGATACCCCCTTTCAGTGCTCCTCTTGCCCTCAGCACCTTAGACACTGGACATGAGGGGACCCTGTAAGGGAAAGAGAAGGGAAGGTGATCCCAGGTCTGGTTTTACCTCAGTCAAATCCCCATTTGCAGTGTGACACGAGGCAGGGGTGGTACTGGGTAAGTTACCAACACCTAGAAAGCGATGGTGCTTGGAAGGAAAGGGGCATGCACCCCAAGGGTCTATCCGTGCTGCTGTTTCTTGTACAGACAAGAGCTTCTAGAGAGGGACAGTTTTTGGGCTGGTCTGTGATACACAGGGAGACAGAGGAGAGGAAGGATGTGAGAACTAAGGGTACCTCCTTCACATCCCCTCCCCCAGGGCCAGAGCCAACCCCTGAGTTTCTCACTGTCTTTGTCACAGCCACTGCACCATGCAGCAGGGAAAGGTCAGACCTTCCTCCACAGAGCACTAAGGCCCTCCAGAAACACACCTGGAATTGCTCTGGGACTCTCATGGAAATGACCATGGTTAAAATCATAGAACCACAGAACGGTTTGGGTTGGAAGGGACCTTAAAGATCACGTAGTACCAACCCCCTGCCATGGACAGGGACATCCTCCCTAGCCCAGGCAGCTCAAGGCCTGGCCTCGAACACCCCCAGGGATGGGGCTTCCACCACTTCCCTGGTTAGTCTGAGCTTCCTCCAGCAAATCTGCTGCAGAGGTGTGCACATGCCCTTGTGTTCCTGCCTCTCTGCACAGGCTGTGTGCAGCTTGACACCCGGAGCAGAGGGCAACCTCGCCGCCTTCAGCTGGCACAGCTCTTGTACAGCTGAATCCAGAAGAAACACAAACACTTCCAAACCTCAGGCAAGCATACAGATAAAATCAGAATAGAAGTAGCAGCAGTAAGTATCTGCTATTCTTACTTTGGTCTCCTGAAGATGTGTCCATACTGTGTGCAGGCAAGGCCTACTGTGGGTGTGTACACAATGGGCATTAACCTCTCAATGTCGTCCTGCAGCACCCTGTAGAACAACTTCTCATTCCTCTCCTGGATTCCCATGATGTAGATATACCTGAAACCAAGCAAAAAGAAATAAAGGCACCGCCCCCACCCCACCTGCTGTCTCACACTGATGCCTATTTAAAACAATGTGGGAAACATCAAAGTAAAACAAGAAATTCACTTTGAATCACTTCTTCCTGGAATTCCTCCTTCCCCCTAAGCTGAGCTTTGAGCACCAAACAGAAGCTGGGGAATGAGACAGCAGCAGTAGCAAAAAGCTGAAATAAAACCACTGAATACAACATACTGTGGATGCTGGCAAGTTACTGCACAAACATCTGGTGTGATAAAAGATAACCCACAGATTTATTACAGGATGCAGCTGGGAGCCTCATTATTGTTAAAAAATAAAACAGTGAAAGAACTTTTCATCCCAAAACAGTAAGGTCCTGCCAGTGAAGCCTTGTTAACCCTAACACCAGCACAGTTGTAAACCACATTAACTCCTAACAAGAAAGTTAATTTTGAAGGACTTACCTGGGTGTGAAAATTAAACCTGCATTTTTGAAAATGTACCCACCAATCTATCGTGTATCAATTCATAATCAGTCTTGCTGACCCACAACATAAAAGGTAGTCACAGAATCCCAGGATCTCCTGAGCTGGAAGGGACCCATCAGGACCACTGAGCCCAACCCCTGGCTCCACACAGCCCAGCCCAGTCAGAGCTGGCACTGAGAGCATCGTCCAGACACTTCTTGCCCTCAGCCCAGCTCGGGGCTGTGACCCCTTCCCTGGGGAGCTTGTGCCAGTGCCTGACCCCCCTCTCAGTACAGAACCTCTTCCTGGCACCCAGCCTAACCCTCCCCTGGTGCAGCTTCACACCGTTCCCTCGGGTTCTATCTCTGGTCCCCAAAGAGAGGAGAGAGATCAGCACCTGACCCTTCACTGCCCCTCATCTGGAAGCCACAGACCCCCATGAGGTCTCAGCCTCCTCTTCTCCAGGCTGAACAACCCCAGGGCCTTCAGCCTCTCCTTGTAACCCTTCCCCTCCAGACCCTTCCACATCTTCAGTGCCTCCTCTGGACACTCTCCAATAGTTTCCTGCCCCTCTTGTCTTGTGACACCCAAACCTGCCCCCAGGACTGGAGGTGAGGCTGCCCCAGCGCAGGGCAGAGCGGGACAATCCCCTCCCTGGACTGGCTGTGCCATGCTGGGTGCCCCCAGGATGCGTTGTCCCTCCTGGCTGCCTGGGCACGCTGCTGCCTCAGGGGTAACTGGATGGTGACCAAGACCCCCAAACCCCTCTCAGCGTGGCTGGCCTCTGGCCTGTCATCCCCCAGGCTGGGTGTGCAGGGTGCACAGTCAGAGCTGCCCCTTCCCAGGGGCAGAATCCTGCACTTGCCCTGGATAAACTCCGTGCTGCTGGTGACTGCCCAGCTCTCTGGCCTGTCCAGGTCTAAGTGACTCACGTCAGGCTACAGCAACCAGGCCCTCTGCCAGCAGAGGTGACTTGTTTCAGACCAGCAGGTGACACGAATGAGGATTTTAAGACTCATCTTCCAGTTTTCATAAGAACAAAAGAGTTTTGAGGTGGTCCAGTAAGCCTCAAACCATTCCAGTGCTGTATGTCTGTGTATACAGATGCAGATACACACAGGCTTGTATGAAAACAGTAACAGGATGCTAAAAACATGCCACTCTGAAAAACCCAAACAAAAACAAACCTTAGATCAAAATCCTTTTTTTTTTCTTTCCTCACTAAGCCACTGGATTAAACAAATAATAAAGATTTATATTAAAAAAATATGCATTACAAGACTCAAAATTCTAACCCTGTAATTCCTTTCTGCTGTGTAAGATAAACACTGGTTTTCATACCTAATTATCAAGCCCTCCTTTCACCTTCATTCTGACATATTTTTCCAGCTCGTGGTACCTGCTCCCTTCCCCCCCACAACAGTTCTGTGCTCTAACCACCCACCACCCAGATTTTACATGTTACCAGAACACCTATTACCTATTACAGTGAGGTCTGCAGCTCCATCACGGGCTGATTTGTGCACATTCTTTTTCATTACCTTATGATTTAGGAATACAAGCAGTAAAGCTCCCCAATCTCACTCAGCCACAAGTGAAAGCAAGTTTTCTGTGAAAATAACTTCTAACAACTGAAAAAAAAAAAAACCAACCCCAGTGTGGGCACAGAAACCTTGCTTGGTTATCCCCATGTCAGTGTTTCACCCCAGGTGGCACAGAACTGCATGACAGAACAGGGGCAAAGGAGCACTTACTTCTCCAGGGGGTCAGTCATTTTTGCCAGATTCTTATGGAAGCGTAAGGCTTGGATGTCTTGAGTTTCTATTTTAGGAGGCAGAAGGCCTTGCAACCCAAGCATCTGTCGCTCATGCAACGTGAAGGCCATGCCCTGAAAGTGAGAGAGGTGAGAAATAATTAGCAGCTCTTCCTCGACGATTTCTATTTGTGTCCTTTCCCTTTGCTGTTTCAGACTATCTGCTGCGTCCTTTCCTCATGGCAGCTGCCAAAGCAGGCAGGGTTGGGATGTGTTTGCCTCTGCTGGGGTTCCCCCCTGTGTTTTGTGGGTATATCCCTTTTGATCACAGCTTTCCCACATCTCATGAGCCCCCGTGCCCTTTGCCAGGTCTCATTTTCCCCTGTGAAACTGAAGAACAGCTGAGAGATCCCATCCCACTGCAGGCAGGACAAGAAGTAAAACAACTGCCGCTTCTTGAATAGTTTCACAGGAAGGTGAGGTTGACCAGGGACACCAGTTCTGGTCCCCACAATCACAGGCAGTAACATTTAACCCACACAGGTTTGTTTGAAACACTCTGATTGCTTTTTTCCTGCACGTTCTGGCAATCGAGCCAGACCATGAAACTACTGAATTGCTTCAATTAGGGCACAACTCAACCCCAACCCTTCATTTTTTACTTAAGGCTGTAATGAATCTAGTCATCTTCAACTGTAGTTGTCTACTACCAAGCTGCTTAATTTGTTCATCATAGACCTGGATGAGGGAACAGAGAGTACCAGGGGGCTGTGCTGCCATCCAGAGAGGGCTGGACAGTCTGTAAGGTTGGGCAGAGAGGAACTTAATGAAATACAAGGGCAGGTGTAGCATTTGGCATCTGGGGAAGAACAACCCCAGGTACAGTACAGGTTGGGGACTGGTCTGTTGGAGAGCAGCACAGGGGAGAGGGAGCTGGGGGTCCTGGGGGACAGCAGGGTGACCATGACCAGCAGTGTGTCTCTGTGGTCAAGAAGGCCAGTGGCATCCTGGATTGTATTAGAAGGGGGGTGGTTATTAGGTCAAGAGAGGTCCTTCTCCCCCTCTCCTCTGCCCTGGTGAGACCTCACCTGGAATATTTGGTCCAGTTCTGGGCCCCTCAGCTCAAGAAGGACACAGAACTCCTTGAAAGAGCCCATCACAGGGGCACCAAGGTGATGGAGGGAGTGGAACCCCTTCCTCATGAGGAGAGGCTGAGGGAGCTGGGGCTCTTTAGCCTGGAGGAGACTGAGGGGTGACCTCATTCATGTTTATAAAGATGCAGAGGGTGAGAGTCAGGAGGCTGGAGCCAGGCTCTGCTCAGTGATGGCAGCCACAGGACAAGGGGCAGCGGGTGCAGCTGGAGCAGAGGAGGTTCCATGGGAATGTCAGGAGGAACCTTTTCCCTGTGAGGGTGGCAGAGCCCTGGGACAGGCTGCCCAGAGAGGCTCTGGAGTCATCCAAACCCCACCTGGATGTGTTCCTGTGGGATTTAGTCTGGGTGCTCCTGCTCTGGCAGGGGGATTGGACTGGATGATCTGTTGAGGTCCCTTCCAACCCCTAATGTTCTGTGTTTCCATGTAACAAATAAAGCTTCCTTAAACTGCAAAAACACCCCACCATTTCAGCTCTTCTCTCTTTCAAGGAGGACGAAGCATTCGATTTACTGTTACACAAATTCTAATGTGGAACTTTTGATGAAAATATGCAATAAAACTATCTTTTCACTGAGCACACCTAGCAGTCTGGTGTGGGCCACCCATGGCAGAGGCATCTTCACGGGGTGCTTCACTCCTCCTGTGACTCTGCAAGACGTTAACTGATCCCAGCCCGGATTGGCGGCCAGCCTGGGTCACAGCACTGACCCCATTTCCGACAACTGACCCCACTCTAAGCTCGCCCCTTTCCAAAAAGAGCAACGATAAGCCTTCCTTCTTTCACTTCCCAGTCCAGGGAATGATTAAATCAGACAAGCAGGAGCTGAGAACCCAGGAAAAGCTTTGCTTTGCTAAAGAGAATTGTAAGGCTTTGGAAGGGATGGAAACGAGAAACATCAGTGGTGCTCACAAACAACACCTCCTTTGTGTTTTAATCTAGCTGCTTTAGTAAACAAGAGAGCTTTTTCTCAAAATTCTGCCTCTGGAAGCAGCTTCTGACTGCCAACTTTAAGAAAAAAAAAAGTTTTGAAAAAAAAGCTTTCTGAAGTTTGGTTTTATGCCTTGTGGTTACATTCCAAATTCCTTCTGCAATCAGGAAAACACAATTTTCCCACTTCAGAGTAAGGAAAGTAAATTAAGATGATGTATTTTCACCTCTTTGTATGTCTGAATAGCCTTTCACAGGCATCTGTAGAAAGCACAGCCATTAAAGAAAAAGCTCTAGTTCAGAAGCTATACTTAGTGTAATTCAAATGGTCCATAACCAATATAACGACTCCTTAGGAAAAAATATCATTAAAATATTGTTAATAAATTGTATATAATTTTTCTATTTGCCTTAAAATTTTCTCTTTGCCTTAAATTAACAGTTAATATAATTTGACTACTCTGATTGAAGGAATCCATTTGCTGTTCTGTACAAATTCTGTCCTGGATTATTAAAATATTTGAAGGGTTAAAAAGCAAGCTACTCCAGGGAAGGGGGTAAGGTGGGGGGAGGGAGGGAGAGAGAGAAAAAGAAGAAAAAAAAAGAAGAAAAAACTTCAGTGTTTTGCAAAAAAAACCCTTGAAAATCATTTATTTTGCAGAAAATTGTGAGTATTGAACCTCAAAAATAGATGAATGCTTTATATTTCTGACAACCTTCTGAGTGGTAGATTTGACATTAAACACTGAGCACAATTTGTGTCCCTTTTCTACTGTCAGCAAGCCACAGAATCACAGAATCAGCAGGTTGGAAAAGACCTTGAAGATCATCAAGTCCAACAGCTCCTGTCCTGTGCTAAACCAGATCCCTGAGCACCTCATCTCCCCTCTGTTAAACACACCCAGGGGTGGGGACTCAGCCCCCTCCCTGGGCAGCCTGGGCCAGGCCCTGACAGTTCTGCCAGGGAAGAACTTTTCCCTCCCAGCTGAGCTGAGCCTGCCCTGGGGCAGCTTGAGCCCATTGCCCCTTGTCCCAGCTCCTGAAGACACCATCTCCTACCTCTCTGCACCCTCCTGGCAGGGCAGGGGAGGTGGGGAGAAGGTCTCCCCTCAGCCTCCTCTTCTCCAGGCTGAACCCCCCCAGCTCCCTCAGCTGCTCCTCAGAGGATTTGCCCTCCAGCCCCATCCCCAGCCTGGTTGCCCTTCTCTGGACTCTCTCCAGGACCTCCATGTCCTTCTGATGCTGAGGAGCCCAGGCATTCACAAACCCTTTTTTCCCTTTCCCACTGCAACTGTTACTCTCAACCATTCTTCCAGTACTCTGCATAGGTAAATTTCAGCTTATTCCTGAACGTTTTACCCTTGCTGCTGGGCCTGCTCCCTTGTTTAACAGTCACTTTGGCCACGTGGTATTTATTTTTTTTCTGAAAACTAAATTTGAAGAATTCCAAGATTTCCACTGAGAACAGAAACAGCATGAAAAAAGAAAACAACCCCAACCAGCAAATCCCAGGAGGAACACACGCTGAATATCTCTTTCCCCACCCCAACATTGCAAAGAATCCAGTTTCACTTCTCCGTACTTCACAGGAAGCACTGAGAGATACCCTGGGAATGTAAACACGTCTTCTCAGCTGGCATGGAAGGGAAGCAGGCAGGAACACATCTCAGCTATTCCCCTCTTCCCCAACTGCCCCCTCAGCGGTGTGTGCCTGTGGAGAACACCCCTTCCCCAACAGGAGCTGTGGTGGCGGAGCAAGCGAGCTCGGGTGCAGAGCCAACTACAGCTGGCAAACTTCTGCAATATTTTGACTGTTAACTTCAGGCTCTGGGAACACAAAAGTGCTGCCAAAAGTTACTAAGAAAGGAAGAGGGGAGGGGGAACCCTGCTTGTTTTTCAGAAGATAAAGAAACATGGGTCAGTACTGTCACCAACTGAAGGCCAGAGTCCCTTCAGTGGTACCACACTGTCTGTGCTGATGTTTTCCTCTTATCAAGCTGGAATACCTCATTAGCAAAACACTACCCCTCCCCACACACACACACCAGAAACTCTCAAGTCCCTGAAAAATAAAGCCTATCTAACTCCTAATTTCCACAATTAGCACAACACTAGGACATGGAGCTTCCTTAATTTCCCTGCACAGCAAAACCAGTGGCCTCAGCTCACCCCAGTCCTTAGTGGCATCAAGTGAGCCCTGAGGTCAGTAGGAAGCACAACAGCTACCCATCTTTATTCAGTTTATTCACATTTTTTACCCCAGTCTATAGGCAACCTGTTGTGGGTTTTTTTCCCAGTGTATCTGGAGTTACAACAACACTAAACACAGTGGAATTTCAGTGGCACTAATTATTTCCAGCTCTTTATTTACATGACAATTAGATCTTCAGACATTAAGAGACACTCATGCTTGTGCCCAGGCCTAACTCAGGGATCTGAACGCCATCTGCCTCCATACAGAACCTCAATCCTTGCTCCAAGGAGAACAAGTTTGGTCTGAAGCAGCACTGTAAAAAACCCAGAGCCCTCCCAGCACTCACTGTATCCCCACAAAGCATCTCTGTCCATGACCCTTTAGCTGCCTCTTGCTTCACATTTGGGACTGGGGCTTGTTCCCCACGCAGCACCTCGCTGCACAGAGATTTTCCTTCAACCAGCTTGACAGGAGCAGCAGTATTTTGTTTTTTCCCTTGCCCTTCCCCTCAATTTTTAAACCCTGTTGGACAGAACCAGCAGTCAAGGAGGCACTCAGCAGTATGCTCACTGGGACTGATGCTCTCACAGGTCCCAGTACCCAGGTGAGGGCCAAATTCCCTCTGATTTCCACTAAATGCTGCCAAGATTTTGGGATCAGGTTTCGTTTTCCTTTGACCCACAGTACCAGGTGTCCTTCCCCTGAGTGCCACACACTGACTTTCACTTAAGATGAGCTTCCCTAATCCTCTTTACAGCTCAGGAAAAACAGGTGCCCTTTCTATGATGGGGAGCAAAGCAGGAGAAAGCCCAGCACACTTCAAAGGCCACAGATGAATTAATTAATACAGATTTATTGTAAACAAACCCAACATCCTGCCATGGGAAGAAAAAAAAACCAAACCAAAGCCTAGTAAAATGAAGTGTTGACAGGGGTTTTTTTTAGTTAAGACAAACTCACACTGAATCACCATGTACTGTGCTTTTAATCCACAAACTCTCTGGCACTGGGACGCTGCTTTAGCCCTGAGGACTGGGCTCTACTACACAAAGCCAGCTGTGCTATAAATAACCAGCGTGTAAGAACTGTTGCATGCTCTGTGTGTGAAGGTGAAGGGGAGACCCAAGTGCTGCAAGCAGGGTTTTAAAGCACTGCTGAGTGAGGCACAGCGAGAGGTTCCCAAGCAGAGGAGTGCTCAGGAGTGCTAGTGACAGTATGTAGACAGGCAGACAGACAGACAGAAGGGGATACATTCACCCAACACCATAAATTCTCTCAGGAATTCTGAAAACCAGCATGGTTTCTAACAAATAACCCATTCAAATATGAAGGTGTAAATGCAGAATATATCCAGACGTGCCACCGTTTGGGAAATGAGTCAGCCTACTTCACAGGGAAGGTTTAATCAAATGGCTCCCCTGTCACTTCTGATCGTTGTTCCAACTTATTCAGCAGTGTATGTCAGGCCTTGAAGTGGCAGCATAAACCCTTGTCAAATAAATTAGGATTTACATGGGGTTGTGGGCTGGTTCTCCCCTAACTCTGCTTCCTTCTCCCTAAATCACAAAGTTCACTGTTGCACAATGTCTCCACTGAGAATTAATCAAGTTCACCCAGATGAACCAAAGGTGCTTTCACTATCTCAACCAAAGATTCAAAGTTTCTCTGTGTTTATGAGAATCATGTAGAACAGGGAAATCTCCTTTGATTTCTTTCCTCTGTATTTTAAACCCAGTTTCACACCTTTATTCCTCCAGAGACAGCACAGTGTGTATACACCGAAGGGTACAGCTGATAGAGCACAGCAATCTGCTGAACTATGAAACGACCCAGACACTCCCCAGGTTACTAAGCCTTTAAAAACTTTCTCCCCTCTGCCAGCAAAGATGTCACCAGCTCTTGTACTACCTCTGTATGTGTGGAGCCAGATGCAAATCACTTTGGCTGCCCAACCAGCCGTGCCTAACCCACAGCAGCTCTCATTTACTAATGACATGGCCTCCACACAGGCACTGCCCTGCAGAAAAGAGGAAGGAGTCAAAAACAGAAAGCCTTTACACACCAGCAAGGTCATCCAGCCTCTCCAGGAGCTGTTTCCAAACACCAAGGGTTATGGTAAAGCTGTACATGGCAAGTAATGAGAATGATGAACGAAATGGAAGTGCTGGAACAGGCTGCCCAGAGAGGGGGTGGGTGCCCCGTCCCTGGGGGTGTTCAAGGCCAGGTTGGCTGGGGCCCTGGGCAACCTTGTGTAGCTCCAGGCCTGAAGGTTGGTGGCCTTGCCTGTGGCAGGGGGTTGGAGCTCTGTGATCCTTGGGGTTCCCTTCCAACCCAGACCAGCCTGTGATTCTATGATATGGTTCATCAATGCCACGTAGATTCAACGAGCATCTCAGAGAGAATTCATTAAAATGTTGTTTTTTCTAACTGACAAGATGCCAACACTTTTGTTCTCCTTTAATAGCATTAATCCTACCATCAAAAAAATACTAAAAAGGAAAAAAAATTAAAAACAAGACCATTTCTTTCTTTCCTCCACCCACCATGCCAGCAGCTCACGAGTCCCAAGCGAAGAGCTGATCTAAGTTAAACGAGGCACAATACTACCCACCACCTTGGGCACTTACAGCATAGAATCCCAGCCTGGTCTGGGTTGGAAGGGACCCCAAGGATCACAGAGCTCCAACCCCCCTGCCACAGGCAGGGACACCAACCTCCAGGCCTGGAGATACACAAGGTTGCCCAGGGCCCCAGCCAACCTGGCCTGGAACACCCCCAGGGATGGGGCACCCACCCCCTCTCTGGGCAGCCCCTTCCAGCCCCTCACCACTCTCTCTGAAAAAAACTTCCCTCTAAAATCTCATCTAAACCTTCCCTCCTTCAGCTTCACTCCATCCCCCTTGTCTCGGATCTTCCAGCATCTTCCCAGACAGGCTGCTTACAGATTAAACAGTTCCATCTTTCCACATTTAAATCCCTTTAAAAGCGTGCAAGATCTCAAGGAAGCTGATAAAAGCTAGAGAAGCACAGCCATACAACCTCCAACCAACAATCCCTCCCCCCCATCTCCAAACCAGCTGGGCAGCACACAGAACTTTTTGGTGAGGTTTTCAGGCTGGGCACATGTCTGTGTGCAGGGGAACTGGGTGGTTTCTTATCACCTTCCCACTTGTAGGATGTTTGTAACTGATGGGAGCCGTAGGGAGCACTGCAAGCACTGCATTTCTTAGCGACATGGCCATTACTGTTTGCAGGACACCCCCACATCCTGTTTATCCTGGTTTCCCCAGGAAAGCAGAGGGGCACGGAGTATTCTACACCCTTGGCTGCTCAACCCAACTGACAGAGTCTAAAATAAAACCCCATTAAAACAGAACAAATCAAACGTTTCAAAAACCCAGCGTGGTGAGAAAAGGGCAGGGGAAGGGGAAAGAGAGCATCTGCTTCCAGATCTTAAAGTTCATATGGTCTTTCCTCACATTCTCTTGTCCTGTCTGAGTGTATCTTGTCCAACCAGCTTTAACTTTGGGCTGGTTTTTGTTGGTTTGCCTTTTACTCTGACCTGGAAACACACTGTTGGGGTACTTGCCATAAGTCAGTGAGGTCAGGTAGACCCTCGTTAGGGAATTGCATCTCTAAACAAAGGTAATTTACCAGTTTCTGGAAATATTTGTAAGGCCCAGATGGAAATTAACTGAGCTGAAAAAACTGGGAATGAATAGAGATGAAGCTGTGATTAATGATCTAGCTAAATATGAGATTTAATAAGATGGCAGCCCACGTGGAAGTTAAGAGACTTGAGGCAGCTCCTCAGGAATGGGCCTGGGATTTAACTGCCAATTGTGACATTGTCGAAGAATTCTCTATTAAAACACATGATGTATTGCCAGGCACTTGCACACAGGCATGTGTGTGTCTAATGCAATGTCCTAAAGGTACCTGCTGAAGCTAAGAACTGGGGAGGCCATGTCAGTACAGGGAAACGGTGTTAAGCAATGTAATAACCAGCCTGAGGAAGAGAGTAACAGAAAAAGAGGTAATGGAATCAGTTGTGCAAAATGCAGCCATGCACTTAAGAGAGTAACTTGAAGAATGATGCCACAAGGTAGAAAAATCACCAGCTAAAATACAAAAAGTGCCCAGTTCTGGGCTCCCTGGGATCAACCAGCCAGGGATCTCCTGGAGAGAGGCCAGAGGAGGGACAGGGAGATGCTGAAGGGCCTGGAGCATCTCCCCTGGGAGGAAAGGCTGAGGGACCTGGGGCTGTTCAGCCTGGAGAGAAGCAGCCTGAGAGGGGATCTGATCCCTGGGGATCAAGAGCTGAAGGGTGGGACCCAGGGGGACATGGGCAGCCTCTTCTCAGTGTCTGTGGGGACAGGACAAGGGGTGATGGGCTCAAGTTAGAGCACAGGGAGTTCCCCCCACCAATCTGGGGAAGAACTTCTTCCTGGTGAGGGAGCCCTGGGCCAGGCTGCCCAGGGGGTGTAGAGTCTCCTTCTCTGGAGAGATTCCAGCCCCGTCAGGACACCGCCCTGTGTGCCCTGTCCTAGGGACCCTGCTTTGCAAGGGGGTTGGACCCCATGATCTCTGGAGGACCCTTCCAACCCCTACGGTTCTGTGATTCTATCCAGAGTCACAACTCTGCTGCAAGCAAACCTACAAATAACATGTGTAAAGACATATCAGTATGTAAAGACAAACTGATGTGATTCTACATGGACATGACCCAGGTCAGGGATTCATGAATCATCTGCTCTGTAAGAAGGAATCCTGTCCCTCCAGTGAGAACCTGAAGCAGGACCTGAAATTGCCAGTACTGAACAAATGAGATTGTCCCCACAGCCCTCTTAAGAGCCCAGACAAGCTTAAAAGGCTGCGTGGGCACAGCAGGGGAGCTCCAGCAGAATAAAAGGTCCTGAAGCCAATTAACTGTAACCTGAATCCCTGTCACAGAGCAGGAATCAAACACCATGGAAGATCCTGGCGTCTCGGTACGGGGTCACAGCGTGTGGGGCGATTGTCTGGCTGCCACAGCAAGGGCGTTACTGATACAGCTCCTGACCTTTCCTGAGCTGCCCTGACAACAAAACAACCCCACAACCCTCTTGAAAACCGGTCTTGAAACACAAAAACCTCAAGCAGCTGATGCAGGTGTAGTGCATACCTGCCAAAGACAGGTGAGGATGGGAAGGAAAAGAGGAGAAGGAGCTGTAACTGCCCAGAACCCCACTCCAATGACAAGGACAATGACAGCAGCAGATTAATTTGCACAAGGGGAAGGGGCTGTTCTCTGTTAGTGATCCTGCCATCTCACAGCTCTCAGGTTATTTTAGGGCCCGGGCAAGTTAGAGGAGGCCAAACCTTCTGTAGGCTTGACAGGGAGTGTAAAAACTGAACACAGGCATAAACACAAGCCATAAGCAATGATCTCAAGCTGCCAGCAAGAGATAAAGCCCTTTATCTGTGCCTGTACATATATGATATGTATCTGTATCTATATGCACGAGGCACTGTGGGCCAGAGAAGCACAAAGGGTAAAGTACTGCTCATATTTAGTCAATCATTTATTTCTCTGCTGATTTTCCAAGATTTCTATAGAGATACTGCACCCACTATCAAGCAATATCACTTAATCACCTCCCTGAACCATTCAAACAGGTGTCAGCCTTAACAGACTGATACAACAGAGCCAAACAAAGTAGAAAGGTTCCCCCCCACACCTCCCTTGCAAGCATCACTTCTTGATGGAGTTCAAGAATAATTAACAACAGAAAAAAAAAAAGAGTCAATTGCTATTAATAAGCAGAGCTCTGTTCTTCCCTCCTCCTCCTCCTTCTCCTCCAAAAAAGAAATCCATTTTAAAAAGCACATTGTGCTCAGCTCACCAGAGAATTGCAGGCTTGAAAAAAAAAAAGATTTTAAAAGGTACTACACCACTGGAAAAGCAGTAAGAAATGACCTATTGTCTTTGTTTCTGAACACTGTTGCATAATTAGCACTTGGAAAGGCTTACAGGGCCTGAAACTTCTACTGGCACATCAAAGCATTTAGAGCCTAGAAAAATCTTGAGACAATCTGATCCCAACAAATCACATCAATCTATTTCTTTTCTCCTTCCCCAACACAGCAATGACAGTTTTATATTTGTCTCTTAACTTCTACAGTTCTCTTTATAAACACAGTATCAAGGCACCTCATGCAGCACTGTACAAGACACAGTAAGAGACAGGCCCATGGGGCTGCATTTTGTCTTCTTCCTTGCTTTTCAGGACGTTCAGGAATCACTTTTGCCAACAGAAATGAGTAACACCCCCTGTAGCTCTGGTCAAGGGACAAGGAAATTCAGCTTGAAGTTCCTAGCTTGATATCATCCCCAGGTATTTTGAGCCCACTGGGCAGCTCCTAATTCTGATAGGAAGAAAGGGAGAAGGGAGGGGAGAAGAAAGGGAGAAGGGAGGGGAGAAGAAAGGGAGAAGGGAGGGGAGAAGAAAGGGAAAAAAGGGGGAAAAAAAAAGGAAAAAGAGGGAAGGTGTAGAGGAAAAGAGCCAGCCTGGCCCTTCTGCTGAGAGAAAGGCTTGGGGTTACATGCCTGGCATGCCAGCTGGCCAATTTATAGCAGCACGTGCTTTTCATCTAGGAAGTGGCAAGGGACAAGGGAAGGAGCTAAGAATACAGAGGGGCAGGAGGAGTCCCAGGGCCACGGGCAGGGAAGGAAACATAGAGTGAAGGGGAGAGAAAAGGCATTACAGGAGGAGGGGAAAAAGGTAAAATCAGAGAATGAGGAAGAGGAGGAAAGCCAGTCACCAAAAGGTATGGAAATCCTGATTCCATGGGTTCACTGCTCAGGAAAATCACACCCTGTCAGAGGTGGCTAGATGTGCCACCTCTCTTAGCCATGAGACATCTTAGATCAGCTACCATGAGCCTTCCTCTCATTTCTTACTAGTTTTAGTTTACACACTCTTTCAATATTCCTGAAGGCAACTGTTACTACAGGGTGGGGGGGAAAGAAGCTCAGGATGGGGCTGTGGAAACAGGAAAGCTTTTGTGAAGGTAAAAACCCAACACTTTTTTAGGAGAAGCTCCTCCTGATGCAAGGAATTAATATAATGTCTCTGCCCCCCAGCTAGCTCCATCCATGGCTTATTTTTAGATGCTCTCTGTCAGACTCTCTGCAAAGGGCTGTTTCTTACTGGTGCAGCTTGGTCTCAATTCAGTGTCTTGCAGGAAAAAGCCAGGACACAGAAGCTAACACTTCCTATCACCAGGAAGATTCAAATCAGAATTAACTCTAGCAAATTATGAAATAAGCCTCTTTCTGCTAAAGCTTTGCTTCAGCCAGTTCAAAAACTGAATCAGTGAACAGCACGAATCAGCAACTCTGGGCTGTGGCCAGCAGATCAAGAGGGGATTCTGCCCCTCTGCTCTGGGGAGACCCCCTGCAGTGCTGTGCCCAGCTCTGGAGCCCTCAGCACAAGGACATGGACCTCTTGCAGTGGGTCCAGAAGAGGCCGTGAGGATGATCTCAGGGGTGGAGCAGCTCTCCTGTGAAGACAGGCTAAGGGAGCTGGGCTCGTTCAGCCTGGAGCAGAAAAGGCTGTGAGGAGACCTCAGAGCCCCTTCCAGCCCCTGAAGGACCTACAGGAAAGCTGGGAAGGGCTGTTTGTGAGGGCAGAGAGTAACAGGACGAGGGGAGATGATGTTAAACTAGAGCAGGGCAGGTTTGGATGGGGCATTAGGAAGAAGTTCTTCACACTGAGGGTGGTGAGACACTGGCACAGGCTGCCCAGAGAGGTGGTGGAGGCCTCATCCCTGGAGACATTCAAGGTCAGGCCTGATGGGGCTCTGAGCAGCCTGCTGTAGCAAAGATGTCCCTGCTCACTGCAGGGGGTGGGACTGGGTGGGCTTTGAAGGTCCCTTCCCACCTCACACAGTCTGTAAGTTTATGGTTTGGCATAAAGGAACAGCATTATTAATTGTCTAAACCCCATCAAACCAGGAGGAGGGCGAGCTGGCAGAAGCAAAGCTGTTATACCAGCAGCCCTTGTACTGCAGGTGCCTGTGAGGTAAACTTGAAACGATCCCCAACTCCTCCATCTTCTGCACCCTCCTTTGGCTGCGCCCCAGCGCCCCTCCTGGAGGTGGTTTAACCCCGGGACAAGGTCCACTGGACGATTACCGGATGAAGATAAGGCCCTTGATAACCACCCACCACCAACCTTGTTAGTCCGTGGGTTTAACATCAGCGGCTTGCCTTTCTCCTTCGTGTGCGCGCCGCGACAGGCCACGGCACAGGGGGTGGCAGCCACCCGCAGCCTGGAGAGCATGTTTCCACTCCGTTACACTGCACCTGGGGAGAGGAGGAGAAGAAGTCTTAATTCAGGGGCGGGGGGGGGGGGGCAGGGGAACCCATGTTCCTGTTTGTAGGCCACCTGTTGTGGAAGAAACAGGTACACGCTAGATAAGGCTCCCAGCTCAAGCACCGCGATAATAACCCAAAATTGCCCTGTGGCAGCCAGGAGGGTGGAAGAGGCGCCAGGCTGAAGCATTCACAGATCTCAGTAAATTAAATGTACTTCCACTGTGAGAATCACGTGTTGGCCCTGCAACAAGTTATCTGCTCTCCATCTTTCAAAAGGCAGTGTTTGAATAAGCACCATCTGAAATAGTCCTTGGTTATCCAAACAGGATCACAAGCTCCACAAGCTCCACTGCTTGCAAGAAAAGAGTCAATTTTAATAGTTGGTAAATTTAAGGTAGAATACTATGCAACGCTGAGTGCAAAAGAGATCAAAGCAGATAATTTCTTCAAAGAAGATAATTTCTTTAAAAACTGCCATGAAAGGGTGCTGTGATTATTTCTTCTGCATAAAGAATCAGGTCCATATATTAATTTCTGAGGAAGCAGTTTAGCATTTAGTTACATGTGACTCAATAAAAATCCCTGCATCACAAGGCTGGAAAAGACCTTGAAGATTATGGAGTCACATCCAGTTCCCAGAGTAAAACCACAGCACACCTGCCAGGGAGCTTTACAAGCAGAGCTTTGGGAGGCTGGGCTGCCAGTGGTCATTTCTGTCCCGTTTAACTCAAGACAAGCCCGTATTTGACCAGTCTCCTGCTACCATCTGAGAACGTTTTGGAGAGCTGGTGGTGAGGACACTGTATGATGTGGCACACAGTTGTGTCAGGTTTCAAAATTATTTGTTTCTTCCCCCCCCCCCCCCCCCCCCACTGACTGTAAGAGGAACTGAAGAGGACAAGCACACCGTATGGTGTTTGCACCTGAGTCGCTGCCTCTGACATTCTCCAAGGCAGAGTTTGATTCTGAAGCCCTACAATACCCAGCTCTACCCTTGCATTCCTGTGAATTGCTGCATAGGTCATACTGCTGATGGCATGAATATCTGGGGCAAAATCTGGAGTAGTTAGACAAAGCTTTGATAGTCCAAACTGAAGAGGAGCGGGTAAGAACAACCCGAGTGGGACTGGGTGTGATCAGGGACAGCAGAAGGGGACAGGCTGTGATTTCTGTGTTTCAGGATCCGTTTTGTTGTTGTTTTGGTTCTTTTTAAGAATATGGAGTTTCTTCTGATATCTTTGTACACTCTGCACTAGAAGGACACTTTATAAAGCTGATTTGAACAGCCTGAGTGTAGTGAAAACAGTTCACAGCAGGGCAGCCTGAACCTCACAGAATCACAGAATCAGCAGGTTGGAAAAGACCTTGAAGATCATGGAGTCCAACTGTCCTTGTCCTGTGCTAAACCAGATCCCTGAGCACCTCATCTCCCCTCTGTTAAACACACCCAGGGCTGGGGACTCAGCCCCCTCCCTGGGCAGCCTGGGCCAGGCCCTGACAGCTCTGCCAGGGAAGAACTTTGCCCTCCCAGCTGAGCTGACCCTGCCCTGGGGCAGCTTGAGCCCATTGCCCCTTGTCCCAGCTCCTGTCCCCTGGCTGAAGAGACCAGCGCCCACCTCTCTGCACCCTCCTGGCAGAGCAGGGGAGGTGGGGAGAAGGTCTCCCCTCATCTTTAAAACAACGTGTGAGTGAGTGGAGAGAACACCACAGGGTTACTAATGGGAGCTGGCTCTGTGCTGCAGGCTGCCAGCATTCACTGGGCATTGTCTCACAGCTGCACCAAACACCCAGCACAGAACTGCCAAGAGCAAATATTAACCTTCTGTGGTGACCCATGCAGCTGGCACTGGGGTGAATACCAGGGAGGACAGAACAGCTTGGGCTGGCACAGCAGGAAAATCTAAGCTGCTTTTCCAACAGCTTTCTGGCAAAGAAGTCTTGTGGCCTGGACAACAGAAAGGAAAGGGACTGTGTCTACAGGCGTATTAAAACTAGATTAGAACAAAATGTAGAACTAAAATGGTCACAAATTCATCAAACTCCTGATTCCGTGATGGATTTATTTTTTTTAAATTCCAAACAAAAAAAATTATTTTCAGAGAGGATTTACACTTTTCAACAAAGGATATCTCTTCCTAACAAAATAAAAGAGTTGTTATCACCACTTAAAAGCTCAGTTCTCCATCTCAGCAGGTACCAAGTCTCAAACGCATTTTTGAGGGGCTAAACCACAACACCAACTATTAATTGTGAGCTCCTTGGAGCAGAAGCTACAACTCCTTAGAATCATAGAATCACACTGTGGTCTGGGTTGGAAGGGACCTCAAGGATCTCAGAGCTCCAACCCCCTGCCACAGGCAGGGACACCAACCTCCAGGCCTGGAGCTACACAAGGTTGCCCAGGGCCCCAGCCAACCTGGCCTTCAACACCCCCAGACACGGGGCACCCACCCCCTCTCTGGGCAGCCCCTGCCAGCCCCTCACCACTCTCTCTCTGCAAAGAACTTCCCCCTAAGATCTCCTCTCCCCCTTCCCTCCTCCAGCTTCACTCCAGCCCCTTGTCCTGCCAGGCTCTGCCCTTGGAACAAGCTGATTCCCCTCCTGTTCCTCTGCTCCCTTCAGGGACTGGCAGGCTGCAATGAGGTCCCCCCACAGCCTCCTCTTCTCCAGGCTGAACCAGCCCAGCTCCCTCAGCCTCTCTCCAGAGGGGAGCTGCTCCAGCCCTCTGAGCATCTCCATGGCTCCTCTGACCCCTCTCCAACAGCCCCACATCCTCCTTGTCCTGGGGCCCCAGCTCTGGACACAGGACTCCAGCTGGGGCCTCCCCAGGGCAGAGCAGAGAGGGACAATCCCCTCCCTGTCCCTGCTGCCACCCCTCTGCTGATGGAGCCCAGGATCCCATCTCCCTTCCCAGCTGCAAGAGCCACTGCTGGCTCCTGGGAAGTTCCTCATCCCCCCTGACCCCCAGGTCCTTCTCAGCAGGGCTGCTCTCCAGGGGCTCTTCTCCCAGGCTGTGTCTGTGTCTGGGATCCCTTAGCCCAAGTGCAACACCTGACACTTGGCAGTGTTGAACCTCATTAGGTTCACCTGGGCCCAGCTCTCCACCCTTTCAAGATCCCTCCTTGCACGCTTGTATAACACAGCATCACCAGGGAATGTGTACTGGACTCATCCCTAAAGATTTATTTCACCAACAGAGAGAGACAACAGCAACCACAGCCAGCCCTGACACAGGACCACAGCCTGTACCAAGACAGATCCCAACAGCAGGCCAGAAAGGAGACGGATGCTGTATCGTACCGAGTCCTGGCATGGGGAGAGGAATTAAGAAATACAAGCCTTTACTGATAGCTCTATCCAGCCAGTGGAGGAAGGCAGAGAGCTGGGATCAGCGTGGGTGGAACCCCTCTCCAACGCAGCCAGAGCTCCTCCACCTCCTGGCCCAGCCCTGTGTTCAGGTCCAAGGCACACACAAGGAGAGTCAAGCAGGTAAGAGGCATTTTTAAGGAAGGAAATGATGCATGGTTTGGATTTGTAATGTCTTCCAGATGGAAGCCCAAATTAGGTTAAGGAGCAAACCTTCATTATCTTAAATACAGCCTGAATACTTTAGAAGACCTTTCCATAATGACATTTACATATAATCAACTTTTAACAGGGTAGACTGGAACTTCTAAGATCAATCTGAGGATTTTCTTCAAGACCTTTCCAAGCATTTAAAAAGGCAGACAATGGCAGGACAAGGGGGGATGGATTAAAGTTAAAGGAAAGAAGGTTTAAATTAGATTTTAGGGGGAAGTTCTTTCCAGAGAGAGTGGTGAGGGGCTGGAAGGGGCTGCCCAGAGAGGGGGTGGGTGCCCCATCCCTGGGGGTGTTGAAGGCCAGGCTGGCTGGGGCCCTGGGCAACCTTGTGTAGCTCCAGGCCTGGAGGTTGGTGGCCCTGCCTGTGGCAGGGGGTTGGAGCTCTGTGATCCTTGGGCTCCCTTGCAACCCAGACCAGCCTGTGATTCTGTGATTAAAAGAACATGCAAACATTTAATTCATCATCATTTAAAACTAAGCTGCTCCTCCACCCATTACAGAGCGCAGAGGAAAGCAGCTCTGACATGCAGCAGGATCCCTTTCCCTCATCCTTTGTTTGTTTGTTTAGACTTTGTAACTGGAAAAAGTTCCACTCAAAACCCATGTGTTTAGTTGTTTCGTGGTAAAGAGCATAAATTTGCTGTGTGGAGACAGGGCGAAGGGAAGCCTTGCCAGCACTACAAGCAAACGTTGCTTGTAACGTGGTGATTCCTCCCCAAACCAGCTAAGCAGTGGACTCCACACAGCTGGTCTGCCAGAGCTCAGGGCAGCTGAGGGGGAAAAAAAAAAAATCAGGATCAGATAAGCAAGATTAAATTTGTGCTGTGTAACAGCCAGCCTTTAGGAATGGGAAACTCAGTCTTAAATGGCTTTAACTCTGACTGACCGTCCTGCCATGGCTGCACAACTGCAAGTCCACCTCCTCGTGCCCAGGAGACCAGCGCTGGTCTGGGAGTACAGGGGTGCAGAGAACCTCAGCTGGTGTTGGGGTGGCTTCAGTCTGACACGTGCAAAAAAGCCTACAACAAGGAATTTAAAGGTAGGCCAAACACCAGGCCTCCTTATTCTAATGAACTGTAGATTAGTTCATTGCAATTAATGGACATTTAAGAGCCAAACAAGGCTGTGGCATAGATCTCCCCTCACTTGATCAATTTACTGTCTAATCAATAAGAGGGAGAAGACGACTTTTCAGGGGTGTGTGGTTCAAATCTTCCAAATCTTACTTTCTTTTCTCCTCTGTGAGACAGGAGAGGCTTGCTCCCCTCCTCTGAGGTGCCATGCAGGCGCCTAAATGATTCTCTTGGTGGAGGTATCCCAGGTGCATAGACCCAATGGGAGGAACCAGGCTTCCTTTTCCACTCAGTCTGTTTAGACCACAGAGATACCATCCCAGTTAATTTACAGACAGCATAAAACCTGACTGGCTACTTAGCACTGAGCTCTCCCCTTCCCCTGCTCTTCTAACTGCTTCACCTCCCATCCTGCACATCTCTTAACTCCCTTCACCAGACTTTTAAACCCTTTTCAGAGAGAGAATCCCCCTCCAGAACTCAGCATGACTTACCCCAAGACCACAAAGCGAGCAGCCTTCCCCATGCCCTGCCCTCACTCTCAGGGAGAAGTGCCAAGAGCTCCATGCCTGGCCTGCGTGGCCATGGCTCTCCTGGATAAAACAAGCCCACCTGCCCAGGTCCTACTGCTTTAAAAGTCCTAATTCCTCCTCCAGAGTACATGAGCAGGGAAATCCAGCAACCCTCACTGCTAAAAACCAAGGTGACATCTATGCCTGCCACCAGCAGCCCGATGCTGTTTAAAACAGAGCCCACAGGCTGCCACCTCCCACCCCCAGCAAGGCTCATGGAGATGGGGCAGCCACGAAACCCGCTCACAGCAGGAGGATGGGGTTACAGGCAGCAGCATCTCGGATGAAACACACCAGCAGACAACAAAACCACATCCAACAAGGGCTGACTGACGGCAGGTAAGCTGCCCAGGGTGGCTCTGCTCCTCCTTTGGCCTCCTGGGAAAGGAAGAAGGTGCACGCTGCCTTGCATCTGCCAGCTCTGGTTCTGGGAAGCACTTGGGACAAGCAGCAAGGTCTGCAAGAAGGGTTCCCAAATTGACACCTGGTTTCCAGGGGATGAAAAGGTCACGCTCCTTGGTGGGAAGGTTTTTAAGTGCTTTATGATGTGTTCTGTAGGAGAGAGATGGCGGTACTTTAACCACAGGAACGAGGAGAGAGGATGCTGACAGCAAAAGCTGGTAGAGAAAGGGGGAAGGATGTCAACTGAGGGGCAGGCAGGGTGTTGCAAACACCGAGCACCCAGGTTGTGCAACAACGTGTGAGGAGGAATTGGGAAGAAAGCAGGGGAATTGAAAGAGGAATAAAATTCCTGCCGAAACCAGTGCCAGCACAGCCAGAGCAAGGGATTTACTTCCTTCTGTCAGCACTTTGGTGAGGCCTGAGCAAGGCTGTGGGGCAGCACTGGGCTGGATCCAGCGGGGCCGGTGATTTCTGACTCCTCATTACAGGGGTGCTGCGCCACAGTTTAGGGGGACTGAATTCTTCAGCACTCCAGATGACAGCTCTGTGCTGAGCCTTATCAAGAGGCATCTGGCCAGGTCAAACCAATTACCAACGCTGCACAAGTGCCCTTATCTAGGAGCAAATGTTTTGCTGCTGCAATTATGGATTTGTTGAATTGCAAAAGCTACTTTTAAGGGAAAGGGTCGTTGTACTTTCACAAGGTACAATGACACTGCTCAGAGAGCCAGGAAGCCCTGTGTCAGTTAAAGCAACTGCTTCAAGGGCTGGCTGACTTGGACCTCAACACTCTTGGTGACCAGCAACTTACTCTCAGTGACTCTGCACCCTTCCTCCAAGTACTTCTGAAATACTGTGTAAATTATCAGTTCTAGAGCACTGCCTGCAGAAATAACCAAGACCTGTGTGCTACCAGAAACTTGATTCTGGTAACACCAGCTGGAATTATTAAGCCCAGACCACAGAAGCCCCACAGAGTTTCCATTCTTCCCAGCCTTGACCGGCTTTGGTGTAAGCATCACTGATCCAGGGCCAACAATATTTTCTCTTCTATACTCACAGCAAGTTGCCCCTTGAGTCTGGGCTGTCCCCAAGCTGGTGTAGATGCACCACTGCACTCGATTGTTATTATTTTATTTTTTTTTTTAACTAAACAGACAAGCCTTGCCTGCCCAAGCATGACACAAACCAGGCACACACTAGCTGGCTTCATCACTTCAGTAATGATAAAGCAGTCTAAAATTATTACATTAGGGCAAGTAAGCAACTATAAATATGTCTCCCAGTGAGACTTTTACTGAAAGAAATCGAGCTTTCCCTGCACCCCCCACCCTGCAGTGGGTGGCTCTGAGGATCACGGGGGGAATTCCCATTTGACATGAGGGGAGCATCCCAGAGGATACACATGCAGAGGAAGGAGCAGAGAGACGAGGCTGGGAGGTGCAGCTGTGCACAGCAACCCAGCCCCTCTGACTCCTGGAGCTGACCTGGGTGATGCTGGGGGAGGCCAGCAGAAAATGGCGCTAGTGGTGTTTCAGGTTTCTCCCAGCCAAGCACAGAACCATCATTCGTGCAGATCTGGGACCCCAATACAAGAAAGATGTGGAACTGTTGGAGAGGGGTCAGAGGAGGACACAAAGATGATTAGGGTGCTGGAGCAGCTCCCCTGTGAAGAGAGGCTGAGGGAGCAGAGGAACAGGAGGGGAATCAGCTTGTTCAAAGGGCAGAGCCTGGCAGGACAAGGGGGCTGGAGTGAAGCTGGAGGAACGAAGATTTAAATTATATCTTAGGGGGAAGTTCTTTGCAGAGAGAGTGGGGAGGGGCTGGAAGGGGCTGCCCAGAGAGGGGGTGGGTGCCCTGTGTCTGGGGGTGTCCAAGGCCAGGTTGGATGGGGCCCTGGGCAACCTTGTGTAGCTCCAGGCCTGGAGGTTGGTGTCCCTGCCTGTGGCAGGGTGTTGGAGCTCTGTGATCCTTGGGGTCCCTTCCAACCCAGACCATCCTATGATTCTATTCTGTGAGTCTATGAAAGGGCGTTTTCTAAGGTACCTTGAGATCTACAGATTAAAAGAAACAATAATATGGGGAGGTGTCACTAATAAAGCCTTTGGCAGCGGCCAGCAGGTCATTTTGGAAGCTGACCAAAATGACTTTGCTTCCCTCTTACTCTGAGGCAGCCGATTCAACAAGGAGAAAACTGAGACACTTGAGCAGAACAAGTAAGCTCACAGCTTGAGGCTTGAAGCCTTTCAGCCTGCTTAGGTGAGTTCACAGGAGAACAACTACAGAAGCCTTTGTAAAAAGAGCATTATGTTCTCTGAGTTACTTTAACTTGCAGCATTAGCAAAGATACAGCAGGACAAGATGACAGTAGGACTAAATTGTTTGCTACTGAACTCCAGGTTCATAAAAGCTCCTACTTCTGCATCGGGGAGCTATTTTCTTATTCCTTACTGTCTCTGAGTGAAATACTCCTCTTAAGCATCACCAAGTCCATTATCTTGTGCTGTGGAAGCTGCAGCAGCAGTGTTTTTGGCACTGTTCTGAGAAGCATTCATGTTCTTGATTTTATTCCACTTTTCCTACTGGGAGGCTCCTGGCAGTAAAGGTAAGTGCTTTAAGTAAAGGTAGTTGCAGTAAAGGTGAGTACACCAAGTCCTTAGAGGACTTCCTCAGAAGTAAAACAGAAAGCCACTGCTGCTTTATGGAGAACGGTATGAGAACTGTTTTCTTCAGCTCAAAAATACAAATTGGGAAGGGAGGATGTTCCCAACAGCTGCTGCACACTTACACGAGGGAACTACTCCTGCAGAGTCACTCAGCAGTAAGCTGAGAGAAAACGAGCTGCTTGCTACATCAGTGCTGACCAGGCTGAAGCCCGAGCCTGCCAACCACCTACAAACCTCGGTGCACACTAGTTAGGACCCTGAACAAAAGAAATTCCTGCTTAAATTACAGAAGAAACAGGGGGAAAAAAACAAAAAAAAACCAAAAACCCTGTTTGTACATAATTAGCCACCAGCTCAAGCAGCAGCTAAACCCTCCTTCTGCTGAAATAAAGGTGCTGCCACCAGTAGTAAAGATGAGCATCCAATTAGTACCCACTCCAGCGAGTCTGGCTACCCCCCTGGTTCTGGCACCTTTCTCCCTTCAGTGTGCAGAAGGGAAACGGGCTTCACATCGCCTCTGCGCTCAGGCTGCCCACTCCTACCCTACCACACAGGACGACAGCAAGCCCTGCCCCGGTGCTGTGGCACTGTGCTGCTTTCTCTTCAGAAATAAATAAATAAATAAATAAAAACCAACAAACCCCACGCTCAATGTCTACAGGTGTGCCCGTGCCAGAGCCTACAGCGGGCAGGGGGATGCTGCTGGCTGGGGATGCTGCTGGCTGGGGATGCTGCTGCCTGTGCCTGAAGCACCTGCAGCAGTTCCATGCCCTGTACAGGTCCCTCCTGCTCCACACAGAGGGAAGAATTCCCCCTGCTGAGCGCGCCGCTAACTTTCTGGCATTAACACAAGGATACCAAATAACTACACGAGGTCGTTGGGCTGCAGCTGAGAGAGCCGGGCTGTCACACACACACCCCCCGCCCCATGCAGCTGCTCGGGGCTCCAGCACAGCTTTACCACCACGCCGCAGCCGAGGCCGAGGGACCCGTGAGAGCGGCTTTTCCAACCGCCGCGCAACCCAGGCACCAGCCCCGAGAAAAAACAAAGCCCCCCCGGGCAAGCCCAAGGGTGCTTCCCCCTTCCAAACGCCGCGCCAGAGGCTCTGGGGCTTCCCGGCTCGTCCCTCCCTTGGCTTTTTTAAGGCCCCGCCGCAGGAGTTGGCAGCGGGCTGGGGGCTGGGGAGGGGTGGGCACGGAGACCACCGTGCTGCCCGGCCCAGGCGGCGGGTCCCGGGGAAAGGGAACTGCCCTGAGGCGAGGGCCGCCCAGAGGGGCGGGGGATGGGGATGGGGCTGGGGAAGGGGGGTGGGCTCGTCCTTGGAGCTGAAGGTACCGGGCGCTCCGACAGCTGGTAAACACGCAGCCCGGCGCGGCTGGGGCGGCGCACGCCCCGCTCGCTCCCCGCAGCGCAACGGCCGCCCTGGGTGTGCTTCTTCCACCTGCCGCCTCACAGGGCCGCGCCGCACCCCCTGCCCCTCTCCCCCGATGGAGGGGTGCGGGGGGGGGGCGGGAAGGGGGGGTGGGTTTCCCCGCGGCAGGCCGAAGCCTCCGGGGCCTCCCAGGAAACGGGGCGGGGTGGAGGGATGAGGAGGAGGAGGAGGGGGGGGTGAGAGCGGCAGCTTTGGCGCGACTTCTTGCCGAGCGGCGGGGCAGCGCAGCGAGGGGCGCGGAGCTGCCTCCGGCCCCGTCCCCGTCCCCGCTGGCGGGTGGGCGCCGTGCCCCCCTCGCGGCAGGACGGGGGCTGGCCCCGCGCCCGGGCGCCCTCGCCGCTCTCGGGGCTGGGCACGGTCGGTGGGGACACGAGGCGAACGGCCTTCTCCATCCTCGCCCCCGGCGACAGGCCGGGGTGGGGGTGGGGATGGGGGTTGGGGGGGGGAGAGGGCTCGGAGCGGGGAGGCACCGGAGGAGGAAAGGCAGCAGGGGGGGGTCGAGGCTCTGGAGAAAACGCCCCCGTCGTGCGGGGTTGGCGAAGCGGCAGAGGCCCTTCGTGCGCCGCTGCGGCTGTAAAATCGTTACCAGAACGGGATTCTACCTCCTCCTCCTCCTCCTCCTGCTGCGGCTGCCGCCCTCCGAGTGATGCTGCCCGAGGACCCGCTCCTTATTGTGCGCCAGCAGCTCCCGTCCGCCGGGGCGCCGCGTCCGCCTCGCAACCCCACACTGAATGGGGCGGGCAGGGCGGCGCCGCGGAGGGACACCCCGGGGGGCGGGGCGTTCCCCAGACTGGCAACCCCAGGCGCCCAATGGCAAGGAAGCCGGCACCCCCCGCCGACGGCCGCGTTCGACCAATGAGCTTTCTCCAGCCGCGGCCGCCCGCCCTGACAGAGGGGAAGCCGGGCCCGGCGCGGCAGGGTGCGGCCTGCTGTATGATAATGAGCCCGGGCGGGACGGCGAGTCGGCGTTGGAGGGGCGCGGCGCTCCTGGAAGGGGGCGGGGCGAGGAGGTGTGAGGGGACCCGGGGTGTGAGGGGATCGGGGGTGGGAGGGGATCGGGGGTGGGAGGGGATCGGGGGTGTGAGGGGATCGGGGGTGTGAGGGGATCGGGGGTGGGAGGGGACCCGGGGATGGGAGGGGACCCAGGGATAGGTGTGAGGGGACTCGGGGTGTGAGGGGGTCGGGGGTGTGAGGGGAGCCAGGTTCTGAGGGGTAGGGAGGTGTGAGGGGGTTGGGGGTGTGAGGAATAAGGGGTGTGAGAGGATCAAGTAAGTGAGGGGATCGGGAGTCTGAGTGGATCAGGAGTGTGAGGGGATCGGGGGTCTGAGGGGATCGGGGCGTGAGGGGATCAGGGATCTGATGGCATCAGGGTCTGAGGGGATTGGGGTAAGAGGGGACTGGGGTCTGATGGGATCAGGGAACTGAGGGGATCTGGGTGTGAGGGGATCTGGGCATGAGGAGATAGGGGTCTGAGGGGATTGGAGTGTGAGGGGATCAGGGATCTGATGGCATCAGGGTCTGAGGGGACTGGGGTCTGAGGGGATCCGGGTGTGAGGGGATCTGGGCATGAGGAGATAGGGGTCTGAGGGGATCAGGGCGTGAGGGGATCAGGGATCTGATGGCATCAGGGTCTGAGGGAATTGGGGTCTGAGGTGGTCAGAGATGTGAGAGGATTGGGGGTCTGAAGGAGTCAGGGGTGTTAGGGGAAAAGGGTATGAGGGTTTGGGATTGTGAGGGGGTTGGGGTGTGAGGAGATTGGGGGTGTGAGGGAGTCAGGGGTTGTCAGGGGACAGGTGGTGTGAGTGGACAGGAGTGTGAGGGATGGGGTGGGGGGGGGATCAGTGGTGTGAGGGGACAGAGGTGTGAGGGGCTCAAGGGTTTGAGGGGTTGGGGATGTGAGGAGATGGGAGGGTGAAGGGACTAGAGGTGTGAGAGGATCACGGAATAACAGAATGATCAGGGCTGGAGTGGACTTGCCAGATCCAAACCCCCTGCCAGAGCAGGAGCACACAGACTAAATAACACAGGAAAGCATCCAGGCAGGGTTTGAATGTCTCCAGAGAAGGAAACTCCACAACCTTTCTGGGCAGCCTGGCCCAGGGCTCCCTCACCCTCACTGGGAAGAAGTTCTTGCCGACATTGGTGGGGAACTCCCTGGCCTCCAACTTGAGCCCATCACCCCTTGTCCTGTCCCCACAGACACTGAGAAGAGGCTGCCCATGTCCCCTGTGTCCCACCCTTCAGCTCTTGATCCCCAGGGATCAGATCCCCTCTCAGGCTGCTTCTCTCCAGGCTGAACAGCCCCAGGTCCCTCAGCCTTTCCTCCCAGGGCAGATGCTCCAGGCCCTTCAGCATCTCCCTGTCCCTCCTCTGGCCTCTCTCCAGGAGATCCCTGGCTGGTTGATCCCAGGGAGCCCAGCACTGGACACAACACTCCAGGTGTTGTGGGGCCTGAGCAGGGCAGAGCAGAGGGGGAGGATCCCCTCCTGTCACCTGCTGTCCACACTCCTCCTGATGCCCCCCAGAATCCCATTGTCTCTCTCAGCCCCAGGTCACACTGCTGGCTCATGGACACCCTGTCACCCACCAGCACCCTCAGGTCCTTCTCCTCAGAGCTCCTCTCCAGCAGGTCACCCCCAGCCTGTACAGATTCCAGTGGTTATTCCTCCCCAGGTGCAAGACTCTCCACTTGCTTATATTAAACCTCATCTGGTTTCCTACTTCCCAGGTCTCCAGGATGTGAGGGGTCAGGGGTGTGAGGGGACTGGCTGTGTGAGAGCATCTTGGGGTGTGAAGGTACAAGGGTTTTGAGAGGATCAGGGGTGCAAGGGGATCGTGGTGTGAGGTGACAGGAGTGTGAAGGGATTAGTCCCCCTGGGTATAGTTAGTTGAAGGAAGATGGCCACTTCCCAGAGGCTTGGGCTCCAGTGCTGGATCTCTTATATGGATTAAGGCTCTTCAAAACACACTGCATAACACCACTGTGGATTTAAACTCTCTGGTGTATTTCCATATGGAGCCTGAAGGGTTGGAACATCTGTAATGGACACCACGTTGGGGTAAAACAAGATTTGGCAGAAAGCTGATGCTGCAGGTGAGCACTAAAATTGCCCTACCCAGAAAAGAATCATGGGCTGAAAAAAGCATCACTTCTTATAATAATACAGGGCTGTTCTTAATCATAGAATCCCAGCCTGGGCTGGGTTGGAAGGGAGCCCAAGGGTCACAGAGCTCCAACCCCCTGCCACAGGCAGGAGGAACACCAAACTCCAGGCCTGGAGCTACACAAGGATGCCCAGGGCCCCAGCCAACCTGGCCTTCAACACCCCCAGGGACGGGGCACCCACCCCCTCTCTGGGCAGCCCCTTCCAGCCCCTCACCACTCTCTCTGCAAAGAACTTCCCCCTAAGATCTCCTCTCCCCCTTCCCTCCTCCAGCTTCACTCCAGCCCCCTTGTCCTGCCAGGCTCTGCCCTTGAACAAGCTGATTCCCCTCCTGTTCCTCTGCTCCCTTCAGGGACTGGCAGGCTGCAGTGAGGTCCCCCCACAGCCTTCTCTTCTCCAGGCTGACCCAGCCCAGCTCCCTCAGCCTCTCTTCACAGGGGAGCTGCTCCAGCCCTCTGAGCATCTCCATGGCTCCTCTGACCCCTCTCCAACAGCCCCACATCTTCCTTGTCCTGGGGCCCCAGCTCTGGACCCAGGACTCCAGCTGGGGCCTCAGGAGGGCAGAGCAGAGAGGGACAATCCCCTCACCTTGGCCACCCCTCTGCTGATGGGAACGCTCTAATGATGCTCTCCCCTTGAAATGACTCTCACCCAGCTAAGCTTTCACCATGTTTGGAGAGGGATGGTGCAGTGGTACGAAATCTGACTGCTTGGCTCATCTCAGCCTCCGTCCGTCCCCTCTCCAGCCCGAAATCTGAGATGTTTCCCAGTCTTGCAAATTCTGTGGCTGCTAATTCTCCCCTGGCACTTGAACGTGATCTAAATCATTAGATGTACAAATGAGCACTGTGCAGTTAAAGTGAAGTGGGGTTGCTATAGTAACATTAAACATAGGAGCCCCTCTTCTAATCATGATCTTGAAGCCTGTCATGAATGTGCACATTCTGCTGCTTTCCTCCCTGTCAGCACGGCTGTGATGGCTTTGAAACTTTACTGAATGATGTGGTGCTGTACCCACAAACAAAGGGGATTGACAGAATAACATGCAGGGCCATGACTTTGTGCCTGGCTAAAAACAGCCCAAATTAAAGGCATTTAAAGCCACCAGACTTTGTACCCAAATAGCATTAAATTAGTATTGGTGTAAATCTACTTCGATTTGGACTGGTTGAGGATCTTGCCTAATGCACCTAATGAACAGTTAACGCCTTGCTGAAATACACCCTTCTTTGTGAGAGGAGGAGGACTCTCTGCAAAGCTGTGTTGTAATTAGTCCCAGAAGGGAAAATCCACCACCACAGGGAATGGGATTTGGCAGGGATGCATGGTCTAAAACTCCCAGCAGCAATTTTTCATGACAAAGAGAGCTTTCGTTCCTAGACAGCGCACCCGCCACTTCTGCCCCAGTCTTTTCCCCCAGCAGCTCTTTGGCATCAGTTACATTCACTCCCAAATCCAGACACACCAGTCCACTGAAGACTCAACCCAGCAACGGGCTGTGGTGGAAGGGGGGGGTCTGGCCCACGCTTCGTGCCTTAACACAAGCCCAGCAGCGTGGGGTGATGTTTCTCCCTGACAACATGAACTTGGTTTCTCATAAGGCAACGAGGATGCTTTACATCTGATCTGTAAGGACAGCAATCTTAAATAGCTTGCTTTCTCAAGAGTGTTCTATCTCTCACCTACTGCAGAGCCACCCAGTGACTTACAGCTGATTCCTACAGCCCCTTGTACTACAGAACAAGAGAAGTGGTCATTTCTTCTTCCTCCTGAGGACTTTTATCACCATATTTGGTCCTCGACACAGAAGAGTTTCTTTTGGCACGCGTGATGTTGTTGCTCTGCTGTTGCCAAGAGAGCAACTGGGAGCCCTTGGCATTCCTCACCCCCTTAAAGCCAACTGCCAGGGCTCTGCTGTCTCTCTTGGCTGTACAGGACCAGCCTCAGGCAGTTTTGCAGCTCATTTGCTAAAGGGCGCGAATTCATTCAGAAATGTTTAATACAACAGGAGACTGTGGGATCATCCTAGCAGCTTTCCCACACATTCAGGCCACAGCATTTCACTGTGTTTCCTCTTCAGAAGGTTTGTGCTGAAGGAAATTGCATCTTCCCAAAGCCACAGAATCATAGAATCATGGAATCACTTAGGTTGGAAAAGACCTTTGAGATCACCAAGCCCAACCACAGCCTAACCCTGCCCACCCCACCTCTAGGTCATGTCCTTAAGCACAACAACTATACACCTTTTAAATACCTCCAGGGATGGTGACCCCACCACCTCCCTGGGCAGCCTGTCCCAACCTCTGACAGCCCTTTCAGTACAGAAATTATTCCTGATCTCTGACCTAAATCTCCTCAGTGCAATTTTAAGCCATTCCCTCTTCTTCTATCCCTTGTCACCTGAAACAAGAGACCGACCCTAAGGTCTCTGCACCCACCTTGCAGGTGTACAGACCAATGAGCTCTCCCCTCAGCCTCCTTCTCCCCAGACTAAACACCCCCAGCTCCCTCAGCCACTCCTCACAGCACTTGTGCTCCAGACCCTTCACCAGCTTCTCCTCACCCTCCTCTGGACACGCTCCAGCACCTCAACGTCCTTCCTGCAGTGAGGGGCCCAGAACTGGACCCAGCACTCGAGGTGCGGCCTCAGCAGAGCTGAGCACAGCAGAACTCTCCCTGCCCGGCTCCTGCTGCTCACACCGTTCCTGACACAGGCCAGGATGCCACTGGGCTCACAGGGCACACTGCTGGCTCGTGCCCAGCCGCCTGCCCACCCACAGCCCCAGGCCCTGCTCCCCCAGCAGCTCTCCAGCCGCTCTGCCCCAGGCCTGTAGCGCTGCCCGGGGTTGTTGTGACCAAAGTGCAGGCCCCGGCACTCGGCCCTGTTGAACCCCGTGCAGTTGGCCTCTGCCCATGGCTCCGGCCTGTGCAGGTTCCTCTGCAGAGCCACCCTGCCTTCCAGCAGATCCACACTCACACATCCCACACAAGTAATCCGATTGTAGATTGAAAGTTTACATCTAGGCACTTAAATCACGCTCCTAAAACCATGCTGTGTCCCCCATTTCAGTTTCCCTGTACTTTCCATCATCTGCTGCCGGTTCTGTCACTCGTTGCTAAATCACAGTCTAACGCTTCCTGTTTCATTTTCTCATGATGAGCCTCACGGGCTGTAACTGAACCTGCCTGATAAATCAGACAGAAGACTTTTGTTTCCCACCATTTTCTCTCTCCTTCCTGTAGCATTTCCAGTTTTTCAAATATCCTTTTTTTTTAGGGCAACATCAGCAGAGTTGGTGCTCTTGGGTTTTGTATCACCAGTTCTTAACATGAATTTTACAAAGGAATAAAGGAATCACTTCACTGTTCTAGATACCCAAAGCCAGGGCTCTTTTTCTGCCCTCCGTAGTGTTGCCTCAACACCTACACTGTCTCTCCCAGAAACCCACTGATAACCTAGCTAAATATACATAGCTACTGAGCAAATAATTAAGCAGCCATGATAGCTTTTATCTATCACCAATCTCAGAAAATTTTACAGTACAGACCAGCAAGCAAAGCCATTTCTAGGGAAGAAAGTTTCCATGGCTTGAAAAAAACCTGGCATCTTCCACTCTTTGCTTCTGTTAAAGAGTGCTGAGGGTAAACTGTATGTTTACACTCATCCTCTACTGACTCTTCTCATTTACATGAGGAGATCAGAGCAGGAAACAGGCAGTCAAGATGACCATTACCTCAAGGGAAAGTCTGTGAAGAAAAATGTTATCTTTTATTGCACCAATCCCAAGAAAAGATACCATTTCTCTCCACAAACCTTGCTTCTTTTACATCTTTAAGGTGAAAACACTCATTACCTTTGCACTGTTTCCACTATTTTGATTCAACTTCTGCCTGGTAATTTTTGCTCTCTCTTACTCTGATTAAAAGTTCTCATGTCACGTTTTTGCAATCCAGTGTACCCAGACTGATCTCTGGCTGTGCGACGAGCCCACATCCACACTACTAAAAGGTTTCACCATCCAAACTGATCACAGAATCACAGAACTGTAGGGGTTGGAAGGGACCTCCAGAGCCCATGGGGTCCAACCCCCTGCCAAAGCAGGGTCCCTAGGACAGGGCACACAGGGAGACATCCAGATGGGGCTGGAATCTCTCCAGAGAAGGAGACTCCACACCCCCCTGGGCAGCCTGGCCCAGGGCTCCCTCACCCTCACTGGGTAAAAGTTCTTCCCCACATTGTGGGGGAACTCCCTGGCCTCCAACTTGAGCCCATCACCCCTTGTCCTGTCCCCACAGACACTGAGAAGAGGCTGCCCATGTCCCCCTGGGTCCCACCCTTCAGCTCTTGATCCCCAGGGATCAGATCCCCTCTCAGGCTGCTTCTCTCCAGGCTGAACAGCCCCAGGTCCCTCAGCCTTTCCTCCCAGGGCAGATGCTCCAGGCCCTTCAGCATCTCCCTGTCCCTCCTCTGGCCTCTCTCCAGGCTGGTTGATCCCAGGGAGCCCAGCACTGGACACAACACTCCAGGTGGGGCCTGAGCAGAGCAGAGCAGAGGGGGAGGATCCCCTCCTGTCACCTGCTGCCCACACTCCTTTTGTTCACATGCAGACCATATTTTTGGAACAGTGTTTCCCATGCTAATTCCTGCACTGTCTCCAGCAATTTTTGAGGAAAATACTACACGTCCTGATACAAAACTTAAGAGGGTAAAGGAGGAAGGTCTGGCTCCTGGCTACATTTTGTGGCTCTGTTAAATCTGCCTTGAGTATATGTTGCTAAAACATATAGCCATAAAGGCTGCAGGGGGACTTCAATACAGCCTTTCAGTCCCTGAAAGGAGCAGAGGAACAGGAGGGGAATCAGCTTGTTCAAAGGGCAGAGACTGGCAGGACAAGGGGGCTGGAGTGAAGCTGGAGGAGGGAAGGGGGAGAGGAGATCTGAGGGGGAAGCTCTTTGCAGAGAGAGTGGTGAGGGGCTGGCAGGGGCTGCCCAGAGAGGGGGTGGGTGTTCAAGGCCAGGTTGTCTGGGGCCCTGGGCAACCTTGTGTAGCTCCAGGCCTGGAGGTTGGTGTCCCTGCCTGTGGCAGGGGGTTGGACCTCTGTGATCCTTGGGGTCCCTTCCAACCCAGCCCAATCTGTGATTCAGTGACTCCTTTGGGAAGGTTGCTTCTGCTGGACAAGGTGATGAGCATGCATGCAGCTCTGTCCCCTCCCTTGTTCTGATGAATTCCTTTGTCAGTGACTCAGGTAACTGTCACTGCACATGTCTGGCATTGGCTGCTTTATAATGTATGTTTACCTTTCTCTGCTTTCGATCTGGAGCCTCCTTGCAGGCTGGCAATCCTTGTGACCTCAGATCAACAACTGCTTTTACTCTGCCAAGCTCCTGAACAGCCAGGGATGTGATTACAAACCCCAAGATGTTCGTAGCCAGGTGGTGCTTCATCTTGCTTTTCTGGCTCTTCCTCTGCTTCCTGCAACTTCCAATTCCTTCAGTCCAGCTGTGACATTGCCTCATGCTATTTCACTTACCCTGACCAACGGCCACCTCCTCCCTCCTCATTTCTGCTCCATTAATACAGGAACACAGCAAACATGGGAGCTGCAGTTTGCACAGGCTTACTGCACTGGAGGTAACCTGTCCACCACGCTGGGCCAGACTCAAGTTGCTGTGAAGGAAAGGCTGCCCAGCTCCTACCTTACCCACAGAGAGCTGCCTTTGCAGGGAAAGTCCAGAGCTTTTTTTGGTGCCTTCATCACCTAATAAATCTACTTTCTGCTGGTGAACCCCTTCCTCTGCTCTACTGCAGTTAGTTGCATTAATTGCAATAAAATCAGGTGCTGTGCTCACAGCTCTCTGTCCCAGCACAGGCACAACACAGTCACCTTTTGCTACACCATCCTCACAGCTGGGAGCTTTCTTCCAGAGATCACCTAAAGCATCATCCACCTCTGCCCTTCTGACTCATCTTCCTTGACATCATGTTTCTTCTCAAGAGGCTGAGCTCCTTAGCTGCTTTGGTGGAAGGACAGAAGGGCGCAGGGCCCTAACTGAGGCTGGCATTTCAGGCTCAGGAGAGGAACCTCGAGTCTTTAATGTGCCTCTAGGAACCTCAAGTCTTTAACGTGCCTCTTTCAACCACAGAAATGAAAAAAAAAAAAAAATAGGGTGGTTTTTTTTTTTTTCTGATCAGGCTGAAGGGTTTATTGCTGTGTCTCCTTCCAGTGTGATGATCCAGGAGGGAGCTGGGGACTAACGTAGCCCTTACAGACACCCCAGGCTTGCAGCTCTGCAGTGAAAATAGCAAGTAAGGGGGAAAGTGCAGCTCTCTCGATAGAACTGTGTTGACAAAGGGCCCTGCTCCAGTGCAGGGACAGCACTCAGGGGTTGCATCTGTCCACATGGCTGACCAGCCTAGCCTTGCAGGGGGAATCAGCCAGCCCCTTCTCAGTGTCTGTGGGGACAGGACAAGGGGCGATGGCTGCAAGTTGGAGCACAGGGAGTTCCCCCTCAATCTGGGGAAGAACTTCTTCCCAGTGAGGGTGAGGGAGCCCTGGGCCAGGCTGCCCAGGGGGGTGTGGAGTCTCCTTCTCTGGAGAGATTCCAGCCCCATCTGGATGTCTCCCTGTGTGCCCTGTCCTAGGGACCCTGCTTTGGCAGGGGGTTGGACCCGATGAGCTCTCGAGGTCCCTTCCAACCCCTACAATTCTATGATTCTGTGATTCCATGATTCTTATCTGCAGCACTAACTTCCAGGCTGCTAATTCAGGCATGGAGCAGAGCAAGCACAGAGGGGAAGCACTGCCCTCTCCTGACGCTCAGCGTATATCAAGCTGGGTCCGTCCTGCCTTCCTTTCGCCAAAGCGGGTGTCTGAAGCACTAAAACCCAAATGAGTTTACAAGTCCCGAAGTCCTGCTGACTTCTGGGAAACTGGGAAGAGCTCTTACTCAGACACCTGAGGGGGGGGGGAGGGGAATCCTAATCCCACCAGGAAGGGTGTGGTGACATCGCAGACGAGTTTCGAGCCTTGAAATCAGCGTACTGATGTCTCTCTCATCATTTTCTGTGTCTCTCTCATCTAACACAGGGCATACGTGTCCTGCAGACTGAGAATGGACCTCACAGGGACCCAGCAGAGCTGGCGCTGACACGTGAAAGTTAAAAGGGTGAGTCCCACCATCACATGTACTCTCCATGATTCTTGCTTCTGCTTTTAATCTGATGGACACAACGCTCCCAGCTGGGGCTCCCAGGGAACTATACCAGTGCCACAGATCTGAAACTCTCTGAGAACAGTGTGCTTTGGTCTCTGTGTGGCAGCGACAGGCAAAAATAACACTGGGATCTGCCAAAAAAATATTCATTAGCCCTCACTGGTCTCTAAAGTGTGCTGGCTTGGGAGGCCAAAGAGTGAATTTTCTGTGTTTGTTAGCACAGTATCATCATCTCCACCCTGGCTTCTCTATGAGGCTGCTAAAGGCTAGCATCCTATCCAGCACGAATCGCTCTGCTTCCCACAAAAAGAAGTGAGAGAAGAACCTGTGGGCTGATAAGCAGAGCACCAGCTGGGCACTAAAGAGAAACAGCTTTTGCTTTTGGAGCTAGCATTTGGCAGCTGAGCATCGCTGAAGGCAAAGCCATCCAGGGGGCTCTGCTGACAGAGTGCTGCAGCTGCTGGCCCACAACGTTGCATCAATGTCCTGCAGCCATCCCACACGTAGTATCACCAGCCACACACTGCTAACAGGATCCTAACATCCAACTCCTCTGCAGCTGAAGGCTGCTATTGGAAGCATGGTCAAAGGGAAGCAGTTCCACGGTGAGCCTTCACATCTCACACAAACAATAAAAGCCAGGAGTCCTTTGCGCTGCCTGTGCACCGCATCGCTCTCCAGAGCGAGCAGGCATCTGGGCTTGGAACAGCATCAGGCATCCCAGTTACGTGAGAGCCAGATAGAGAGAGAGTTATGAGCCAGCTACAAAACCTCTGCTATCAGGCAAGCCTTGGCACCCACTCAGAAAAGCTCTTCTGTAGCTTAAGTTACAGAGAACCTGACTCCTCCAAGATTTCATCGGCACTGCTGTGAAAGGAAGCCTCCAGCTCTTGAGAGAGCTTTCAGAAACAGCATCTTCCTCTTTTCTGAGACCAGGGGAACTTGAGTCTTGAAAATTCTGACCTATGTAGCTAGCAAGGTGTCGTGGTTTATCTGCAGCAAATGATTGAGCACCAGCAGCTGCTCGTGCACTCCCCTGATGCTGGGATAGTGGAGAGGTTGGAGGAGGGACAGTGAGAGAACTCTTGGGTTGAGATAGAAAGATTTGTAGGACACACAAAAAAGGAAGATAATATAAGATAATATAATAATATATATTAATAATATGTACAGAAAACAAGCAATGAGCAGCATGATTTCTCTCCACCCAAAGTCAGTGCTGTGCAGGGGCCCTCAAACTGCCCAGCTTCTCAGCTCACACATGCAAGCAAAGCAAAACAACGGCCTGCTTCCCATGGGCAGGCAGGTATTCAGCCACCACACTGGAGCTGATGCTGTGCAAGACCCCCAGCTGCCCTCAGCCCACCCCTCAGTTCATATGGAGCATGGCGTTGTATGGTATGGAATAGCCCTTTGGTCACTGGGGTCACCTGCCCTGGCTGTGTTCCCTCCCAGCTTCCTGGGTGCCCCTCACTTTCTTGTGGGCAGCGTGAGAAGCTGAAAAGCCCAGCAACTAAAACATGGGTGTGTTACAGCACGGCTCTCATCCCAGCTCCCAAACACAGCAGGGCACCAGCTGCAGGAGAGGAAATTAACTCTATCCCAGCTGGAACCAGGACACAAGTTTTTTTCCTGTTTTGGCTTATTTTCTTCATTCCAAGGGTGAGGTGGGCTGAGGCTGAACGCAGCCTCTGCCAAAAGGCGCTTGCAGGTGGCATCACCCAGAGCTGCAGACCCCACAGGCCCCTGCCCAGAGACTGCTGGCCAGAGGTCTACAGGCAGCGTGCTGGAAGAAGCAAGCCACCAGGCAGCCACTGCAGAAAGCTGTTAGGAACAATTTGCCCCTGGTACACGGGCTGTTCCCAACCACCTTTATCCTCTTCAGGCTGCCTGGAAATTACTTTCAGGAGGAGTTGCTCCCTTTCTTCTACAGGGCCTGTTCTTGGGCCGCCTGACCTGCAGGCTGGAGCTTTCCCTTCTGTCCTGAGGAGGGTCTCAGGGTCCCTTGGTGCCCCTGCTGTTATTTAACACCCTCATTTAACCCCGAGGCTGCTCCTCTACCCCATCCAGGAGTCAGTCCAACACCAGAGCCCCTATTTCAGAAACTGCCAGCAGAAGCTGTTAGACACTATCACCAAAAGCCTCCCGGTGCCAGGCCTCACCGCGCTGGTCCCCTGCATCCCCAGGGAAAGCGTGTGGCCAGGCCTGGAAGCAGGCATGCAGGGCTGCAGTCAGGGTGTACTTCCTGCAAGGCTGAGCCTAGGAGCATGACTCCATTGCTCCCTCAACTCACAGCTGCTCCCCACAGCTCCTCAGGCTGCGAATCGCAGCCCCTGGATATACACACTGCTGTACATGTTGCTTTCTGGGTCGTTTACTTTCCAGCACTGCTGTACAACGCCCTGAACAACAAGACTTTGTACTTTTTCAACTGCTGATAGACTCGTGTGAATGAGAGGGGTACGTTATCCACGCCCCAAATATCTGGGGAGTGGGTGCTGAGTCTGTGAGCTAACTCGTGGGAGCACCAGGTTACTGTTCAGAAAGATTTGGGCTTCCTACTTTGAGATCTGCCATGACAGATCACACTCTCCTCTCTATGAGAGAAAAAGAAGCATGATTTTAAAAATATTGCTACAAACCACGGGCCTCTTGGGTTTTAAAAGCCACCTAATTTAGTAGGCCCTGTCCTTGGACACCACTGAGAGCAGCCTTTACATATTCATCAACATGAATGAGGTCACCCCTCAGTCTCCTCCAGGCTAAAGAGGCCCAGCTCCCTCAGCCTCTCCTACTGAGGAAGGTGGAATGATGGAATAACTCAAGTATCAACCACCTCCAGCAAGCTGAAAAAGGAGATGATTTATGTGTGGATGGCTTGCATCCTCTGGGCATTTGCTTTGTTGAGTGTTTTAGAGAAGGTTTTACCTGGATGACCGGCAGCTTCTCAGCACCCAACTGCTCATGAAGCACAGGTTCTTTGCAGAACAGAGCAAAACCGCTTTGGCCTGAGACTGTTTTCTTCCCATTACTGCTCAGAGGGGTAATTTCATCACCCTTATGCCACGTGCCATCTCCCCCATCCCACCAGCAGCGTGTTTTCACTGTCCTTCTCAAGCAGGGAGACGCAGGACTAAACGTGGGCAGGGCAGGAGGCTTTTTACTGTGTCTCTGCCCTGCACACTGCTGCTGGCACTGAAGCAGTTAGCAGTGCCCAGCACGATTTGAAGGGCAGACAGTGTATATTTTTTAATGATAAATTTTCTTTCTTAAATTGTCACTCCACCTCCTACTTAATCCTACTCGTCTGACATCACCCCACCCTATTCCTGCTCCAGGAGCTGTGTGGTGACTGCATGGAAACACGACAGCACTGTCTGTCCCTCACCCAGACAGATGGTTACTCACCCCACAGCATGTCCTCCCTTTACAGCTGGACCTGGCTGAGTTCAAGCTGTTCCGCTGATCTCCACTTCCTTCCCCAAGTGCTGGAGGCTCTAACAGGAGTTCACCAGGATTTTGGAGTAATTACTGCACTAATCACAGAGAGGCAGCCAGAACAGCACTGGCTGCTCAGCCCCAGAGCTGCCCTGCCCACTGCCAAAGGCACAGCATTCCCAGGGATGCTCATGCACTCAGCATTGCTCCTTCTTGTGCTGAAATCTCAACCTGCAGCACAGAATCACAGAATGTCGGGGTGAGAAGGGACCTCAACAGATCATCTAGTCCATCCCCCCTGCCAGAGCAGAAGCACCCAGACTAAATCCCACAGGAACACATCCAGGTGGGTTGGAATGTCTCCAGAGAAGGAGACTCCAGAGCCTCTCTGGGCAGCCTGTCCCAGGGCTCTGCCACCCTCACAGGGAAAAGGTTCCTCCTGACATTCCCATGGAACCTCCTCTGCTCCAGCTGCACCCGCTGCCCCTTGTCCTGTGGCTGCCACCACTGAGCAGAGCCTGGCTCCAGCCTCCTGACTCTCACCCTCTGCATCTTTATAAACATGAATGAGGTCACCCCTCAGTCTCCTCCAGGCTAAAGAGGCCCAGCTCCCTCAGCCTCTCCTCATGAGGAAGGGGTTCCACTCCCTCCATCACCTTGGTGCCCCTGTGCTGGGCTCTTTCAAGGAGTTCTGTGTCCTTCTTGAGCTGAGGGGCCCAGAAGTGGACCCAATATTCCACGTGTGGTCTCACCAGGGCAGAGCAGAGGGGGAGAAGGACCTCTCCTGACCTACTGACCAGCAGAGGACAAACAGCAAGGGAAAAACCCACCACGTGAACAGGGTCAGTATTGCACCAAGATTGGTTGAGACAAAACCCAAGCTGGTTTACATGCAGTTAGAAATACAGATCAGTTCCTTCCAAGGAGTTTTAAGGATCACCTTGCCGGTTTTTGGTGGGAGTTATGGAAGGAAGGGACTCCCAGAACAGGTAGCGAGGGATGGAAAGGTGTGGGCTATGACACTGAGACAGGGGATCACCACCAGTTCACTCCCTCCCGCTCCCAGTGCAGCCCTGGGAGAGCTGGCAGTCACTGATGGGTGTCTACAGTGCCATGGGCGAGGTGGTTGGTGGCAGCCCCAGGTGCCCAAGCAGCCTGTGCCTCGGGGGTGCGAGCCAGGGGTAACGCTCTGCAGAGTCTGAAGATTTTCGGGTTTAGCAGCTGGGTCGTGACAACGGTTTTAGTGAGGTCACTGCAAAGCCTGCTTCTAGTTTCTCACTAAAAGGACATGGAGGTCCTGGAGTGAGTCCAGAGAAGGGCAACCAGGCTGGGGAAGGGGCTGGAGGGCAAATCCTCTGAGGAGCAGCTGAGGGAGCTGGGGGGTGTTGAGCCTGGAGCAGAGGAGGCTGAGGGGAGCCCTTCTCCCCACCTCCCCTGCCCTGCCAGGAGGGTGCAGAGAGGTGGGCGCTGGTCTCTTCAGCCAGGGGACAGGAGCTGGGACAAGGGGCAATGGGCTCAAGCTGTCCCAGGGCAGGGTCAGCTCAGCTGGGAGGGCAAAGTTCTTCCCTGGCAGAGCTGTCAGGGCCTGGCCCAGGCTGCCCAGGGAGGGGGCTGAGTCCCCAGCCCTGGGTGTGTTTAACAGAGGGGAGATGAGGTGCTCAGGGCTCTGGTTTAGCACAGGACAGGGACAGTTGGACTCCATGATCTTCAAGGTCTTTTCCAACCTGCTGATTCTGTGATTCTGTGAGGGTCAGGCTGCCCTGCTGTGAACTGTTTTCACTACACTCAGGCTGTTCAAATCAGCTTTATAAAGTGTCCTTCTAGTGCAGAGTGTACAAAGATATCAGAAGAAACTCCATATTCTTAAAAAGAACCAAAACAACAACAAAACTGATCCTGAAACATGGAAATCACAGCCTGTCCCTTTCTGCTGTCCCTGATCACACCCAGTCCCACTCGGGTTGTTCTTACCCGCTCCTCTTCAGTTTGGACTATCAAAGCTTTGTCCAACTACTCCAGATTTTGCCCCAGATATTCATGCCATCAGCAGTATGACCTATGCAGCAATTCACAGGAATGCAAGGGTAGAGCTGGGTATTGTAGGGCTTCAGAATCAAACTCTGCCTTGGAGAATGTCAGAGGCAGCGACTCAGGTGCAAACACCATACGGTGTGCTTGTCCTCTTCAGTTCCTCTTACAGTCGGGGGGGGGGGGGGGAGAAGAAACAAATCATTTTGAAACCTGACACAACTGTGTGCCACATCATACAGTGTCCTCACCACCAGCTCTCCAAAACGTTCTCAGATGGTAGCAGGAGACTGGTCAAATACGGGCTTGTCTTGAGTTAAATGGGACAGAAATGACCACTGGCAGCCCAGCCTCCCAAAGCTCTGCTTGTAATGCTCCCTGGCAGGTGTGCTGTGGTTTTACTCTGGGAACTGGATGTGATTTGCATAGGACACACTTCCCAGAGTGTCCTTAAAAAAAGCATATTTAAAAGTAAGCTTTTTCCAGGACTCTGATGGGAAACCTCTGAAGAGCTGGTTAACGCAGCTCTGCGATGGTGCAGATGGTGTAACTGACAGCTGCTGAGTCACAACACAGTTACAAATAAACTGCAGGAAAAATGTCAATTATTTGTGGCCAGGGAAGAACAATCTCTGGGCCAGCAACTGATCAGCACCCTTGTCTCCCTGATGGATTCCCAGTCCCCAGGCTGTGGCCGGTGGGTGGCTGTAGTGGGATGACAGACCCTTTCATGGAGGCCACCATGAGCCTCTCCCACAGGTTCAGGGACCAGGGGATGCTCCTGCCTCTGTTCTTCTTCACAGAATCATAGACTCATAGGATGGCATGGGTTGGAAGGGACCCCAAGGATCACAGAGCTCCAACCCCCTGCCACAGGCAGGGCCAAATAAAACCATGTAAAGCCATCCACAGTGGATGGGACCATGCTGGCACTTGCATCCCTCACCCATGGCTTCAGTTCTATCTTCTAAACTTGAGGTGCTCCTCAGCTAGGAGATACCAGCAGTCCCCCTGCTTCTATGAGTCAAGTCCCCTGTGTTGTCATTGTGTTACCTCTCCAAGTCAGCAAATGGGACCTTGTTGCTCGCTCCTGAGCCTCAGAGATCACAACAAGCAGCCTACACCCCAGCTTCCACTCAGCACACCCACACCAGAGTATCTCTAAATCCAGGGTGTCCACCCACCCAACTGACACGTGGCCTCAGTGGCCCAAAGCACCATCTATATTATCAGCAATGGCAAAGCTCCCTCTCTTCTCTTTTGCAAATAATTAACATGCAAATTATTGAAATACCTGATGGTTATCCTTGGACTCATAGAATCACAGAATCCCAGACTGGTCTGGGCTGGAAGGGACCCCAAGGATCACAGAGCTCCAACCCCCTGCCACAGGCAGGGACACCAACCTCCAGGCCTGGAGCTACACAAGGTTGCCCAGGGCCCCAGACAACCTGGCCTTCAACACCCCCAGGGACGGGGCACCCACCCCCTCTCTGGGCAGCCCCTTCCAGCCCCTCACCACTCTCTCTGCAAAGAACTTCCCCCTAAGATCTCCTCTCCCCCTTCCCTCCTCCAGCTTCACTCCAGCCCCCTTGTCCTGCCAGGCTCTGCCCTTTGAACAAGCTGATTCCCCTCCTGTTCCTCTGCTCCCTTCAGGGACTGGCAGGCTGCACTGAGGTCCCCCCACAGCCTCCTCTTCTCCAGGCTGAGCCAGCCCAGCTCCCTCAGCCTCTCTCCAGAGGGGAGCTGCTCCAGCCCTCTGAGCATCTCCATGGCTCCTCTGACCCCTCTCCAACAGCCCCACATCTCTCTTGTCCTGGGGCCCCAGCTCTGGACACAGGACTCCAGCTGGGGCCTCCCCAGGGCAGAGCAGAGAGGGACAATCCCCTCCCTGTCCCTGCTGCCACCCCTCTGCTGATGGAGCCCAGGATCCCATCTCCCTTCCCAGCTGCCAGAGCCACTGCTGGCTCCTGGGAAGTTCCTCATCCCCCATGACCCCCAGGTCCTTCTCAGCAGGGCTGCTCTCCAGGAGCTCTTCTCCCAGCCTGTGTCTGTCTGGGATTGCTCCGGCTCAAGTGCAACCCCTGACACTGCTGTGTTGAACCCCATTAAGTTCCCTTGGGCTCACCTTCCAAGCACAGGAAGGATCAGTTTGCAGCAGTCGCTGTGTTGCTGGTGGTGAGGTCTGAATTCCCTCACTCACCGTGACCCTGAGCACTCACACAGACTGCACCAGGCAAAGAAAGCTCAGGGAAAAGCTGCCCCACACCAAAAAACCCGGGAGTGCAAATACTCACGCGGTGCCTGAGTTAATTCCAGTGTCTGGGATCACTGGCAGAAGAAACCTACTGGAAGAAAATGTTTCAAGTCTCATAATAAGCGAAATAATTGCATGGTACCAAGCAAGGAAGGCTCAGGCCTTAAGATTTTATTGTTGTAGATGAGAAATAAATCTGGCTTGTGATCGGCTGAGCACACTTAGGTTAAATTAAAGCCACCCCTCTCACCCTCCCCACTTTTCCATCACGTGGCACCACGGTTTTGGAACAACGTTAAAATAACAGCTCACAAACCCCGATGGGAAATCCAGAGCAGCAGGAATGAGCTGCGTTTGCTTCTTGTGGAGTTAATGTCAGACTGTAACTGTGGGTCCCCGAGCTCCCACTGCTCCCTAGAAGGTAAATAATCAAAAACACACCCGTTACTTCCACGTCCCTAAGGAACAGTCCTGAGCACCTCTCTGGTGAAGGCACCCAGGCTGAATGCAACAACCCACGGGAAATGGCTTCTGGTTTCAGAGGACGTGGCTGCTGATGTCCGTGGAGGAAAACATTGGTATGGTTTAATTGCTGCCGATTTCACGCGTCAGCGTATCCCCATGTTTAACCCAATGGTAGCAAGCAGTTGCTGAATCTGTCAGGAGAGAGTTCTGAAAGTCAGCTCCCACACCGCTGATCTTACCCTTCAGGTTGAAACTCCAGCGGCCCCCCCCCCCCCAACATGTCACTTCCAGTCGATGCCTCCAGCTGCAGCATCTGTGTATCCCCCGTCAGAGCTGGGCGTTATCTGCTCCTCCCAGGGAACGATGGGGCACAACTGCGGATGCTGCGGCCCCATCCTCTCCAGGCAACCCCATCCCCAGCCTCTGCTGGCTGCTGCCAAGCCCGTGGCAAAGCTGAGCAGGACCATGGGTGGTAAGTCACGGGCTGCTGGGGTTGGCTTCGGATCCGCTCCTCTGTAGGGCTGGCCGCTCCTTCAGCTTCTGAACTTCTGCCACCACAAGTAAAAGTGCTGAGCTTTAGCTGAGGTATATCTATAATCTGCAACACACTGAAAACCAACCCTCTGTTTCTCCCTTGTCTCCCCTTTCTAAACCACTGCGGGGAACGTCCAAACGCTTGAAGCAAAGGCTGGAGCCCAAGGGCTTTGCCTTCCAGATGCCGCCTCCAATGGCTCTGCCTTCCAGATGCTGCCCCAGAACTTCCACCTCATCCCATCCACGCAGCTGGCAGCCTTCATACTCACAGCTGGAGCAACGGCATTTCAACCAGCCTAAGGCAGAGATCTTCACAATAAGAACAAGTTTTTGAGCTTGTCAATGCCCAGCACAAGCTCTCCTACAGCTAAACCTGTACTCGACCCCACCAAGAACAGAAACCAGGGTTAATGCAGTAAATGCTGCTGTTAGTTATCATCTGAGTCTCACACGAGTTTTCTTCACATTTCAGAACAATTAGGAGATTGCTTGTTAAAAGTGTAGAAACAATTCCTATAGGAACAGTAGTTAAATACAGACCTTGGAGTTACTAAGTACAGTAGTTTCTCTTTTACAAATGGAAGAAGTGCTGATGTGCTTGCTGGAGAGCACTGCAGCATGATGGCAAGGAAGCAAAGATTGGCTTTTATGACACTATTTACAGGTTTTTCCATTTAAAAAAAAACCCCAAACTGCTGAGCTTGATTAAATATAAGTATAGAACATTTTTTTTTTTCCATATACAAACTCTTGTTAGCTGATTATTAAGGTGCTCAGAAGTGTGGATGAAAAGAGAAGTTACAGTAGATCAGTTGTGTTTGCATCTATTTACAAAACATGCTCCGTTGCCCGCTGACACCAGCATCTCCCAAAGAAGCTGGAAGCAGAGTGGCCAGTCACAGGAGCTGTTGTTTTATCCACAACTCCTTTGTTAAAATAGTGGTGTTCTCATTTCTTTTCTTAATTAGCAGTGGTGGGTGCCCTTGCTGAGTCTGGGTAGCTGCTGGTGCCAGGCAGCACTGCACCATGAGACACCCTCTTTCTAGCTCTCCATTCCTGTCCAGCCCTTTCCTCCAGAATTTGCTGGTCTGCTGGGCAGCTGCCCCAGACAGGACTCTTGGCACCAGGGCTGTTACACTGAAATCCATCATCTGGGGCCTCTTAGGTACTTGGAGAGCTCAGATCTATCCCCTAAAACAGGAGGGAGAATTTATGTGTGAGGAACCAAGCAAGGAGAATGCTCTTAGCAAAAGTTTTGTCTTCCAATCAGAAAAAAAAAAGTGAAATAAAATCCCAAGTGGCCCCTATTCTGTAGGTCAAGTTCCTTCTCTGTTAACATTCTCAAAGAGTTATTTTCTGTCTGATGTGACCAGACCCTACTTCTAGTTCCACTCTCTGCTGATGGCTGGCCATGGACGCTGCCTGGCTTCGCTACTCTCCGTACTCACGTAGGTGACTCAGAGCATCTGAAGTCTGACGTTTTGGGAACCCGTCAAACCAGGGCCACAATGAAAATGCTGCTTTTTTTTTTTTTTTTTTCTCCTCATCATTTTAAGATGCTATAGAAAAAGAAAGGAAAGTAAGTCGATTTGACATCTGTTTGTAAACTTATCATGTACTGGCATCTTTTCCTCGTACATGCAAGTTTCAAACAGGTCCCAGAGATCGCAAGGCAAGAGTGTTAAGGCAGTATAAGAAACTCAGTATTTCATTCACACCTCTTGATTCCCTTAAAGGTATTTCTAAGGCATCAAAAGGGGCATGTGGTTTGTGCTTGCCTTTTCAGGGAAAGGCGTTCGGTATAGCGTTACAGAACGGATGCTCAATGACAGGCGGAAGCCACTCAGCCCCAGGCAATGGCCGCACCACCAGAGAGGAGCAGGGAGCTCCTCACCACCGGTCTTTCTGGTACACCTCTGTTTGTACCATCTCACCGGGGTGCTCGGAGATGCAGGCCCCGTTGATGTCACTGAGCTTGTTGTCTGGAAGATCCTCGGGTTTTGTGCAAAGTTTCAGTGCCCTGGAGATGAAGACGTCCAAGTCAAACTCGGGGTCTGTTTCGCTGCTCACCTCCGCGGGCTCTTTGTGGAGACGGTGAGGAGAGGATGGCAGGCTCCGCTCCTGCATCTCTGGAAGAGGGCTGGAACACTCCAGACCCACCTGCGTGCTCTTCACCCACTGAGCAATCTCCAGGAAGAGGTTGGATGGTTCTTCTTCCAGCGACAGCTCCGCTGCAGGCGCTATGGTCGCTCTTTTCCAGTGGGATAAATCCAAGATTAGCTTGGGCTCTGAGTAGTGATGGGGCTTATTGTCTCTCCACAGCAACTTGTCCAGGTAGGAAGGTGACCCCACCTTGTAATCACACGATTTCCCACAGTCGGCATCAAACACCCTGTCCATGGAGGAGTGGGAGAGCTCCAAGAACCTCTCCGAGCTGCTCTGAGAGTATTTCCGCGGATCAACCTGCGCCTCCTCCGCGATGGACTCAGACCCCGCCCGGGGGTCCCGCTGGACCTCATCCATCTCGTGGTACTTATCGTGCCTCCATTCCACATCAGAGGAGAGGCTTACATGGTACCTGTGAAGGACACACTGCTGTTAGACACACAGATGGCGGCTTCACTAGAAACAAGCGTGCCCGAACAGACATGCATGCTGCTGCTTGCCACTTTTACCTTCCCCTTGCTAACACGCTGCCTACTTACAGGTATTTAAGTTCTTATTAATACTAGAGATCTTCTTCTTGTGTGTTAAAAAAGCAGGGAGGGCTGAGTAATTTAGGAGGAGTCTGAGGCTTGCCCAGGCTGCACGGACAGTGGGAATAAAAGCCCAACAACCAACCAAACAGGGTCCTTCATTTAGCTGCTCATCACCTTCTCTGTATTTGGGATGAAAACATGGTAAACAACATTAATAATCAACTGCCCCTCAGCCCAAAGGCAAGCACGCACAGTGTGAGCCGCTTCTGTTTGTGACCATAGAAGTAAAAGAGACAGCCTTAAATCCCCACTACAACTGGACATCACCAGCTCACTGACACCAAGGACCACAAGCATCCCTGAAGGGTCACCTTGCCAAGTGATAACTTCTCAAGCCAGTCGAACTCCCTCAACTGCAATTACCCAACAACACTGGTTCTTGGACACGGTTTTCACAATTTATCAGCTCCTAACCAAGCTGTCTTTAAAAGATGTGTAATCCCAGGTATCGGGACTCTATGTCCTGGCAATGAAATGCTCTTGGGGCATCCTTGAGAACACAGGAAAAATCACTTCCCACCTCTAAAACACTCACTTGTGTTGCAAAATTTATGTCCTAATAGCAGACATCCCCAGATGGGTGTAGGACCAACAGTCTAGGTCCCACCTTCTTGTGTCATGCTAAGGAAGCTGACAGATAAAAGGCTGACAAGGTGACCTCCAACAACGGATCTGCTGCTTTGGGGACTGTAACTGGCAGGGATCTCAGAGCTGTGAGGATACAATAAAAGCAGGAATGCTGGGAAAAGCTTCCACCTTTCCTCTCTACCTAATTTACCTGGCTGTCCCCACCTCCAGCCTCCGCCCTGACACTTGTTCACTAAGGCAAAGAGATAATAATAGCGAAGGCAAGGGATTTCTTTGGGTGATTTTGTCAATGCTGGTTAAATATAGTGGATTAAGAAGGTGGGGAGATTTAATCGCTATGCAGAGAGGAACAACGCTGCAGCTCAACCAGAAGAATCTCTATAGGAAATCAAACCTTGTTAATTCTTGGCTGCTTATGCTGTCCTACCTGCTCCAGTACTGGGGCTGGCCTAGTAACTGGGGTAATCATCTAGGACAGGAGACGCCCCAGCTTGGGCTTTGATCTGCTCAAAACTTCCTCTATGACTTTCAACAAACCATTTAAAAGTCAACACAACTAAACATTTTTTTAAAAGACCCCAGATACCCACAGCCTCAGGTAATGCACCTTGAAAAGTGATAAATATAGAGCTCCAAATCAGGCCTGGTCCCTGACAGGTACAAAAATTACCTTATTTTATAACTGGTATTGTAGGGACAGAGAACAGAGGGAAGAACCATTAGCATAATTTACATAGATATTAATTCCAAGGAAGAAAATAGGTGCTGCTAATAAAGCCAAGAGCAAAAAGATAACTGGAAGGTGCAGGCTCTGCATCTATTTGTATGGAAATAAATGACAAACCTCTTGTTGGCTTCAGGAAGGTGCCAGCTTGGTCTAGAACTACAATATGGAAGGAAGAAGGAAAAGCAGATGTTCCTCATGGGTGTGGAGCACGTGTGACTGAACCAATTCAAGATCAGGTTAGAGATCTCAAGTTCTGCCTAAAGAATTTAAGCCCGTGCCTGGTCCCCGGCCCAGCCCTGGGTATCGTACCTGTCCCAGTTAGACATCTGGCTCTGGTTGGCTTCCATCAACAAAATGTCATCAATCTCATCCTCAATCCGGAAGGGATGCTGAGACACGGGTTCATCCTCAGGGCAGGAGTAAGGACTCATGTAAGGATGCTGCAGGCCCATCTCAGCCGTCAATCGATCCATAGGGTTAAATGTCAGGATTTTCTCCAGAAAATCAATAGCTGTGAAGCAGAGAGAAACAAGCTCACTGATTCCTCAAAAGCCAACAGCAGCTTCCTTTCTAGGATTACCCTCATGAATACCCCATAACAAATCCCCTCCAAGGATGGAAGGAATCCTTAGCTGCACGAGGGTCACATCCCTCGTTCATCTAACACAAGCGCTTCTGGCCTTGCTGCACCCATCTCCCCCCCATGGGAGGTGTGTGCCTGTGGCAGAGCAATCACACAGCCCACAGGCATCACCTTATCTCAGGAGGCAGGAAAAATGACAGCAGGAGCATCACACCTCCACAAGGTACCATATAAATACTACAGCCAGTGCTGTGATCCCAGGCTGGAACTCGAAGCTTGTACCCCAAAAAAGACCTCTGGGCAGTGTCAGGATTGGAATCCATGCTCTCAGACCCATTCAACCAATTCAAATTAAATCTTAGGGGGAAGTTCTTTGCAGAGAGAGTGGGGAGGGGTTGGAACAGGCTGCCCAGAGAGGGGGTGGGTGCCCCGTGTCTGGGGGTGTTGAAGGCCAGGCTGGCTGGGGCCCTGGGCAACCTTGTGTAGCTCCAGGCCTGGAGGTTGGTGTCCCTGCCTGTGGCAGGGGATTGGAGCTCTGTGATCCTTGGGCTCCCTTCCAATCCTACCCAGACCAGTCTGTGATTCTGTGATTCTAACCAGCCCACTGCATTTCAGGTAACTGATTTCATATCTTTATGTGCAGCTGAAGTGGGATTATGTTTCCAGTACAATTTTTAAGCTTTCGGTGTGACCAACACTATGAAATTATTTCACCCCTAAATAACGTGCCTAAATTTCACCCCTAAGTGCCTAAAATTATTTCAGAAAGAATATGGAGCACGAACTCTTTCCATGGAGACAGAGGAGGCAATTAAGTCCAACAAAAGCGACTAGAATTAAGCCTGAACACAGAGTGTTTGTTGTGATTTTCTTTGATGATTCCTTTTTCTGAGGTTACGTGAAATGATCAAATCCTGAGAAGAAAGAAGTTGCTGATTCACTTGATTTTTGGTGTGTGTGAGAGCATCCCTGGGAGTTCAGAAAATACCAAGAGGACTAAGCATTTCTTCAGCTGCCTCTTCAGCACAGTCCCTTCATAAATAACCCCCACTGAGGACTTAATTGTGTGAATGGGACCGTTTCTTCAGGGGCAAAATCACCCAGCAGAAAGGAAGGGCCATACCTATTGCCTCAGCACTTAAACATTAACCAACATCCGATTGTCTCCCACAGGATTACTTCATTGCTGGGACTAATTAAGTCAGAAGGCATCAATAGCTTCATAAGGTCACTGACTGTGGCCAAGAAGCGTGGTGGAACAATGTGTTACATTAGGGGTTATATATCACGATATATTACGGGTCAGAGAGGCAAGGAAATGTCAATGAATTATGTAAAGGGCTCGGGTGACCTTTCTTCCTGCAATAACGACAGGGAATAAATCCATTCCTGCTTGCTGGAGGCTGAGGCAGTCCCTGGGTAACTCAGGCTGATGGGTATGGCGATGCCAAGTCTCTGCTGCAGGCATCTTGTAATGAAGAATTAAAACAGGGAACACAAGCTGGGCTGGGTCTTGATGTCTTCCCAAAAGCTGGTAGCCAGGTCCACCAGCCTGGTTTAAACTTTGGAAGGAGGTCAGGAGAGCTGACGTGCCCTGGCCCTCCATGCTCAAGTGGGACTGCTGCCCTGCAAGCTCTCGCTGCTGGCAAAGCTGCTCCAGGGAAAAGCAGGGGTCCCAAAGCCTGTGGTTTGCAGCCCCTCCACAACAACACACCGCTGGTTTTTAGTTAAGCTTCAGCCAAGGAGGCTGAAGTGGTATTTGAGCACTGCAGGCTGTGACAGACCAACATGAGTGATGCCCAAGCCTTAAAGCACTCAGACAATGTTTCTGCCTGTAGCACCCATCTGACAGAGATCAGACAGAAGTATAAGCATTTATTTTCTTGTACTCCTCAACTGTGTTCAAGCAAAATGCACAGCAAGAAAATGAACAGGGTGTAAAAATAACCTCTGGGCTGAACCTGCACTCAAGAGGCACAGGAAGGCAGGGATGCACCTTGAAAGTGTCCTAGACTAGCTCTGGAAGACTGTTTTACCCTTATTTCTACATGAGCTACCTGCAAGAAAGCTACTGCATCATGAATGCCATCCAGCAGCCTGGGCCTTCCCTGCTGGGACAGTGAGCAGGACCTTGAGGGACAGCGGTGGGGATGCACAACCTCCATGTGGGACAATGCACTACAGACCCCCAGATACCCAAATCCTGTTCAGCAGCCTTGGTGCACTTGGCCTTAGAGGATGATTCCTGGGGCAAACAGGTCTGGAAACACTGCAGCCCCAGGAGAAGGACATCGCTGTAGCCCCAGGCACGGGGGTACCTTCGCTGTCCACTTCAGGGAGCAGCTTGCGCAGAGGCTTCCGGACTTCCCACGTGCTGTTGATGAACGTTGGCATCACTTTGAGCAGCTCCTCTTTGTCCTCCTCATGGATAACGGGGATCGTCTCCAGAATAAGCTGCATCTGTTCCAGCTCGTGGCCCCCTAGACAGGCAGAACACAGGCAGTGAGATGAGACCCCGCAGTTAAATTGGCAGGGGGGTGGGAGACGGTTTTAGCAGCCACCCCTCTGAAATGAGCCAAGTCACCCCTACACCGCCATCTCCTGGCGATGCATCCAGGCTGATGCACGCCAACACCACAACCACCGCTCTTTGCTCCAAGGAAAACGTGGTGGTGTCACCTCCCAGTGCAACCACCTGAGGTGATCTGTGCAGCATTCCGACTCACCTAGACATCTATTTAAAAATGTAATGAAGCAGAAGCTGTAACCAACTGAAATTATGAGGGCTGGGACCCATAATCCATTGGTGGGGTCTGTCTTGCAGGATGGGAGAAGTCAGATACTGGCTCTAACAGCTTCAAAACTCACAACCCTCTTTAAGCAATACTGTGCCTGGGCTCGTTTGTAACTGTGGAACGATTTGCTGCAGGTGACTTAAAAACCTGTAAGAGAAAGTTCAGCATTCCAGAAACTTCCAGGGTGAAGCACAGAAGCTGGCATGCAGAGAGTCCATCTCACAACAAGTTCCCTAGGCGATCCTGGAGGTTGGCAACATCAGGAGAGCTCGATGTGCTAACACCCACAGAACAGCACACAGAGGGAGACTGGAACAGAGGCACCGTGACCTGGCTCTGTGATCCACAGGGACCTGGTGTACCACAGCACTGAGGCATTGTTTCTGCCCTGAGGGAGAACTGGACCAGAACTGAGCGAGCAGGTCACCATCTCCCTGTCAAGATCACGTTCTTCAGGGGAAATTTTGCTCATTATAATATCATTGTAATACAAAAGGCACACCTCCATCCCAAAAGCTACCTGCCTTCAAGGTGCAACCACCCCTCCCAGAGCATGTGCTCTGAATTTCTGTTAGTCTGTACTTTTAAACAAGAAGTGAGGACAATTTACACCAACCCCAAAAAAGATATACATGATTGGAGTCACTCTAATTCCTACTGATTGATAAAAATAGTATGAAAGTAGCCCAAAACCAGAGGCTCGTTAGGGAAGACACCACTGCAACAAGCCAAGAAGATACCATCACAAACCATTGCTAACTTGTGCGACCAGTCAACAGACTGAGCCTCTCTTCCCCTCCCCACCCCAGGGCTGCTTTGGGTGAGATTTTAACATTCCTCACCCCGTTCCCCTGCAACACCGTAGGGTCCCACCCACAGCACACAGTCCTCCACCAACTTCTCCAATGTGAGTCCTTTCCCACGGGGCTTCAGCTCTTCCCCAGCTGCCCCAGCGTGGGTCCTTCCATGGGGTGCAGTCCCTCAGGCACAGACTGCTCCAGCCTGGTCCCCCACAGGATCACAAGCGCACCCAGAAAACCTGCTCTGATGTGTGGGTTTCTGTCTCTCCCCACGAGCTGCAGGTCCTGCCAGCAGCTTGCTCCATGCAGGTCACAGCATCTCCTGCAGGTCTCCCCCTGCTCCAGCCTGGGGCCTCTCCACAGGCCGCAGGTGGGGCCTGGGCCTTTCCCATGGGCTGTGGGGGGACACCCGCTCCACCATGGGTTTCTGCAGGGGCTCAGGGGCATCTTTCTCTCCCCCCTTCCCTGCCCTTGGTGCTGCCCAGTCTCTCACCCCTTCTCACTCCCTTCCCTGGGGCACCAAGCGGCCCCTTGCGGTTGTTTCTCCCCAGGGTGATGCCCAGAGGCGCTGTGACCGGCGCTGCCGGGCTCGGCCTTGGGCAGCAGCGACTGCGGCCTTGAGCCGGCTGCTGTTTGCTCTGTGGGGCCTGGGGGCAGCTTCTGGCTGCCCCTTGCAGAAGCTGCCCCTGCAGCCCCCTGCTCTGCCAGAACCCAGAGGTACAAAATGGCAACAACGTGTAACTTGATGCCATCTAATTTTGGTGTGTTAGTGCACCCGCTTTTGTAGACAGTGGATTATCACTTGGCAATGCAAAGAATCCGTGCTCTGCATTCCCATCAAATGGCCCCGCTCACCAACCCGGCCGTGCAGCTCCTACCTGCACACACCGGCTGCGGCCCAGTGCTGACCGCCACCAGACTTAGAGTGCTGAGTCAGCACTCAGAGTCCTCGCTGCCCCTCGCCCCGCCGATAACCCAGGACAAGCTGGAACGTGGGGAGGTTTATTCTCTGCTGAATTCGACAGGAAATTGGTGTAGGCAGCAGGATGGGTTAGAGTTAGGGTTAGGGTAAGGGTTAAGGTTGGTTAGGGTTAGGTTTGGTTAGGGTTAGTGTTGGTTAGTGTTAGGGTAAGGGTTAAGGTTGGTTAGGGGTAGGGTTGGTTAGGGTTAGGGTTAGGGTAAAGGTTAAGGTTAGTTAGGGTTAAGGTTGGTTAGGGTTAGGATTGTTTAGGGTTAGGGTTGGTTAGAGTTAGGGTTAGGGTAAGGGTTAGGGTAAGGGTTAAGATTGGTTAGGGTTGGGGTTAGAAAACCGGTGTAGTGGATCACCATGGATCAGCTGTCACAGAATAGTGGCTGTGCCTCTTCCCTGACTGGGAAGGAAAGGGCTCAAAAATGGTTTGAAGAGTAATCATGAAGTGATAGAGTGCATTCAGCAGCTCCCAAACACAGCACAGCACCAGCTGCCCGAAAGGAGGCTAACTCTACCCCATCTGGAACCAGGACACTGGTGCACACAGCCATGGCCAGGCAGGGCTGTGCCCAACGCCGTCACCGTGCATCCCAGCCACGCGCTGCGCTACACGAAGAAGCAAAGCCCCTCTGTGTAGTGTGACAAAATGGGCTGCCACAGCCCTGACAACAACATCACAGACCCAGCTCCTGAGGTCCCAAAGCTTTATCCTTAAATGAATGCAGGTGCCTGACTGTGCTCTCCCCATGGGACAGACGTTTTCTGACCAGCTCCTGCTGGACGCTGGGCATCAGTCCGGTGATGATCCCCAAAACTCCTATGAGCAATCACCTATTTTTAATGCTTTTCCTTTGGGACATATTTATCCACACACCCCAAAGAACCCACTCCGGACTGCCTACCAGTCTGTGAAAGGAGAGGAGCAGCAGTGCCAGCAGAGTGGAGCCAACCGCCTCGTTGATGAACATTAATCCCTTTCCTTACCACACTATTGGATGTGACTGAGCATCTCCAGCTTCCTACATGTACAGAGAAGCTGCCTGGCAGAGATACCAAGTCATGCTATTGATTTTCTGTCTGCCAGAAACACTGGTTACAAATACTCTGTCATTAGAGCCAGGATTATCGATTAAGACAGCAAGCTGGCTGGGGTGGACAAACCATCGTGGTCCCGTTGCTCCAACTGGGTTTGGTTAGGTGTAGCCACGGCCACTTTCACCTTGAACAGCAAAGCTCTAAGCCAGGATGTGGCAGTAAACTTGGACAACCCCAAACCCACACTGACACTGGCACTGCTGGTCACTGTCACACAGCACTCAGCTCAGAACGGAACCTTGAGAGAAGACAGAGCAATAGGAAAAGCAAAAAAGACAGAGGGACATTGTCCTAAAATCAATCCTGGGAAAACCCCACTCACTTTCCTACAGGAAAACCAATTTTAGGTTATTTAGAGGTTCACAGTGTGGCTCCAGGAGGAGCTGAAGATGACCATGGTGAGACAAACACCACATTAGTCAGGCTAATTCACAAACTGTGATCAAAATTACAGGGTGTTACGGGTCACAAAGGCACGGTGGCTGTTCTCTCAGTGAAGGCACCTGGCAGCCAAAAGGCACAGTGTTTAGTCACACAAAGAAGCTGCCAATGCAGGGATGGAAGCACTGAATTACAGCTCTCAGGAGACCAGTTCCCCACCATTTATTTAATTCCCAGGGACCTTCTGGAGGCATTAATCCCTGAGAAGGAAAACACTGAACTACAGACAGAATGAATGCAACATTCACTGAGGACAGAATGAGGAGCACTGCATAGTGTCTTGGAAAAGGGAACTCTTCCCTGCGCTTCCAACTACGTCCCAGGTGAGCATCCTCTGGAAGCAAGCATGATCCCATGGGGAAAAACCACCACCTCCCATCACTCAAGCCACGGGCACGGCCCCGCTACTGACTGCCAGGGATATCTGCAAGGAAGGGCAGCTTTTGTTTTTCTTCAGTGGAAAAGTCACTGGAGGGAGCTGTAGCCACTCAGTTGCAGATGCTCTTCCCTGTTTCCCACGCTGCTCATGATGGGGAGCTCTGCAAAGGTCTTGCAACCAGGTTTTAGCTGCTGGAGACATGCTATGCTTCCTGCAAGCTTCGGGCTAGCCCAATTTCTCCTGCCCTCCCATGCCTCTGCCCAACCCAAAGCTCCAAAGCTGTTCCTGCCCCCCGCAGTGCCCAGAGAAGGGGCTACAGGGAAGGCAAAGGGGACTGGGGCTCCAGTGCCTGGCACTCCTTAACTTGAGTAGCAGAAGGAAAGCAGTGAGTGACATCTACACTTAATAACTGGTCACCTTAATGCAAGGGCGTGGCTTAAGCTCTCCAGATAGACCACTGAGTTAATGACACTGACTGATGCTGAGCACCCAGTTTAAATGGTGCTGCTGACGCACACTCAAAAAACAATTTACCCAGTGTAATTACCGGGTGTTTGCAACTTTCTGGGAACTCCATCACTGTTATTTCCCACGGGGAGTCTGATGGTGAGCCAGGACTTCCCAAAAGCCTCATCCTGCAGCCGCGGAGTGTAGCTGCACCTGGCCAGGGGCAAACTCCTTCTCCCAAGCAAAGAGGAGAAAAGGAAAAGGAAAGATGAACCTTGTTGTCATGCAAGTGTTTTGGCTGTTCTGAGCAACAGGGTTTTTATTCTCCTCTGTGGTGGTTTGACCCTGGCTGGGGGCCAGACACCCACCAAAGCTGCTCTGCCACTGCCCTTTTCAGCTGGACAGGGGAGAAAATAGATCTTGAGAGGCTCAGGAGTGGAGATAAGGACAGGGAGAGACCATTCCACAATCAGTGTCACGGGCAGAACAGGCTCAACATGTAATAAAAAAGCCCCATCTAATTTATCTCACACACACACACAGAGTGACACCAGAGTCGGGTAATGAGAAGTAAAACTGGATCTTAAAGCACCTCCCCCACCCCTCCCTTCTTCACAGACTCAACGTTACCCAGAATTTCTCTCCCTTCTCCCCCCATTGTGGCACAGGGGGAGACAGGGATGGGGGTTTGGGTCAGTTCCTCACAAGTTGGTTTCTTTCAAGCGGTGAGGGGGGAAGGAGGAGGGAGGCCAAAGCATTTCACACCCCCTTCCCCTGCTGCACCGTGGGGTCCCACCCACAGCACACAGTCCTCCACCAACTTCTCCAATGTGAGTCCTTTCCCACGGGGCTTCAGCTCTTCCCCAGCTGCCCCAGCGTGGGTCCTTCCATGGGGTGCAGCCCCTCAGGCACAGACTGCACCAGCCTGGTCCCCCACGGGGTCACAAGCTCCCCCAGAAAACCTGCTCCAGTGTGGGTCTCTCTCTCTCCCCACGGGCTGCAGGTCCTGCCAGCAGCTTGCTCCATGCAGGTCACAGCATCTCCTGCAGGTCTCCCCCTGCTCCAGCCTGGGGCCTCTCCACAGGCCGCAGGTGGGGCCTGGGCCTTTCCCATGGGCTGTGGGGGGACACCCGCTCCACCATGGGTTTCTGCAGGGGCTCAGGGGCATCTTTCTCTCTCCCCTTCCCTGCCCTTGGTGCTGCCCAGTCTCTCCCCCCTTCTCACTCCCTTCCCTGGGGCACCAAGCGGCCCCTTGCAGTTGTTTCTCCTCAGGGTGATGCCCAGAGGCGCTGTGACCGGCGCTGCCGGGCTCGGCCTTGGGCAGCAGCGACTTCGGCCTTGAGCCGGCTGCTGTTTGCTCTGTGGGGCCTGGGGGCAGCTTCTGGCTGCTCCTTGCAGAAGCTGCCCCTGCAGCCCCCTCCTCCAAGCAAAACCACAACCTCCGCTATGAACACCAGCAGATGACATGTGGCAAAGAACACTGTGGGCACCCAGCCCCACTGCTGGACTCCCACCCTGACTCTCCTTTTACTTATTTGCACAGGAGGAGGCCAGCAAGAAGGAGCACAGGGCCAAGACCTTGCCATAACAATTCTACAGACTATTTTTAAAGCATCCCAAAAAGAATATGTATTTTGAGCTCCAGTTTTGATCCCCACACATTAGATAAGTATCCTCCTACCATCTGGGGGCTTATTAAGCAACCACACAGGTCTAGGAAGCAGAGAAACAGGGGTATTTGCAGCACTTCATAGCACTTTTCCCACTGAGACCAGTCTGTGATCTGCCAAATTCCATCTCCTGATCCCTGACGTGCTGTGGACTCTCAGGAACCAAGTTACAAAGTTGGTTCCCATAATGATGCTCTCATCTCCACTGGACAACTGGGACAAGGCTGGTCTCCCCCATAGCCATGTGCCACACCAGCAAGAGCACTTCTGCTTGCTCTCCAGATGCTCTTTGTGAGCAGTAGTGGAAAAATAAATATTTCTAAGCTAAATCGATCTCATCTGTAAGCCAGACAGTTAACAGAGACCAGACAAACCACATCTTGGAGCTGCCTGGACCATGATGGGAGCTTCATGGACCACCTTGGCCTCCTGGGCAGTAGAGGGCTGGTGTCAGCCAATGGAGCTTCTACCCCTGGGGTCCATAAACAGCATGAAAACAAAGCACGGTTTGGGAAGCCAGGATAGAGATGAGAGCTTGGGTGCTCTGTAGGGATGGCCAGAGACTTCTTGTTTTGCTGTTTGACAAAAGGAGCAAGTCCAGAAAAAGAAAGATTGACTTAAGAGTCCAAAGGGATTTCCCTGGGGCTCCAGCTACTCCTGGTTTGAGATGAGGCAGTGTGTCGCCGCGGTCTGGTGCAAGTCCTGCAGGACCAGGACCCTGCCATCCTCACTGGGGTTTGCTTCTGCTGCTGGACTTTACCTGGGGCTGGTTCAAGTCCAGTGCCCTGGACTGGCAGAGCCTTAGCTCTGCCCTGGAAAGGCATCACCCAGTTTGCTTCTGCCAAAAAAAGCTTGGGGACTCTCCCACAGTGCAAACCACAGCTCAGCCACGGCTGGGAGAGCTCTATCACCCAGTGAGACCAGAAAACACCCATGTCTGCCCCTGGAATATATCCTGAGGAAGTGCAGAAGCAGCCAGGTCTGATGCATAATTTCCAGAGCTGAAGTCCCTGGTCTTGCAAATCCTGGGGAAGGGAAGAGCAAGGACAAGAAGGAGGAAGGAAAAGGCAGGCCGTGCTAACGACCTCTTTGAAATGACACTGACTGCTTAGTGTTCAGTTCTCACAAAAGAAAGATGGAAGCTGCAAGCGTGAGTGGGAAGGGAGCAGCAGAGCAGCTGCAGTCAAAGGCTGGCTGCGGAGCTCTGCGGTGCGCTGACATATTTGTGGAGAAAATCTCCTGCTCCATTATTAATGGGTCTAATGATTTATTTACACCAGTCTGCAGGCAGCTGCTCAGGAAATGCGTTAAACCTTGTCATTCAAAACATTGATGGGCAAGGGAGAGACAACCAAGGAGAGGCAGTGCTGCAGAGCCTGGGCAGGAAGGCGGCTTCTTCGGTAGCAGGAAAGTGTCTCCTTCATTCCTGAGTCATCAACTCCAGGTCCCAGCTTGGGGAGCACAGCTCTGCTCCTGACAATGGCATTTCTGGAGCTGTATGAAATAAAGAGCTGCTGCAGGTGGTAGAAGAACCCATGAGGAGAAGGGTGCTGCTGGGCCCTGTGCTAACAAAGGAGGACTGGTTGCAGATGTGAAGACTGGGGTCAACCTTGGTTGCAGGGACCATGATGTGGTAGAGTTCAGGATCCTACTTGGAAGGAGTAGGGCAGTAAGTAGGACTACAACCCTTCAGGAAGGCTAACTTGAGCCTTTCCAAAGACCTTGTGAGAAAGCTGTGGGTTAAGGCTCAAGAAGGCAAGGGAGCCCAAGAAAGCTGGTCATTATTCCAATACCATTTCCTCCATGCTCAAGACCAGAGTACTCCACAGAACAGGAAAACAAGCACAGGATGAAGGAGACCTGTGTGGCTGAGCAAGGAGCTGCTAGAAAGACTCAAAGGGAAGCAGTAAGTTTACAGCAGGTGGAAAAAGAGAATGGAGAAGTGGGAGGAATATAGGAACATTGGCAGAGTATGTAGGGATGCCACAAGGAAGGCTAAAGCCCAGCTGGAATTGAAACTGGGATGTCAGGGACAACAAGAAGGGCTTCTTCAAGTACATCAGCATCAAGAGGACTAGAGACAATGTGGGCTCACTGCTGAATGAGGTGGGTGCCCTGGTGATGGAGGATACAGGGAAGGCAGAGATAATGAATGCTAGCTTTGCTTAAGTCGTTACTATGAAGGCTGGCCCTCAGGAAACCCAGGAGGTAGGAGAGAAAGCCTTATGGAAAGAAGATCTTCTCCTGGTTGAGGAGGATTGGGTCAGAGAATATCTAGAGAAACTTGACACCCACAGATCCGTGGGCCCTGATGGGATGCACCCAAAGGTGCTCAGGGAGCTGGCAGATGTTATTGCAGGGCTGCTCTCCATCATCTTTGGAAGGTCACAGAGAACAGGAGAGGTGCCTGAGGACCAGAGGAAAGCCAGTGTCACTCCAATCTTCAAAAAGGGCAAGAAGCGTGACCCAGGAAGCTACAGGCCAGTCAGTCTCACCTCCATCCCTTGAAAGGTGATGGAACAGCTGATTCTGGGTGTTATCGGTAACCGTCTAGAAGAGAAGAAGGTTATCAGGAGTGGTCAACATGGATTCACTAAAGAGAAATCATGCCTGATCAATGTGATAGCCTTCTATGATGTCATCACCAGCTGGGTGGATGAAGGGAGAGCAGTGGCTGCTGTGTACCTTGACTTCAGCAAGGCTTTTGACACAAGGAAAGCTAACAGTGCATCAAGAGCATGGCCAGCAGGTCGGGGAGGGTTCTCCTCCCTCTCTGCTCTGCCCTGGTGAGGTCGCAGCTGGAATACTGTGTGCAGTGCTGGGCTCCCTGGGGTCAAGAAAGACAGGGAACTACTGGAGAGAGTCCAGAGGAAGGCTACCAGGATGATTAGAGGACTTGAACATCTTCCATAGGAGAGGCTGAGAGAGCTGGGTCTGTTAAGTGTAAAGAAGACAGAGGGATCTTATCAATATTCATAAATACCTGAAGGGTAAGGGTCTAGAGGAAGGGGCCAGACTCTTCTCAGTGTTGCCCAGTGACAGAACAAGCAGTGATGGGCACAAACTGGAACACAGGAAATTCCATCTCCACATGAGAAAAAAACTTCTTTACTGTGAGGGTGACAGAGCCCTGGGCCAGGAGTCTCCTTCTCTGGAGAGATTGCAGCCCCATCTGGAAGCTGCCTAGCGCAATGTGCTCTAGATGATCCTGCTCTAGCAGAGGGTCACACTAGATGATCTCAGGAGGTCCCATCCAAACCCTACAAATCTGTGAATCTGTGTATCTCAAGAACATCACAGTTGAGCTTCAAATGCTGCACTGATAATGTGCTCCTTGGCAGTGCTCTGGGTTTCCTGTTTTTTTCCTTGCATTGCACCTTCACAACTCCAGTATATATATATATATACTATCTATCTATCTATCTATCTACATGCACTATATATATATAGTGTGTGTAGATAGATAGATAGATAGTATGTATATATATATAGATATAGTGTGTGTAGATATATATATATATATATAGTGTGTGTAGATAGATAGATAGATAGATAGTGTACATACACTATAGTATATATATAGTATGTCTCTATCTATAGTATATAGTATATATAGATATATATCTATAGATGTATATAGATATAACTATAGAGCAAATCTATAGATATTGATATAGATATAGATATATCTATCTATATATAGTATGGGAAAAGGCTGAAAATGGGTAGTGTCATTCAGACATCAAATAACCAACTGCTGTAACAACTGGCAAGGAGAGGGGACTTCCTTCTGCCATGATAAAAAGCCTCTGAGTTGGGTAGCCAAGGGAAGAGGGAAGGAGGAAATGAGAGTTTAATCAGCAGGAGTCAGAGACCTACCAGCGAAGAGCATCCTCCCCGTCAGCATCTCGGCCAGGATGCAGCCGGCTGCCCACATGTCGATGGCTTTGGTGTAGTTGTTTGGCGAGAGGAGGAGGCGTGGGGAGCGGTACCACTTTGTTACTAAGCCCTCAGAAAGGTAACCCTGAAAGAGCAGAGACAGAGACCATCAGCAGCCTTGCAGGAGAAGTCCTCTGCTCCCCCCCCACACCTCTCCCTCCACCCCCAGTCAGCCCCCGCTGCCCGCCGCGGCTCCTCCACTGCCAGGTGCTGCAGAGGAACCTGCCCACCCCCAGCTCATGGCGCACCCGGCGGGAGGCTGTGCTTGTGCATCCTGCAGAGAGCAAGGAGGTGAGGCACACACTGCTGGGAGCAGAGATGCTTCGGGGCTCCAGGAGCCAGAGCACTTGCTTCTCCCCCCAAAAATGCATGCCCTGCTTGTCACCATGGTATTGAAGCATCTCCTGCGAAGGACAGATGGCTTTAACAGCACAGGTTTGCAGATCATACCTGCAGACGTTATTTCAGGTCACTGCTAGAGGACTTACATGTGTTATATAAATCCCAATTTCACCCTCTGAGACATTCTGGAAGTTAAGCACACTATTTAAGTGCTTTTCTGGGACCCAGCTACAACCCACCAGCATGTGGAGGAAGCCTTCTCCAGCTTGGTGCCCTGGAGCACAGTGCTTGGACTCCCAAATGTTGACAGAGTGCAATGTTTTGCTGACTGCATCTCTAGTGGAGCCAGCATTTATAGTCTATATAATATATAGTCTATATAATATATAGTCTATATATATATATATAGCCTGGCCACCTAAACCGCTGGGTACAGCAAGCTGTGTGGTGTTGAGTTCCCACAGCCCATCTCCCAGCACCGATGCTGGAACTGAGTTTTTGAAGGGCAGGAGCTCCCTAGGGAGCTCAGGTAAGAGCAGCTGCCTGTGTGTCAGCCCTGGCTGGGCACAGATCCACAGCACGCAGGGCTGGAGCAGAGGTGGCACAGGGAGCACGCAGGGCAGCACCCCCAGGATGTGCCCAGCCGGATCTGGCCTCACACAGAAGCCAGGGGAGTTCACCCTGCCAGCATCCTGCTGCAGTGAACCCTGCTTCGGTTTGGGAAGGGTGCTAGGAACTGTGGATGAGCCCATGCAGCATCTCCTAGGGGGGAGGTGTGGATTTAGATTAGATCTTAGGGGGAAGTTCTTTGCAGAGAGAGTGGTGAGGGGCTGGAAGGGGCTGCCCAGAGAGGGGGTGGGTGCCCCATCCCTGGGGGTGTTGAAGGCCAGGTTGGCTGGGGCCCTGGGCAACCTTGTGTAGCTCCAAGCCTGGAGGTTGGTGTCCCTGCCTGTGGCAGGGGGTTGGAGCTCTGTGATCCTTGGGGTCCCTTCCAACCCAGACCAGGCTGGGATTCTATGATGATTCTATGATGATCTTGCAATAAAGAGAGCAAGGGGATGAGCAGAAAAAGAGATTTAGGGAGGAACCATCGCTACTGTGTGGCAGGAAAGTCTCCTGGACCAGCACATGGCTTAAGACATCACCAAGCAGGTGACACAGCCCTGCAAGGGAGAATTCAGATGAGTTAATGTCCCACCTGGGAGACTGAACACGTGCCAAGCACTCAGCAGCTCCCCCTAAAATCAGAGGGATGCGTTCAAGCCTGTAAATAACGCTGGCATCCTAAGGGATGCCACAGCACCCCACAGCCCCACAGCCAAGCTCCAGGCGCGTGGGTGCCACCCTGGGGCTGCACATGAACAGTTACTTCATCAGGACGAACGCTGGAATATTCATAGGGGAATTTTCTGTATTAAATATAACACATGAACAGAAGAAGGAAGGTTAAAACGTGGTAGGAAAGACAAAATAATAAGGGCTTATAACGTTAAACTGCGTTTAAATGCCATGAAGCACTAGGAGAGTATCAAAATGCAGCGACAGCATGAACACAGCTCACATAAAAACTCCATCCCCACCGAGGCAGTTTCATCAGCCTTTCAGTTGCAGATGTGTTTTCGCTGGGATGCCACAGGACACTTCCCTAAATGCAGGAGCAGCACACCACCTCACACACTACGAGGTCTGTAACGCTCCTCTTCCCCCAGGGCAGGTTTTTGTTCCAGCTTCCAAGCACAGGAGCCGTCACACTTTTAATCATAAAGGATTTGCTTGTGAAGAAGGTTTTAATTTTGGTCTTCTGAAGGTAAGTTGTAATGGAGACTGATTAGCTGAGAAGTGCCATTTAATGCTGCTTTATTTCTGCTCATGCTGCTGAATCAGAACCAGCATGGAAGCCCCCAGGAGTTACCTGATCAGACTGACACGTTTCAGCTCCTTCAGTTCTTCCCAACAATGGAGCCATGGGTTTTTATTGTTAAAATCCTAAGAAAATAAACTTTAGGGATAGTGATCCAGGGCAGTTGCTGACTGGATCCATTTCCTCCCTTTTCCCAGCAAAGAAGCACCATTTTCCTTACAGATTTTAACACTCAGTTGGTACATTTCTTCTCCCTGACAGCAAGATGGATTAGGGTTCTCAGGGGTGTGTGCATCATGCAAAATATATGAGCAATATACTCTGAGTATCTATACATTGTGACAAGCCAAACCATCTCATCCCAGGCAGCTCCCATGGACAAGAGAACATTCTCTGCAAGAACTCAGTGAAGAGTTTGGATGCACCTTCAGACCCTCCTCTACCCTGTGAGGGTAGGGGTGGTAATTAATGAGGTGGTAATTAATGAGGAGCATTCCTCATTGTGCCTCCCTATTCTGTTACCCATCACCAGCGTCCCCAAATGTCACCTCCCTGCTTTCATTAGCTGAATAAGCCAGGGAGGGCCACCCTCCAGCTTCTTTCACCCAGTGAGGGTGAGGGAGCCCTGGGCCAGGCTGCCCAGGGGGGTGTGGAGTCTCCTTCTCTGGAGAGATTCCAGCCCCATCTGGATGTCTCCCTGTGTGCCCTGCTCTAGGGACCCTGCTTTGGCAGGGGGTTGGACCCCATGGGCTCTGGAGGTCCCTTCCAACCCCTGTGATTCTGTGATTCTCTCCATCCCACCAACTCAGTTGGACCCCTCCACCTGCTTCCTTTCCATGGCATTCCAGTGCTGAGCTCTGGGTTATCCCTTCTCTTTCTCAGGGGGGGGGGAAATACTGGGAAGGGCTGATGGGATGTTTTAAAATCAAAACTTTTCTGACCTGGCCGAGGTCCTCTGGCAGGAGCAGCCCTGATGAGCTTGTATGGACCCAAATACCTCATCTCCTCTGCCTCCACAGTGGCTAAAATCATGAGCCAGGAAACATGTAAGAGAAGCTCCCGTCCTACCATCCGGAGGAAGAAACTACAGTCCTCTGGACTTCCAAATCCATGGAGGAAGTATCAGGACGGCTTTGGGAGCTGGCACAGCATCAGGATGCTTGGGTACCTGTTTTAGGGATGGGCTCAGCTCTTGCCTGTGGTGCCAAGACTGACACAGGGCAGCGGCTGTGCCAGGACGGAGAGAGAGCCCGAGCTTCAGCACCAGGATTTCACCTTGCACGTAGATTCAACCAGAAAGACCAGGAGAAGAAGCCTACTAATGACTTCTAATTAAGATGGAACACATGTCTGCATGACAATATTCTATGGATTCAGCACACTTCTGAACTAAGAACCACTAGAATCTCTTTAAGACCCCATATTACAGAGTCAGTGTAAGCCCAGAGAGGAAAGTTCCAAGTCCAAGTCTCCCTCTCAGGCCCTCCCTTGCTTTTTTTTTTTTTCCCTCTTCCAATTTTCAAGCATCACTTTCCTGTTCCTCCTCTGCTCCTGCAGCATGTGCAGGAACAGCCCAGGTAATCTATAGAAGAGATGAATTCATTACAGGGTCGGGTAAGCATCAAGGCATGTCAGACAGAACTCCCAAGTAAAGTGAAAAGAGAATTAAAAAAAAATGAATGCCTTTCCTAATCTTTACAAAACATGGATTTTGTGGGTTGCTTACGCCACCAGAAACAATTTTGGGTGGGTGCTGCTGCATCCTGGTGTCACACTGGTCATGGCTTGCCGGGCTGCCTGCATCCCAAGCAGGGTACAGCAGCACACAGGGAGCGTGACAAGTCCCAGTGGTGCTCTGAAACAGCCATCATCCAAGCCTTGGAGCCCCAGAGCTCCCCCTTGTAGCTCTGGGAACCAAGACCAGGCTGGGGAAGGGGCTGGAGGGCAAATCCTCTGAGGAGCAGCTGAGGGAGCTGGGGGTGTTGAGCCTGGAGAAGAGGAGGCTGAGGGGAGACCTTCTCCCCACCTGCCCTGCCCTGCCAGGAGGGTGCAGAGAGGTGGGCGCTGGTCTCTTCAGCCAGGGGACAGGAGCTGGGACAAGGGGCAATGGGCTCAAGCTGCCCCAGGGCAGGCTCAGCTCAGCTGGGAGGGAAAAGTTCTTCCCTGGCAGAGCTGTCAGGGCCTGGCCCAGGCTGCCCAGGGAGGGGGCTGAGTCCCCAGCCCTGGGTGTGTTTAACAGAGGGGAGATGAGGTGCTCAGGGATCTGGTTTAGCACAGGACAGGGACAGTTGGACTCCATGATCTTCAAGATCTTTTCCAACCTTGTGAGTCTGTGATTCCTTGAGGCAGATGCTGAAATTCAGGATCCCACCTGCTGCAAACCAAGCAGCCCCTAACGCTGCAGCCCAAAGCCTTTCCCAAGAATATTTCACACCAAAAATCCATCTTTTTTGCACTCTAAAAGCTGCAGAAGTGTGGGCCAGATGCCCACAAACTGGAAATCCAGCAGGATCCAGCCACAGCTTGTGTATCTGCACCTCCATCCACAGCCAGGAACAGGATTTCTGCTGCTGCACCCACGGGAGCTGGGTTGGGTCCTGGTGCAGACCCAAGGGGAGAGGGGGGCAACTCAAAAACGGCAACAACCCCAATCTTTTGGAATAATCCTGGTGCAGTAGCAGGCTGGTGCCTCTTCACAGAGTGTTTTTTAAGCTTGTTTTTTTAAAGGCAGGTTCTAGGAGAGACTGGGAAAGAAGCTGGGCTTGCAGGAGCATCGCTCCAAAATACAAGACTAAAACCGCCTGCTGTTCGTGGCTCCAGCAACGTGACACGTGTCCTCATCGTTCTGGGATGACAGAGTGCATTTATTTCAGGACTGCAGACTATTATGTGCTTCAGCAGAGGACAGAAAAGGAGAATCACCGAGCCGGGGGTCCCAGCAGGGAGCCACGGGCAGATGCCCAAGGGCTGGACGCCGAGGAGAGCCTCCTCCGGGTCGAGGAGGGAGCAGCAGCCCACATCCCCACCTCCTTTGAAGATCCCCTCTGTGATGACCCACCCGAGGACTTTACTGCTTTACTGGATGAACTGGAAGCTATTATGTTTACACAAAATGAAGGGAGGGAGGGCTTCAAAGGCTTGGAGATGTTCTGGAAACTATTTGCCACGAGATCTACCCCTAAAAGGGCTGCTGCACCCTCCTGAGCATGGAATTCCTGCCAATTAATTCTGTAATTATGTTGCCCTCAAAACCACTTATTATTTTTAAGTCTAGACATTCACTGGTATTTATCCCAATTTTTAATGCTTGGCTGTGCTGTCTCCTTGCTCTCCAACCCCTCCTGCCCACCACGAGCTGAAGGGGCTCAAGGGAAGACAGCATCTTGCTTTTACGCCCCTTTCCCCCTCCCCCCTCTCACTGATTCGAGGCAGATCACATCTGGACTCTCATCTGGAGCCAAGGATATTTATTAGGGCATCAGAGCAGGGACAGACGGACAGACAGGCAGCTAAACACACCCAGGCAGCCTCTGAAGAAAGGGAGGCAGGGTCTGGGCCACAGGGGTAAGGCAGCATGGTGCAGGGCAGGCAGAGGGACTGGGTGTTGCAGGGCATGTTGATGGTGATGGCATTCAGTAAAGAGGTGGCTTCTGAAGAGGGAAATGCTTGGAGAAGGACCTCAAGCTGCCCCTTGTCCTCACCTCCATCACTCCTCCCCTCATCACCAGGGCACCAGGTTGCAGGGCAAAGCCATCCAGAGCATGAACTGAGGAAAAAAGGATTAAGGTGGAGAGGTTCTAGGGGGGATGAAAAGACAGATTAGCAACTCCCAGGGACAAAGAGCAGCAGGAAGGAAGAGGAAGGAGCCTGCGTGGTTGGATGTTGGGAGCATCAGGGAAGAGACAGTGTGGCAGGGAAAGGGGGACACACAGGAGCACCTTCCCATGGTCCTGTTCTGCTAGACTTGCTATTCTGTGCCTTAAAGAGGTGCCTGCAAGCAAGTGGAGCACCCAGGAAGCTTAGAAGCAGCTAATCTAAGCTTTTAGCCCTGTCCATCTAAGACAGGGATAAACTTTAAGCCATCAGATCTAAGCAGCCTGTGAAGGTGCAGATCCAGATCTCGACGTGACCTCGGCACCTTGAAATTCACCTTGTTTCACAGGAACAGATGTCCCTGTGCTGCTCTTACCACATGGGGACGGGGCTCTGAGCAGCCAGCACCGGCCAAATGGTGGGAGGAACGTAGGCAAAGCTGCTCTGCTTCAAAGCTGGGGAAGGCCAGCACCCTGCTGTGGCCCAGGGTGTCTCCTAGAGTTGGGGAGCTCTCCCTTTCCCACCAAATTATCCTGATTAAATGGTCGCCTGCTGCAAGCCATGTAAACAAGACACACTGCCAAGCAAGGGCTGTTATTTAGGGGGGGAGGGGGGTGTGTTTCTAACCTGTGTTTAAAACTCTGCTCACCATCTACCACGGTTGTTATTTGCCATTTTAACACCCAACAGAATGGTTTGGGATTTGAGAAGCCCTGTGTCAGAAGAGCTGTGACCTTTCAGATGGGTGACAACACACAACCTGCAGTTTTTCATGTTGGCAGAGCCCAGCCATCAGTCTGAACATGTTCCAGACACAAAACATCCTAGGAGGAAAAAAAAACAAACCCCAAGATGGCATTACTGTAGAGGTGTAGCTCTGTGATGCCTTCAGAGGTCTGGATCCACTGGGTCTTTAGAGCTATCAGTTACCCCAGGAGCAGGATTTCATCTGCTTTTCAGCAGCTCTGCATTAGCACCAAAATTTGGGGTGTAAGGATCCCCTGTTCTGCTCAAATGCTGGTCAGCAGCAGGGTGGAGGCTCAGCAGCTTCAGGCACGGTGATGCTGTGGTCCTCTCCCTCTTCCTTGCAAGAGCATGGACCAGGGAGCTTAAAAATCTGTAGGAGCCCTTGAGGAAAGGGGAGGTTGAAAGAGAAGTGTGGAAAGGAATTGATTACTCTGAGTCATCCCAGAAGAGCTGGAAATCACAGGCAGGACTGACCCAAGCCCCATCCAAGCCCTCCCCTCCTGCCTCTGCCTTTGCAGTGCCCATCACCTGGTTCCAGCAAACAGTCCTCCCCATCACCAGAGTTTACAAACACTGATGTTATTGGCAGTGCTGGATGCTATTTTTGTCTCTGCTCTGGAGCAGCATCCAGGTGTCTCTGCACAGCAGGGATCTGCTGGGGTTTTTTTTTGCACTGATGCTCCAGCCTCCCACCCTGGGAGGAATCAGAGGATGCTCCTGCAATGGCACCTTGCAAAGAAATGTCCTATGGCAAAGCTGCAGCCCTGACCATCCTCCTGACAGCTCTCTCCTGCCTGCTATTAAGGTGATGGAGAATTGCTTAGAAATGAGAGTAACTCTGCAGCAGACACACAGGCAACTCCTACCCTGAGCCTGAAAAAAAACAACAAAACCCACTCACTTAAAAAGCCAGGAGCCTCCTCCTGAGCTGGGTAAGGGGAGGGGAGCACAGGAGGGGCAGGCAGCAGTGAGGACCCTGTGCTCCCTCCCCGATGTCCCTTGCAACCTTCTTCCTTTTCCCCAGCCTTTCCTTCACCCCAGACTCAAAACCTGAGCGGATCAGGGCTCAGCTTCAGGATCACAAGATCATCTTTTCACCATCCTTCTCCCCGTGCCCATCTCTGCCCCTGCCCCAAGCAAGGCAGCTGTGGCCAAATCAGAGCCACCAATGCAAAGTGTATGTAAACCCCAGCACAGGCACCACGGTGGGTCCATGGGGGGCACCAAACTCATCCACACAGATGTCCAGCTCAAGCAAATAGATTTTAATCTTGCAATGCCAAATAGTGAGCTTAACCAGAGAGGGGAAAAAAAAGAGCTGCAGACTGCATCATGTCTGCTGGTGTGGCCACACGATGCTCCTGGGACCACGTGGACCTGTGAGCTGATGAAGCCTCACCACGCTCTTCCACTGCTCCAAACCTCTACCCTGGATGGCAGCCTGCATTAAACATCTGCAACTGCCTTCAAAATCCATCAGTATCAGGACTGAGTGTTACAGAGACTCCTCGCCCCTATTCCTTGCCTCGCTCCCTCCCACACTGCCTGTGTCAGCACGGACTCTGCTCCAACCTTGAGCTGCTCCACCAGCAAAACCCCTTCCAAGCTGCTCCCAGCTCCAATTTCCCTTTCAGGAGGCCACAGGAGAGCCCCAGGGCAGCCTGGCTGCAGGATTTCTCTGCTAAGAGAATGCCACAGCGAATTAAACTTCTCAGAGGGAGAACGTAGCTCTTTTAATAGCTGCATGTTTGCCTGAGCACACAACTGGTTTCAGTACCTCAAATTCTTGCACAGGGTTTGGCAGCTGCCTGGAGCCTACTACCTGTGGCTCACAAGCTGCTCGTTAGGCAGTGCCACTTGGAGGGAGTTTCAGCCCTCCACGGGCAGACGGAGAGGAGCTGGCAACAGCAGCAGGACAGGAAAACTGAGTGAGCCCCTTTGGGGGCTCCCCCAAGGAGGGGATGGATCTAAGCAAGGGCAGGTATGTGTTTCCTTGCATTTTACTCCATTCCTCCTTTCCCTCCTCCATCCCTGCCAGACCGCTGCAAGAAGGTGTGCACGGGCTGATGGACAGGGTCTTGACCCCGGATGAAACAATATGACTGTGTGTCAAAGACCCATCCATCTTTCCCAACAGTTAAACAAGCGTAGTTCAGAGAGAGCTGGGTTTTTAAAACGTGGGCTGGTGTAGAAGTGAGGACCAAGGCAAGCAGGATGGCTGTGGATGAGCCAGGCACCCATTCTGCACGCTCCCACTCTGGGGATGAGCGGCAGCGCGTGCGTTATAAAAGCAACAAAGCAAAAAAAACCAGCAAAGGTTAGTTATTTGAGGAAAGCAAGCACAGACAGGCCTCCCCCCCAGCCCACTGCTGGAATGGAATAAAATACATAAGTATATATTTGATACATATGATATATGGCACTGAAAGACACCTGAATGGGACTTGAACCCTTCCTGGGCCCTGCTTGGTGCTCTGTGGTGCTGGAGAACCCTGGGGTGCGCTTGTCAGAGCTCAGCCCATGGGTTATACCTGGGAAACACAACCTGTTTTGGGACGTGGCAACCACCACAGAGGAGCACCCCAGCAGGGCTTCCAGCTGCCCAAACAGGCTCAAGGAGCACTCACCCCCCCCCCAAAAAAACCCTCCACCACAGCACAAACCCTCCACCTACACGTGCTCAGCGCCGGCAGCTCAGCAGGACAGCTCGGCCGTGTGGCACCGCCTACCTTGTGTGAGTAATGCTGATCCACGATCCTGGCCAGCCCAAAGTCGCCGATCTTCAGCACCAGGTCCTCCGTGCTGATGAAGATATTGGCCGGCTTGAGGTCCCGGTGCAGGACGTTGGCCGAATGGATGTACTTCAGCCCCCGCAGCAGCTGGTACATGAAGAGCTTGGCGTGCTCCTCGGCGAGCTTCCCCTGCTCCAGCAGCCGCGCCAGGTCCGTCTCCATGTACTCCTGGACGATGTAGACCACGTTGAACTTGAAGAAATCCCCACGCAGGTTGGCCCCCTTCGGCCCCAGCACCTCGTACACCTTCACGATGTTGTCGTGGTCGAGGCGGCGGATGATCTTGACCTCCCGGAAGGCGTGCTTCATGCTGCGCGCGTCGCCGATGGTGATCTTCTTCACCGCCACTTTGCGGCAGCTCTTGCTGTCCAGGGCCGACAGCACCAGCCCGTTGGCCCCGAAGCCCAAGGGGCGGAAGTTGACGAAGCGGCAGCCCAGGTCGTACCCGTACACGCTGGCGATGCAGTCGCACTTCTCCGCCATCATGGCGGGCTCCCTCCTGGCTTGGCTTTTCACGCGCACACCCCACGCCCCACACCCCGCCACCTTCGTCACTTGGGATGCTGGGAGAGTGGGACAGCTTCCGGATCACAAAGGTGGTGTGACACCGAGCGCCTCATCGTTCATTAGAGAAGGGCCATCGCTGCCAGGCGAGGCGCGGATGCAGTGAGAAGAGGCACCAGCACACACACACACACACACAAATGAAACGTTTTAAGCTGGGTGGGAAATCAAGGGCTAGAAGAGGCTCCCCAAGCAGCACAGAGAACCGCAGGCCAGAGGTCTCTAGCAAAACAGAAAAGCTATTTTCCTTGAAACGACGAGACCAGCACTGCTACATTTTCTCAGCCACTTTCTTGTTCCCCTTCTCCGATGCGCCCGAGTCGATGCCAAAGCGCGAGGCTGAGGGCCCAGCCTGGCCCTGCGTCCCCAGTGTCTCAGTGCCGGGGCAGCCGGCTGGCTCTGCGGTGGGGCAGAGCCCTGAGCAGCCCCATGGCCCCTCCGCTGCCCCAAACCCTCCCTGCCCACAGGTTTTGACAGTGTTTTCCCCACCAGCGAAGCGCATCCAGGCACTGGCCGGGCTCCCCAGCGGTCAGCAAAGCTTCGTCCTGCTCATGGCTCCCTTTTTGGTACGAGCAGATCCCATCCTCCCCATCAGCAGGTAGAACTCCCGATGGCAGCGAGTATTTTGTGGATGAAAATTCACTTTATCAGCTGCATTCAGTGCAGCTTCCACGTCCACAGTTCCAGCACCTTCCTCCTGCGTGCCTCTTGCTGGTGAAGCCGAGTGCTGCCTGATCTCTAGAGCCTGCCTGAGGAGCTCCCCGCGCCGGTTATCCCTTGGCAGGTCTCAGTACCGCTCCTGGAAGAAAAGAAGAGATGGGTTCATTTGATACCAGCGCTGCCTCTGCCCTGCCTGTGTAATGGCTTGCTGAAGGTTAACGATGAGCAAAACTGTGACCTTTTGGAGACTCATTAGTTATCCCCTCCAAAAGCACGCACCGATGCCAGCATTTTTCAGATGGTTAATTTTTCCTTTTCCCATTTGTAATATGCAAGGGAACTCTAATTCTTCCCTTCCCCTTTGTTGCCTGTTTGTTGGGTCTTGTTGTTTGTTTTTTTTTAAATTTTAATTAATCTGTCTGAAAATGTTACAGAGTGATTTGAGAAGGCAGAGGCTGAACAACATCCCGTGTCTCCCACTGCCCATTTAAATTGCGTTGGAAGGAAAGCACGGGCTGCACTATCCCTGCCAAGCAGCTGAGAGCAGAGGCAGCCATGGAGTTTTTCAGCTTGTAACAGCCCAAACTGCTCAGGCAAATGAGGTGGTGTGGCAAAGAGCCTTAAAAACCAGCCACGAGGATGGGACTGCTGCTGAATTCAGGGTCCCAGCCTTGGGGATGCCGCCAGCTCCATCCCTCCCCTCATGCTTCCATAGTGCATTGATAAAGAGAGGTGCTCCAGCTCTGCTCAGCCAGGGGTGTGCAAGGAGCTAATGACACTGCTTGTTTCTCCTCCAGTGTGCTGGGGGAAGGAGGAGAGCATCCTCATCTGCCATCCGTCAGCAGCGCTGGCGACCGTGGCTCCGAGCTGCTCAGTGTGGGCAGCCACCCATCCCCTGGCTGCGGTTTCATGGACCCAAATTTCAATACATATTCAAAACAGATACAGGGTCCTATGAAGCCTTGGAAAGCACAGCCGAATATATCTATTTTTACATGTGTAAAGATGAATTTACCGTTTAAGCTGTGCGTCTCTCAACCCCTGTTATTATGACAGGAGTGCATGGCACCCCTGACGTTAAGAACAAAGACCCAACACAAGCAAGGTGAGCTGCAGCAGCGAGTGTAGACGTCTGGCGAGTGTAACCCTGCATTTCAAAGCCTCTTTGTGCTAACTGCTCCCCCCAGTGCCGGAGGAATCTCTTACCACAATGCACCGGCTTTTAAAGCAAACCAGAGCAGCAGAGGAACCTGCTGGCACCACAGCAGACCCCTCACCCAGCTGCTGGCAACAGCATCATAGGCAAATACCAATGTTTATTGAGGATGAGAATGCAGGTTTAGTCAGATCTCGGTATCTGGGGGCTTTTCATACCAAAATGTCATTTTCCAGTGGCAGGTCACCATGTAGGTGTAGCTTTGGGCAAGGGGCCACCTCTTGTAGATGCTCCAGTTAAGAAAAGTTGGTTCAAAGCCCTCAGAACACTTCAGGTTAGGTAGATAAAACACTGTGGCTTTTCAGCCACAATTAATTTGTTTAGAAGCAGAACTGAGCAAAAGGTTTGAAGTGACAGGAAACGACTGGGTTGGGTTTTTCTTTCCAGACTATTAGCTCATCAGAGCTTTCAACCTGCTGCATCTCCCTGCTGATGGGTATGGATCTCAAGAGGAGCAAGGACACCCTCTCCTGCCCAGCCCCCTGGCCCCGCTCCTAAACACCCCCAACACCTCATTTTGCTGCTCCCCCTCTTTGCCATGAGACCTGAGCACGGACCAATGCCCCGTTCCACCCATCAAGGGGACCACTGTGTCCTTCTGAAGCCAGGGACACCAGCCCCCAAAGCTGCATGACAAGGGCTGTGACCTTGCGCAGGGACAAGCTAGATTATACACCGGTCCTGGCGCCGCAGAGGGAAGGGGAAAAAGAACATTACGGTGTCTCTGCTCCCCTTGTGTTCTTCAAGGCCAGATTAATGCCTCCTTTAATCACCAGAGCTGCTTCATTAACCTGGCAGCAGGTTCACAGCCTGGCCCTTCTCTCCACGCTCCCCCGAGCATCGGGCACCGCCGGCGGTACCCTCCTGCTCCCTGGCAGAAGTCACCCAGACAGTGAAAAGGTTATCAAGTGCTGAGCTTTGCTTTAATTTGCACCCACCAATCACTGAAAGGGGAAGAGGACTGTGATGCTCCAGGCCAGCATGAAGGACCAACTGGAAGAGTGAACTGGTTAATGGCTAAAGACACACAGACCATATGATGGTGGAGAGGGATGTAGGCAGGGCAGGGATACCCTCCGAAGAGCATCTGCCAGCACTTACCAAGCAGTTTGGCAAACACTGCTTGCTCCTGTAGCTGGAAGCAAAAATAATTACAGCCTCTCTTCAATTCAGTAATTGTCGAACGCTGGCTGCTGCACACAAGGATTGAGCAGGAGAGAAACATAAAGCCCGTGCTATTAGGAAGTGGGGCAAGCCAGAGAGGTGCCTTAGTCACAGGAGAGAAGAAAGAAACGTGATGAGAAACCAGGAGTGAAGGGGAAAAAGAAGGTAAATAAATCCTGGGGCTCTATGAGGACAACAGGGAAGAGCATCCTGGGTGGGAAGGTTCCCCCTGCGTTGCAACCCAGATGTGGGAAGGGAACACAGCGTTGCTGAAGCCCTAAGAAGGCAGCTGGCTGTCTGAGGACTACAGGGAGGTTTAAGGACAGGCTGGAGCTGAGGAGCAGTCAGGGAGCTGCAGTGAAACATGAGCCAGCAGTGTGCCCAGGTGGCCAAGAAGGCCAGTGGCATCCTGGCTTGTGTCAGACCCAGTGTGGCCAGTAGGTCTGGGGAGGGGATTGTGCCCCTGGACGGGGCACTGGGGAGGCTGCACCTCGAGTGCTGGGTCCAGTTCTGGGCTCCTTAGCATCAGAAGGACATGGAGGTCCTGGAGAGAGTCCAGAGAAGGGCAACCAGGCTGGGGAAGGGGCTGGAGGGCAAATCCTCTGAGGAGCAGCTGAGGGAGCTGGGGGGGGTTGAGCCTGGAGAAGAGGAGGCTGAGGGGAGCCCTTCTCCCCACCTCCCCTGCCCTGCCAGGAGGGTGCAGAGAGGTGGGCGCTGGTCTCTTCAGCCAGGGGACAGGAGCTGGGACAAGGGGCAATGGGCTCAAGCTGCCCCAGGGCAGGCTCAGCTCAGCTGGGAGGGAAAAGTTCTTCCCTGGCAGAGCTGTCAGGGCCTGGCCCAGGCTGCCCAGGGAGGGGGCTGAGTCCCCAGCCCTAGGTGTGTTTAACAGAGGGGAGATGAGGTGCTCAGGGATCTGGTTTAGCACAGGACAGGGACAGTTGGACTCCATGATCTTAAAGGGCTTTTCCAACGTGCTGATTCTCTGACTCTGTCAAACAGAAGCTTTCCCACTTGTGGTCACTAGCCCTGAGCTTCCCAAGCCTGTGCTGAAGACCTCAGCCTCTGCATGGGTCTCCTGGATGTCAGAGGAGGAAAAGAAACCCCAAAACCACAAGAAGAGAAGTAACAAAAACTCCCTACTAGCAAAGGGAACTGTGAAACAGCACTTGGGACAACCTGTTTCAGTAAGGCACCAGGTTGGGTTTGAGATCCATCTCTCAGCCCCACCACACTCCTTGGCTTTTTGGCACCATGAGCCAAGCTCCACCGGGTTTGCTGAGACCAGGTAGGGCTGGCAGGCACACGGTGCTAGCTCCCAGGCTAAGCTTCTTGGCTTACTCTAGATGCAATGGAAGGAAACCAAGTTTTGCCTCGTCAACTTAATTATGAATAATTAGTAAGCTCTGGAAGCACTGAAAGGGAAAACGTGATGAGTAGGCCTCAAAGGGAAGAGCGGGCCCAACTGCACCTCAGGAGCAAAGCACAGGCCCTTGCAGCGCTCCCGGCTACATCCCCCAGCAGCATTCTCTGCCATCAGAGGGGCAAGGCAGCATCACCCCTAAAAGGATGGCCCCAAAGGATGGCAAGCTGTGCCCTTCTCCTCACTGGGTCCCTCTCACCGAACCACCCAGGGACGAGGTGCTGGTGAGCAGAGGGAGGCGTACCGCGGCCGAGGGACTGGCAGGCCACACGCTCCCATGGCACCGACTGCCATCTCCATTTGTCCTCCTCCAACCTCAACCACAACAAACCCAGAGGGTCAGGCTGACCAGCCTTCCCTGAAATGTTACAGGAGGTTATTCTGCAGTGCTGCACCGAGCCAAACCAGACATCACTGCTGACCCCTTATTTCATTAGAATTGCTAAAAAAACCCCACCAAACCTGAAGTGTGCACGCAGCCTGGGCGCTGCTCAGGAGTTACCCAAGCAGCTGGCACCTGGAAACTGCAGTGGAAGAACAACCATCCCACCCCTTAATTGCTGTTCTTCCTCCCTTCTTGGTTCTCCAGGCCTGCTGTAATGAAACAGTTCTATACCTGCAGCCTAATGAGACCAGCAGTGGCCATGAAACCATCAGCGATGGCATCTGGCTGCAGAGGATGGAAAATGGGGTCTGTTTTCATGAAACTACAAACCAGAGTCCCAGGGGTTTTTCAAGCCCACGTGCTGCGATCTGCCACCCACTTGAAAAGCTGAGTTCAGTGGGAGACTCAGCACAAACCTCATCAGCACACAGCCAACAGCAGGAAAATACATCTGACTCACTGGTAGTGGTGGAGTCGCCCCAACCTTTCACTCATGTGCTTGATACAGGGGTTTGTGGGGGTGCTGGAAGATTGTACAACACAAAGGACACTAGTTTTAAGGGATGTGAGTGCTAACTGCCAGCATCCCCCTCCCCACCTCCAATTTATAATACTTTTAGGGAAGTTTTGGGGTGCATTCAGAAAGCATGTATCAAAAATCCTCCTGGTCTGCTGACTGTAAATCCTGTTGTTTTAATACATACATCATAGTTCAAACCTGCAGCTCAGCCAGGTCAGGAGCTCCTGTGATGCCAGGTCAGGAGCACAGCCCATGCTCCCACCAGTCTTCCAGGCACAAGAGAGACAACTGGGGAAGGGATCCAGTGGCTTATACAGAGGATTATACAAATCAAATCCCATGATGGACTTGCATGTCTTTGGGAAATCTCTGCAAGCTTTAGTCATGGTAACTGAGCTACTGGAGCAGAGGAATCACAGAGAGGTTTTGATTGGAAAAGACCTTCAAGATCATAGAATCATAGAATCACAGACTGGTCTGGGTTGGAAGGGACCCCAAGGATCACAGAGCTCCAACCCCCTGCCACAGGCAGGGACACCAACCTCCAGGCCTGGAGCTACACAAGGTTGCCCAGGGCCCCAGCCAACACCCCCAGGGATGGGGCACCCACCCCCTCTCTGGGCAGCCTGTTCCAGCCCCTCACCACTCTCTCTGTGGAAAGAACTTCCCCCTAAGATCTCATCTAACCCTTCCCTCCTTTAGCTTTAATCCATTCCCCCTTGTCCTGCCATTGTCTACCCTTTGAAAAAGTTGAATCCCCACCTGTTTATATGTTCCCTTTAAGATCACAGAGTCCAACCATCTATCCAGCCCTGCTAGGTCCAACACTAGACCATGTCACCTAACCCAAGGAAGACTGTGCATGTAAGGACAACACAGGAGATGTAGAGACTTACCCTCTATGAATGTGTTCTACAGCTCCAGTTTACTGCTCACTCACCTTTTCAGAGGGCAGCACCTCTGTTTCATCGTTCACACAACGTACCACCACCCCTGGGATGTTATAACTGGGTGCTGTACATCCCAGGGATGAGGGAATGAAGACATTTATTCTTCCATTCCCTTTCTCTCCCCCTCTCTCTCTGTTCCAGGCTGCTCCATGCAGGGAGCGTTGCGGCTGCGGTGCTGTGAGGAGCTGCTCCTCCTCACCGAGCCCGCGCCACCCGGCAGCCATCTCTCTCTAGCTGGATGAGTTCATTACAGCTCAAGTGCCATAACAAGACTCCTGTTATTAGCAGAGCACCACAGGTGCTAATTAAAGGAGGACAACAGCCATCTCCCACTTGAACGCCTTGTAAAGGGACGGATCCAGCAAAACCACAGTATGTCTACAGCCTTTTCAACGGGTCCCAAAATGACAGACGAAGCGGGGCCCAGCGGGGCCTGTGCTCAGCTTGCCAGTTCCCCTGTCGAGTAGGTCTGGCAGGAGCACGGTGAGATTCATTTTTGTTGGCCCCTCTCTTCCTCCCAGCAACGGCCCTTCAGACATCCTTGGTCTCTGCCTCTCCACATCCCTGCTGTCCATGATGGAGACCATCTCCGACCCGGAGGAGTCAGGCAGCAGAGGCCCTGGTAGCTACAAAGCAGAGCTGTGCGCCTGCCAGGGACAGTGATGAGTTTGGGCTGGTGCTCAGACGCTGTTTAGTTTGGGGTTAAACGTGCTGCCTGGCTTTGCTAAGGACTAACACCTTGGAGGAAGAGCAGAAGGACTGGTAAAGAGCCCGCTTTGGTAGGAGGTAACCTTGGAGAAGAGCTGGAAGACTGATAGAGAGGAAGCATCCTGCCCCAGCAGGTGTGAGACCTGGGGGATGGCCAGAGGGGCCTGCAGGCACCAAAACCAGGCAGGAGCTGGGGAAGGGAAAGGTGTCAGGGGGAGATCAGGACAGCCACCCAATTAAAGGGCCGTGCAAATGACCCCCCCCTGCTTTCAAGGATCACGGGTGCTGATTTAAAGATGCTCGACCCACAGCAGCCGATGCAATTAGTGATTACTAATCAGTCAGCGTTGGCTGAGGCGGGTCTTTCTAACCCTGCACGGAGGGGAAGGAGCTGTGGGTGCTGTGTGTGGTGGGCTGGCTCTGTGGGATGGCAGAGCTGGAGTGAACCAAACACCTCTGCTCTGTGTGCGTTGTACTGCACACCAGGAAACCACCCCCCTGTCTCTGGGACAACAACCCTGCAGCAGAAAGTGCATCGGACTGAGACTGGCCAGTTTGGTGCCTGTGGCTCCTGTGATGGACTTGCATGTCTTTGGGAAACCTCCTGTCCAGAGCTGGGGCCCAATACAGGAAAGATGTGGGGCTGTTGGAGAGGGGTCAGAGGAGCCATGGAGATGCTCAGAGGGCTGGAGCAGCTCCCCTCTGGAGAGAGGCTGAGGGAGCTGGGCTGGGTCAGCCTGGAGAAGAGAAGGCTGTGGGGGGACCTCATTGCAGCCTGCCAGTCCCTGAAGGGAGCAGAGGAACAGGAGGGAATCAGCTTGTTCAAGGGCAGAGCCTGGCAGGACAAGGGGGCTGGAGTGAAGCTGGAGGAGGGAAGGGGGAGAGGAGATCTTAGGGGGAAGTTCTTTGCAGAGAGAGTGGGGAGGGGGCTGCTCAGAGAGGGGATGGGTGCCCCATCCCTGGGGGTGTTCAAGGCCAGGTTGGCTGGGGCCCTGGGCAACCTTGTGTAGCTCCAGGCCTGGAGGTTGGTGTCCCTGCCTGTGGCAGGGGGTTGGAGCTCTGTGATCCTTGGGGTCCCTTCCCACCCAGACCAGTCTGGGATTCTATGATTCAAGCTTTAGTCGTGGTAACAGAGTTACTGAAGCAGATAAATCACAGAATGGCTTTAGTTGGAAAAGACCTTCACAATCATTGAGTCCAACCATCTCTCCAGCCCTACTAGGTCCAACACTAGACCATGTCACCAAGTACCACAGCTGCTCTCCTTTTAAACCCCTCCAGGGATGGTGACTCAACCCCCTCCCTGGCAGCCTGTGCCAGGATCTGACAGCCCTTTCAGTACAGACATTTTTCCTGATATCCAACCTAAACTTCCCCTGATGCAACTTCAGGCCATTTCCCCTTGTCCTGTCACTGGCTACCAGGGAGAAGAGACTGACCCCACCTCACTACAGCCACTTTTAGGGAGCTGCAGAGAGCCATGAGCTCTCCCCTCAGCCTCCTTTTCTCCAGAGGGAAAACACAGACAAGTCTCCCACAGCTCCCAGGCTAATGACTACTGATAGGCTGAAACCTCATTGGTCCTTCCCCTCAATGAACACAGGCTTCTGGAGGTCAGCTGTGCAGGAGCATCCTGGTGACTCCTGGTGAGGGTCACTCCCCAGTGCTGGACACAGGTAAAGGCAGTGCTTCTGCTCCTACCTTGGCAAGCAGCCCCTTCCCTTCCCTTCCCTTCCCTTCCCTTCCCTTCCCTTCCCTTCCCTTCCCTTCCCTTCCCTTCCCTTCCCTTCCCTTCCCTTCCCTTCCCTTCCCTTCCCTTCCCTTCCCTTCCCTTCCCTTCCCTTCCCTTCCCTTCCCTTCCCTTCCCTTCCCTTCCCTTCCCTTCCCTTCCCTTCCCTTCCCTTCCCTTCCCTTCTCTTCCCTTCCCCCTTCCCTTCCCTTCCCTTCCCTTCCCTTCCCTTCCCTTCCCTTCCCTTCCCTTCCCTTCCCTTCCCTTCCCTTCCCCTCCCTTCCCCAGCTCAAGCTATGAACTACAACATCTGTTTCCCTCCTCTGGGACTGCCTGCACCTCCCAGGAGGGGGAGCTTTCTATCTCAGAGTCCAGTGGCCCCATGCTGGGCCCAAGACCCTCCACAACCTCCTGCCCCCAATGCCTATGGAAAAGCAAGGACATCAGGAGACCAGATTTTGCAAGTGGGAAACAGGAAAACTGGGGGCAAAAACCCACCCCAGCAAAGCCAGTTTCATCTCAGAGGCACGAGCTGCTCCCCACACCTCACAATGAAGGTGGCCAGCCACAGGAACCACTTGGCTTCTGAAGGATGCTGAAGAGCTAGCGATGCTCTTGCAGTTTGTGTCCTCAGCTGCCTCAGTGCCGGGATCTCCACCCTGTCCTGGTACCCCAGAAAGCAATCACAAGGTTCTGCACAGACTGGGAAGCACTGGCACCTGTGTAAAAAGCAAGCTGAGAAGTCAGACAACTCCTCTCAGTGAAGCTCTGGCTAATTGCTACCAACAGAGTCACAAAGTCCTCCCCAGGGGCAGATTCAGACCCTCTTACGCCACAGCAGAGAGTCAGAGATCGCTACAAGTCAAATCCAGGAGTGCACTCGGGGTTTCTGAGCGTGGATTTTAACCCTCACACCTTCCCTAGTGCTGCTGAGGCACTGCACATGATCAGGGTGATCTCAAGGAGCCTGCTTTTCATTAAGAGGTCATTGTTTTTAATTCCTTTGGGATCTCTCACGCCCCGACAATCCAGCTGTACCAAACAGCAGCCATGCAAGCTGGATGGATATATATGCAAGGAGTGGATAATATACCTATTTCTCTGAAAATAGTATTTACTGGATGCTTTTAACACCAGGATCCAAATGGGAATCCACTGAGGAGGAGGTGAGCAGAGCTGCCATTAGCCAAAGCCCAGAATGCACCAAGCAGTGCTGCCCCAGAAGGAAGGGTTTTCACTGTTATCTTCCAGGAAAATATGAATTTCCCTCCTTAACTTGTGTCCAGGCCAAATTACACCCAGGGAGAGAAAAAAAAAAATAAAAAAGAAGAAGAAAGAAAAACCAGACAAGGCTCATTAGTTCATGGGAAGGACAGAAAACAATGAAGAACTTGCTGACACTCGCAGAGATTTTAAGCAGTGCGGGAAAGGCACCCGCCTGCCCCCGGGCAGACAGCGGGTCTGGGTCAATCAGCCGTGGCAGGGGGCTGTGAGAGGCTGAACATAAGTGAGGGGGGGGGGGAGATGGGGGGGGGGGGGGGGAAGCCTCGTTTCCCAGTGGGATCCATCATGTGAAACCGCTCTGGGATCGGCCATCCGCAGCCAGGCAGCCACCAGGCAGTGAGTGCCCTGAGCAAACACGGCTCAGGACCGGCGCCCCGCAGCCCAAACACCTCTGTGCCTGACGTGGTTTGAAGCTCAGCTCTGTCTCCAGGTCAAGCTGTCCAGGACAGGCAGACATACATCAGGGTATTTGGCTGGGCCTCTAGCCTTGCACCCTGCTCCCTCTCCAGCCCCAGCCCTGCCAGCTGTGGCTTTCATGCCGCCCGGGCTTTTAACGTCTGACAGCCCATCAATTTAAAACCACCAGAATTATTTCCGTTACCTAAATGAAGCAGTTCCTAGAAGGGATGACTCAGGGGCCTCTCCTCTGGCCATAAATCAGAGTGGAAACACGATACCCCATCGGGGCAAATCACTTCACCCTTTTGGTTTGGCACTTAACGGGCGAGAAGATCCACCTCCCACTGGCACTTTGCTGGGGAGATGGGCCTTTGCTCCCCTGGATGCCAGGGACCAGGACTTTGCCTGTGTTAGCACTGAAAAGGCCAGACCAAGATAAGCCAAAACAGGATAGTTATTAGAAAATATTTTTTAAATTATATATATATATATACACATAGATAGATAGATAGATAGATAGATAGATAGATAGATAGATAGATAAAATAACCCTAGAGGTTTTTCACAGTGATGGAGGAGCCCACACGGGGAATTTGCCCCGAAGGAGGTATGTGCAGCGTGTGCCAGCAGCCAGAGAGATGGCAGAGAGACTCCTTGGACTTGGCCCTACCCTTCATGGGCCCCCATGAGGTACCCCTGTGAGCAGAGAGCATGATGCCCTCCCCAAACCATTGCACCAAAAGTGCTTGCGCTTGTGTCTGTGACATCCCCCTTAATCCTCACCCAGTTTATGTTCAGGGACGGGTCTGGGCGGTGATTTGCAGATCTGCATGCTCAGCTTGGGGAAACAAGGAAGGCAGGCTTTACAGAGAGGAAAAAATAAACCCCTGTGTCTGTCTGCAGAAGCCACTTGGTAAAGGACTCCCACCCCCGCTCCTCCCGCTGCAGACCCGCGGTGATGGCATCACACTGCTGCAGCCCTGGCACTGCAAGAGAACCGCTCCCCAGGACTGGAAAAGGGGGGGTGACAAACCATGGAGAGCCTTGCCTGGTACCCCTTGCAGAAACACACCCACCTCTGATGCCCCTCACTCCTCCCAAGCAGCATCCTGGGGGCTGGGGGGAAGTGCCAGGGAGAGCAGTGCTCCTACACACACAAGCCCTCACTCCATCACACACCTCTGTGGTACACACCTCTGACCAGTGTTATCACCCCACATAACCAAAAGGGCAGCAACCCCCTTCCTCCAAGCTCACCTGCCCCCTGTACATCCCATCTGCCTGGGGAACAAAGCAAGTCCCTCCCAAAGATAGGGACTCAGCATCCCAAACTTCATCCCTTTCTTTGGCCTGACTCCCTAAAGAGCAGGACCACGAGGTCCTGCACCCGCAGAGAGGTGCTGGAGACCAGGAATCACAGAATCACAGACTGACAGAGCTGTAGGGGTTGGAAGGGACCCCCAGAGCCCATGGGGTCCAACCCCCTGCCAAAGCAGGGTCCCTAGGACAGGGCACACAGGGAGACATCCAGATGGGGCTGGAATCTCTCCAGAGAAGGAGACTCCACACCCCCCTGGGCAGCCTGGCCCAGGGCTCCCTCACCCTCACTGGCAAGAAGTTCTTCCCCAGATTGGTGGAGAACTCCCTGGGCTCCAACTTGAGCCCATCACCCCTTGTCCTGTTCCCACAGACACTGAGCAGAGGCTGCCCGTGTCCCCCTGGGTCCCACCCTTCAGCTCTTGATCCCCAGGGATCAGATCCCCTCTCAGGCTGCTTCTTCTCCAGGCTGAACAGCCCCAGCCTTTCCTCCCAGGGGAGATGCTCCAGGCCCTTCAGCATCTCCATAGCCCTCCACTGGACTCAAATCCCATGCTAACACCTTCACAGGGTGAAACACAGGTTTTATGCTCTCCAGTCTTGATGTTTTGGGACACATGGTGTGTAGTTAGGGGATGCCAGCAGCCGGCAAAGCAGAAAGCCAGTGGCAGAAATGTGCCAGCATCATCAAAAATAACACAGGAGATTTTCTAGAGAATGAAAACAGAAATGTTGCAAGTCCCAATACTAAAATAGCCTGAGCAAAACTAAAGCACACCCCCAGTGACTTTTAGCCATCCCAATAATAGACAGGGAATAAAAGGCTTTGCCAGCCCACCAGTAAAGCTTTCTCTCAGTATAATCATCTACTCCTATAATGAGATTACGTGGATTAGCTTTATCTCAGGGAACATCAATGAACTGGGCAGCATCTCTAGGCAGGTTCTCAGTGCTACACAGAATAATCCCGAAAAAAGGCACCCAACCAGGTGGCTATATTTAGCAAGCATTCCTCTAAATAACCCAGGTGGGGAGAGACTGCAAGACAACAGAGGTGTGGTAACGCCAGCAGTGCTGGATGAATGAATGTTGCTGAGAAAACCAGGCTCATCCTGGGTTTCTCTTGGCCAAGTTGCACAGGAAATGAATGACACTACACCATCCAAAGGCCTTTACTCCTCTCTCCCAGGCTGGACCCAAGCTGGAGCCTCAGGGACTGGAAGCCCAGACATTTTGCTCCCCATTTTCTATCCAGCCTCATCTCTGCACCTTCTCTCTTGCTGGGAACCAGACAGGGCTCGTGAATAAAACCCAATCAGGGATTAAACATCAGAGGAGCACAGCAGAAGGACGGCCCCTACCCCAGGCAGCTCACAGCCTGGGATCTTCAGCTCCCACCCTGGTGAAGCGACAAAAAGAACTCATTAGGAAGTCGCTTTAATTGCCTTGCCAGTGGTTTGCACAAACTCCAGCTAATGCTTGAGGTTAAAAAAAAAAATAAAATAAAAAAAAATTAAGCCTTAAATAGCAAATTCTCTTCCATTCCTCCCAGTTTTACCCTTAAATTTTAATAGGGTCGTGGTGAGGGGGGGTGGGGTGAAGCACACGACGTTTTCATGCACCGAAAAGGCGCTGTGAGTGCTACAGTCAGAATTCCCTTCAAACTTCCTCCCCTTCCCCAGCAAAACGCGCTCTGCCAGTGTTGCTGTGTCTCAGGAGCAGGCAGCAATTAGCTCCCCAGCCCGGGAGACCCTTTATTTATTTATTTTCACCCTCAGGCCCATCCTTCTGAGCGATGACACCGTGGCAATTCCTAAGGACATCCAGAGACAAAGGCTGCAAGAAAGCCTCTCCCCAGCGCAGAGCTGCCCCCTGCGCTCTCCCAATGCACAAGATAACCGAGGCCCCTTGGAGTGCTGCCATCCAAATCCTTGCCTCCAGCTCCCATCATCAGCCTCACCATCAGCACCACCAACCACCTCGGCCGGCGCCTCCGCCGTCCTCACCCATCTCAACAAAATCCCTCTCAGGAGCCTTTCCACTTACTTGTTTTCTTTCTCAGCCCCAGCAGAGGGCATTTACCACAAATCCGAGGTCACCTGAGCTGAGCTGAGCTGAGCTGAGCTGCTCTGCCTGCTCACCTGCCTTCCTGTCAGGGGGGATGCAGTGCAATTGCTAACCCCGGGGGGGAGAGGGGGTGGGGAACCCAGTGCCAAAGAGGCATGTGGATGGCATGGATGTCTGTCCCGTGGATGGTAGGGATGTCTGTCATGTGGATGGCATGGATGTCTGCTGTGTGGATGGCATGGATGTCTGTCGTGTGGATGGCATGGATGTCTGCTGTGTGGATGGCATGGATGTCTGTCGTGTGGATGGCATGGATGTCTGCTGTGTGGATGGCATGGATGTCTGTCCTGTGGATGGCATGGATGTCTGTCCCGTGATGGCATGGATGCCTGTCCTGTGGATGGCATGGATGTCTGCTGTGTGGATGGCATGGATGTCTGCTGTGTGGATGGCATGGATGTCTGTCCTGTGGATGCCATGGATGTCTGTCGTGTGGATGGCATGGATGTCTGTCCTGTGGATGGCATGGATGTCTGTCCTGTGGATGCCATGGATGTCTGTTGTGTGGATGGCATGGATGTCTGTCCTGTGGATGCATGGATGTCTGTCGTGTGGATGGCATGGATGTCTGTCCTGTGGATGGCATGGATGTCTGTCCTGTGGATGCCATGGATGTCTGTCCTGTGGATGGCATGGATGTCTGTCCTGTGGATGCCATGGATGTCTGTCCTGTGGATGGCATGGATGTCTGTCCTGCCAACGGCACGGATGTCTGTCATGCCTAAAATCAAAGCAGGTATTTTGGGGGCAGATGCAGCCATCTCATTACCCTGAGAATTTTCGTTATGGCTTTTGATGAGCAGGGTGAGTCCCCGACAAATAAGGAGAGCAGACAGGAGTCAGGTGGAGCTGGAATGCAAGACAGGCTGAAAAGTCAGGAATGCCAACCATTTGTGTTGTCTGAGGATGCTAAAGCCCATCCAAACGCCCTGTGAGACTCCCCTAGCCCCTCATTCCAGTGAGACAGGTGACCCCTTCGCAGCTCCAGTTTGATGTTTCTGACCCCGGGTGCCAAACAAGCCCAGGAGAAAAACAAAAACTTACAAAAAAACAGCAAAAGGAAGCGTGAAATTTGAGATACCAACTTTGCATTAACACCTACCTGGAGGGAGCTTAGTGAACAGGGGCATAGGCCTGCAGGAGCCAGGCCTGCGTGCCAGCTGGCACAGCTGTCTGCACAGCTGGCCCCAGGCCTGCAGCATCGCCTTCACCCAAGCAGCAGCTCCAGGAGCAACAAGAGCTGCTCTCCTTTCCACCCTGCAAGTCTTTTTTTTTACATGCTCCACGAGCCTTTCACAGAGACTCACAGAATCACAGGGGTTGGAAGGGGCCTCCAGAGCTCATCAGGTCCAACCCCCTGCCAAAGCAGGGTCCCTAGGACAGGGCACACAGGGAGACATCCAGATGGGGCTGGAATCTCTCCAGAGAAGGAGACTCCACACCCCCCTGGGCAGCCTGGCCCAGGGCTCCCTCACCCTCACTGGCAAGAAGTTCTGCCCCACATTGTGGAGAACTCCCTGTGCTCCAACTTGAGCCCATCACCCCTTGTCCTGTCCCCACAGCCACTGAGCAGGAGGCTGCCCATGTCCCCTCTGGGTCCCACCCTTCAGCTCTTGATCCCCGGGGATCAGATCCCCTCTCAGGCTGCTTTTCTCCAGGCTGAACAGCCCCAGCTCCCTCAGCCTTTCCTCACAGGGGAGATGCTCCAGGCCCTTCAGCATCTCCCTGTCCCTCCTCTGGCCTCTCTCCAGGAGATCCCTGGCTGGTTGATCCCAGGGAGCCCAGCACTGGCCACAACACTCCAGGTGGGGCCTGAGCAGGGCAGAGCAGAGGGGGAGGATCACCTCATCTCCCCCAAAACCCACTTCCTCAGCCACCCACTCCCTGCTCCCAGCTTTCCTTAGCAAGACGAGCCCTGCTGCCTTCACAGAACCACCAGCAGCCTGCTCCATCTTCACTGCCCTAACTAAAAGCACGCTGTTATTTCTAATTTATGACATTTCTGACCACAATCAGCCTGGGAGATACGTGGAAGGAAACTAAGGCTGGCCTGCTCACTCCAGGCTCTGAGGAAAGGTTTTCTTAAGTAGACACAACCTAAAATTATTAAAACAAGAAAAAAAGCAGGGGAAAGGAATTCTCAGAGAATTCTCAGAGAGCATGTGTGTTGCAATTCTTAAAAGAAACTGTTTGAAATACATTCCAGGTCGGATGTGTTGCTTGTACAAGAGATACAAGCTGGCTCCAGTGTTCCAATACCGACAGAAATGCCAAGAAAACTCGTGTTTTCTTTTCCCATTCTCCTTGATCTCATTTTAATTGGAACCGGTCCCAGCTGAACCAGGTCCCCAGAAGCCCAGCATCTGCACTCTCTGTCCTTGAAGTCGTTTTAAAACCGGGACCTATTTCCCCATTTCACGTTCGCAGCCCTGCCTCCCTCCCAGCAGGCCAGGGTTTCATTTACCTGTACCCAAAGGCACTTGGTGGCAGTTCAAAACTTTCCATGTTTTCACAGGACAGGGCATGGGGGGGGTTTAATGGAGCACACAGCCGCAGCAAGGGGACGGGTACAACCAGTAACGGCTGCCACCGGGCTGCCAGCCTGTTTACTGGGGTGCTGAGGATGGGGCATCACCCTCGGATCACAGAATCACAGGGTTGGAAGGCACCTCCAGAGATCATCGGGTCCAGCCCCCCTGCCAAAGCAGGGTCCCTAGCACAGGGCACACAGGGAGACATCCAGATGGGGCTGGAATCTCTCCAGAGAAAGGAGATCCTTTGGGAAAAGCCTGTGAGGATTTAGTGCTGGGTCTGTGGGATGCAGGCACCGAGCAGCAGCAGGCCCAGCATCCCTTGGGAATAAAAGAAGGAAAACATCACCTCTACACCCCACAGCTGACCATGATGCAGGCTGCACCTTGGCTCTTGTTTTGCAACTGGGAAAAACTCCCGAAGCAGCAAGGATGAATGGCTGGCAGCAATGTCTGGGACCTGCCTGGGGGCACACATGGCCGCTGGTTCCCTGGCCCCAGCAGACCTGCCTGGCTGCTCACCCAGAGCAGCACTGAGAGGGTCAAACCCAGCAGTTCCTGCCTGTGTCAGCAGTTTATTTTGCAGCAGTGGGATGATATTCCACCAAGTCATCCACCCTGCCTTTCCTCCTGCTCCCTCTCCTCCATAAACCCCCAGTTCAGGGGTGGGGATACCCCCAGCTCCTTCCAGAGGGGCCAGCAGCCACACAAGTGAGAGATGGGGAAGTGTTAGGACTATTCCCTGGGCTAGGAAAGCCCTGAGCCCCAGGGTCAGAGGGGATGCTTGTGGGTTACAACTCCTTCCAGAAAGGTTTGTGTCTTGGTAATTGACACACTCCATTCCCCCTGCCCCACTTCACTTACTCCTAGGAACAAGCATCTCTCAGCATCTAGAGAAGATCAGCAGTTCCCTTTAGAAAGGGTTTTTGGGAGGAGGGCTGAGGAAGCCTCCAGAAGAAAGCAGCCACATGAAATTTGATCAGGCTTTTTGTCCTAGATTACATGGCTAATTGGTGTGGGTGTATCAGTTACCATGTAATTAATACTGTTGTAAAATCAGGTGTAGCCAGGAACTGACTTGTGCAAACAAGCTGAGCAGCCGGACAGATGGACAGAGATGGGTATCAGCCCGGAGGGTTGTTTGCTCTTCCCTGAATCCAGAGGGATTCTAATGGGAAGCTGAGACGCAAACAAACCTCTTCCCTGGGAAACTGTATGGACCCTGAACATCTTCCACTGCTCAGCTGGGGAGGAAGACGCTGGCTTGGGCAGCAGAGAGTGACTTC